>VWYI01033438.1:0-100432 GCA_013399455.1 Anthoscopus minutus
AGTTTCAAGCAACTAAAAAAGCAGGGGACAAGTATTCTTTGAATGGCTGATTCAAAAGGAAGATACTCATACTTTTGATATGCTAATTAGGGAAACAGAAGAGAATGTGTGGGGCCTGGTGCTTTGGTTCATTTTTTTGGCATAAAAAGCATATTGCTCCTAGGTGACACAGGAAGTACAGGGAGTCAGAAGGCAGCATGCAGCATTTGAGAGCTCACTGGCTTTTGATTCCTCCCATTTACATTTTTTCTTCTATATTACAGTATAGTAAAACATTCTGGAAAGGCAGCACACAATTTTTTATCATTTCCACTACCCCTCAAATCTGGGACTTCCAGAGAAATAGGTGGCAGGTAGACATGTCAGGATGTCTGCATTTACCTAGTTTGGACTTCAGCCAAGAGAAGCAGCTCTTCTCTTGTGCTGTGGGCTGAGGCATGGCAATTCAATACAGTGAGCCAGGGCATCACTGCAGGGCGCCAGCAAGAGGGAATTTTCTTACTCAGCCCTACATGCAGGAGCTGTGGCAGAAGGAGCACTCTGTCTGCAATGGCCACCCTATATCCCCACTGCAAAATCCACGGGCTGCCCAGGAGCCAATGGGATCTTCTCCTCTAGCCTTGGGATTTGCAAGGTGCATTGGGGCTCCCTGTGATAGGACTGAAGGGAAATTATGCTCCCTGTTAGTGCTGCTGTGTTTTAATTAGCCTCACTGGTGACTTCTGAGGGGACTCTGCCTTTTGAACAGCACATGGCTGATACATGCTGGCGTTTGATTTGGAAACTTCTTACTGCTTATTAATCTGCAAAGTGAAATCACATCCTGGTGTATGGTTACACTCACTACATTATGGAAATATTCTAATTTTTAAGATTCATAACATACGTATTTTTCGTTAGGATACCTGTTACATTAGATAAAGAACTATTTTTGTTTCAATGAGTTACACCTGCCACTTCATGCCTGTTTAGTGCCTTTTCCCAGTATAAGAGGAGCTGCAGATATACAGTGACTCCTGAGACTCTTAAACATTACAAAACATAAAAATAACTGCTCCTAGGGTCACACAGAAACATGCTGCATTAAATCCTTCCCTGGATTTTCTTTTAAGGGATCTTTGCTGTTCATAAGATTTATCTCTAATGAACTATCAGGGCTAGAATCTGCTTGTCTATGCAGATGCCTAAATGAAGACCTGATTTTAGTAATGTTGATGAAGATGGAAATACATTTCTTCCTTCTGATCTACTTTGTCTCAGTTGTCAAAGTGACAGCAAATGTTTCTGAAAGGAAAATTATGGATTTCACCTGCATGACAAGTTATACTTCAGCCCAGACTATTTATGTTTGCAGGAAGGGAGTGGTTCACATCAGACAAAAATGTGGCTGTGAGTAAGGCATATACAGAGCTTTGCCAAGGCAGGACAAGAACAGTGGTGAGTGCCACATGCCAGCCTTATGCGCTGTTTCACCATCTTAGGTGCTGCCAGTTGTCTCCCTGCTCATGGCATGATGGGAGCAGCAATAGTTTGTTGGCTGTCACTCAATGAGACTGTGCTTTTATCACTAGCCAGGCCACAAGGTCGGAAATAACTTTAAAAATTCCTTGTACAGTGGTGTCAGTATTCATCCATTTTACTGATGCCACATCACAGACAATACAAACCTAACTCTACCCTGAGTGAAGAGAAGCCTCTTGCCTTGCTAGCTGTGTAGCTTCTGCAGGAAATAACAAGAAAGGCATGGAAAATGTCATTTGCACAATTGTTTTGCGTATGGAGTGCCAGCACCATCTCTGTTTGTATGAGCCTGCTCTGCTGCACACCATTTCCTCTGAGGAGGAGGCAGGATTGCCAGCGAGCCAGCTTTTGGAGTCATGTGCACTAGGTCAACAGTTCTCCAGGGCTTTTATAAACATGGGCTTTTGGGCATATTGCCATTCCTGTTTGGCCTCTCTTGCAAAGCTTCCTGGCTTTCAGGACACAGAGGGTCAAATTGCTAGGAGTGCTTGTGCAACTCAGGGAAAGCACCTGAATTAGACACACGGGCTGTCATAACAGCTTTGAAATCAGCTGATGTCTTCCTCCAGACTCCTCACACACAACATTTCTCACTAATAGTCAGTGATGCTAAGTAAGGAAAACAAGTGGTTACAGACCAGACCAAGAGATGAACTCCAGATGGAGTTGTTCTGACTTAAGCTCCCAGCCCTAGTGCTTGCTCTGATATTCATGGATGCACACAGAGCATTTAGATCTGACCAACACAAGGGAAAAATTGCTAGGGTCATCTTAATTTAATTTTGTCCTTGACCCTTTGAGTCTAAAAACCAACCAACCAACCAAACAATCAATCCCCAAAACCCCCACACCAGGAAAAAATGTAGTAGAAATATTTTGACTCTGTAAATGTAAACTTTTCTTGGCCTGCTGGTGAAAAGGAATTCTGTTTGGGAGCACAGAGCCAGCAAACATTCAGAGGATGTCATCAAAGAGAGTGGCTTGGGGAAATTCACCTGCCATGTTTGATATTTCTTCTCAAACATAGAGTGGCCCTGTTTGAAGTGTCAGGAAACAAGGAAAAGTGTGATGTGACCAACAGGGCCTGCAACCTGATGCCTGCAGATCTGCAGCAGGGACCAGCAGCTGCCAGCTCTACCCTACTCTACTCTCTGGCTTCCCATCTGGTCAGAAATTGGCACCGAAGCCTTCCCATGAAAGGCTGCTATGGAATTCACGGATGGAAGGGGGAATGCTGGAGAGGTGTTATTTCTGATTCAAAGCACCAGGGGGTGCTGAAAAAAATTCTGTGTAGGGCTGAGGGAAAGAAAGGGTATAGGGAAAATCTCTGACCTAACAATCCACTGCCTCTGACTGTGCATTTAGGGAAAGCACCAAACTAATCCGTCTCTGTGTTATCTGCAAGGATTTCTGCCAAACAGAAAAAGCCCCTCTAATGTAAATGTGACATAGCTACTAGCTGACATCTGCTGCGGTAAACTAGGGATGTGTTCAAAGTGTGGGCATGCACTAATTTGAAATAAAATCTTTGGAAGCTTGGAGCCTACACACTTGAGATTGGTTTGAGTCTAGGTCATGAAGTTCAGGGTACAGGATTTCTTTTCCTAATGTCATACCTGAAAAGCACTTCTGTACTGTGAAGAGGAGTATGAATGAAACTTGAAGGCTCTGAGTCTTCATTTTTATAATGTTTGCTAGGTACCTGCACGAGATTATATAACGTGGCCTAAGTGGCTTCCTGCTTTACACTAGGAATTTCAGATAATTTAGGGTTGTGCAAATATTTCTTAATAAATCCTTAGGGAACCAGTGGTACTTTTATATTTAGAAAAACATGAGAGGCCTACTTAATTATTTTTTTCATTTTCTATGTTCACGAGTACTTAACCCATGTAGAAGGTGTCTCTTCAGTTTCTTTTTTTTTCCTCTTCTTTTCTTCTTTTAATTTTCTTTTGAATGGGGATTTTCATATTCCTGAAATTATGTACTGTTTCTAAAACATTCTAAATAAAGATTTCTAAAACAACTCCTGAGAGGAAAACCTAAGCTAAAAAGTTGTGAGGGGCAAATCTGGAAGGAGGAGGCAAAGATATATTTACTCACACTTATGATGTCTAAAATCAGACTAAGAATCAGATTTTTGAAAGTTTTCAAATATCCAACCAATCTAAAATTTAGGAAGAGCAGCTTAAACAAAATCCTTGATCATCTCTAAAGTGACTAATATTTTTGCTTGGAAATTCTTTGAACTGTTGCTTCCAATAAATACTTATTCTAAAAAGATTTCTAAGTCTGATTTATTTTATAAAGATGAAAGATAGCTGATGGCTTAACACTTAAAAATTCCAGATTGAGCTGCTAAGGGACTATTTGCACAGTAATTGAAAATAATTATGAGCGTGTGCTTGCATTGCTTATTACTGCTTTCATGGCAAGGAGTAGTATTAACATTTTTCTTATTATTAAACTAGAGAGTTGGCCCCACAATTAATGCACTTCCACTGCCTAAGACCTCTGTGGCCACCTGCTGTAAGCCAGTGTATGAGTTCAGGAATTATTACAGGACTCAGGGTATTAGCCTCGGGCTAAGAAGCCTGTCAGAGCACGATTAAATGTTCCTTTAATTTTCTGTCTTTTAACAAAAGACCTATTTCTGTGAAATCCATCTGTAAGAGCAGGGCTTGTGCCTCTGACATGTGTGAAATCTGCAGCTGTCAGAATCTTTCTTTCTTGTGGATTTCCAGCTTGAGGAAAAAGAATGATGCTGGATTTTCTGTCAAAAGATTGGGTATTTTGCTGCAAAGTGTAAGTCTGAGTAGTATTTTATTAGCTTACTGCATTTTAAAAAAAAGTCTGTGTATGCATTCTCTTTTGTTTTCAAGTTGCCTGTGTTCTGTGGCACAGATTTCATGATGATTCCCTTGGCCTGATGGTAAGTGATCACAGAGACCCACAGGAACACTTTAGATATATGCCTCTAAATCAACACTCCTCATATTTGTTACTGATTTGCCATGCTGGAAGCTTGGGAATGTCTGCCCTGGTTCCTCTGCCTCACATCTGGAGCCGCAGGGACGTGGGGAAAGCACTGGGTTCACAGCATCACTCCTAGGATGCCCAGTTGCAAGCTGAGTTTTTGGCATGGAAAGGAAATCCCGTGTCTCTGCATAAGCTCTTGTGCCTTCCCTGCATGTGATGATCACAGGCATGTGATGAACGGCAGCTCCGTGTAGTAAACTGCACTGACAGCAACTTAATGCTTATTTGAACTGGGACTGTGCCATAGTAAAAGTAAATCTTCCTCTCTGCAGTGAGACAGATGACTTCAGAATTATACTATTAGTTTTACTTTCATGTGGAAGGCTAATTTAAAGAAAGCAAACAATGTTAAGCACTTGAAATATAAATATGCTATTTTCAGGCATAGAACCCCCTGTACCATCATTGGCAGACCACAGACTTCACTTTGTGATCAGGCAATAGCTGTACAAAAGGTTTGCCCTTCACTATGCACATGATCTTCAGCCAAACACCTTCATTTCTTCTACTGGAATGTTTAAAGGAGCTTGGTGATTTCACCTGGATTTCAAATGACAGTACTCTGTGTCGCATATTCACAGGCACATTGCTGGTAGTCCATGAGTAGGAGGCTTGAAGGAATAGGGTGGCAGTGGGACAAGGTGGCAGCATGCCCTTCAGAGGGGAGTGTGCTGGCAGATTGTCCAGGCCAGCTGGAGAGTACTCTCTGTACTCATCCTGGCATTTTGTTTCAGGAGCTAAGTGATAAACAACATCAAATAAAAATCAGTTTTCATTTATTTCTACAACCTGCAGTGATGTTTCATTCTCTAAACATGTTTTTGTTTCTGGTTTTGTTTCCTTTCCTGAATTTAAAAGCATTTGCCATGGCCATGTGCTATGGAGGGGAAAGGAGGTAGATTGCCTTGCTCTTAGCACTGTACCATAAGTATGTGCATGGCAAACCATTATGTCTATTTCTGAACAGTTTGAAATGGTATTTTGTACTTCAAAAACATTAAATGGTAGTTTGTACTTGAAAAAATGGTATTGTCTTGCTTCTCTGTGCAGTCAGAAAAAAAAATCAGAATCACAGAATATTTTGGGTTGAGGGAGATTTCAATGATCATCTAGTTCCAAAGCCACTGCCACAGGAAGGGATACCTTCCACTAGACCAGGTTGCTCAGAGACCTATCTAACCTGGCCTTGAACACTTCCAGGAATGGGACATCCACAGCTTCTGTGTGTGTGCCAGTGCCTCACCAACACCACAACAGAGAATTTATTCTGAAACTTTTATCTAATGTAATCTAACCTAAGGTGTGATCTCCCTCTTTCATCATAATAGCTTCTGTTGAATGTAATCTCTGAAGTCAATTATTTGTAAAAAACAAATAGCAGAATTACAGAAGTTCCAACAAACTTCAAATGTAAAATCAAACTGATGCTGTCAAAAAGTAACTGCTCTCTAAATTGACATGCATTATAATTAATTTGGGTTCTCATATTAAGAGAAGGCAATGCATTAATATTTACTCGTAAAATCTTGAAGAATGTGTAGTCAGTGTAAATACAGCACAGTATGTTTACTACTACCATTGTCAAAGATAAATGTGATGCTGCTCTTGATTTGATGGGACGTTTTCAGGAAAGGAAAATTCATCCAGCAACAAAATGCAGTACTTCCTAGGACAAAAGGTGGCCACTGTGACCATTAAAGGGAACATGGTTTAGGTGCTTTAGGAAATCAGCCCTTGTGGGCTTTTGCAGCTGTGCCACTTTGTTTTCCTCATTATTCCCAAGTGCAATGTCAGCATCTGAATAGACAGAAATCTTTCTAGAGTCAGGGTCTAGACCACAAAATGAAGTTTTCTGCACGCAGTTGACTCTGCAGGGAAAACACAAGTCAGATGACAGGATAGTTTCCAAACTGGCATCTGGCCAGGTTGCTGGAGTTAATAAACTTTGGCTAGAGAAGAGAAAAGCACTACAGGAACCTTTAAAGGAAGTGTTTCTTCGTTAATTGCCTAAATTCCCCTGATGCTGCGTGGTGCCAGATGGCAGTGCTGAGGACAAGCCTGCCACGTGTTTCCCGTACAGCACGGCCAGCCTGGCTATGCCTGCCAGAGAGAAGCCGCCCCTTTGCTCCATTTCTGAGGCAACAGTCAAAACTATTAAATGCTTCAGTTCAACAGCAGAGTTTCTGAGATATGGTCAAGTATTTCCCACTCAGTTTGCAGGGATGCTGGAACACCTGCTCCGCAGGAATAGTAACGTTCTGTACCTAGCACTTTTAGAGATGCAGTTTTCTACCTTTGTGAGGGACACTGGTAAAGCATTGCTTTGATATTCAGATAAAAGGGTCAGCTATTTAGACAAACTAACATCTTGCAGGGCTTTGGTAATTTGCTCAGCCTGCTTATTTTGCTATAGTCCAAAGAGGAATGGCTACAAAGCAAGCCTTTTAAAAAATATTATTCAGGAGATGAGTGCGTATAAATTAAATATAACTAACAAGACATGAAAGTAGTTATCTAATAAAACCCAATTTGTGGTGTGAGCAAGTAATGAATAGACCCTCTCGCAAATCTGAAGGAAGTGACAATAAATCAATTTATTTTTTTTTGCATTTATAATAGGCTCATAAATTTCACTACTCCTGACAACTACACTGATTTTTCTTGTGAGGTACACTATGGTATTTTATTTAGGTGGTAATTTTAGCACATGTGCAGACAAGTACTAGTGAAAAATAGAAATGGCAGGCTGTATTTTTTTTTGTTAGTATGAAAATACACAAACAAAAAAAAAGAATTATATATTCCTCTTGCTAGCAAAACCCACACTCTTTTCTATGCTGAAGAAAAATGACTGTATGTATATATTGCTTGAAGTCTTACCACACAAGATGAATTTGCAGTTTCTAGTCTTGAACTTTTAATTCCCCATTTGCAGAAAGGTGGACGAGATCAATTCACTTCTTTTCAGAAGTGCGCCAGAGCTGTTCTCAGGCTGTGTTTGATGTCTGTTTATCTACCAGTCTCCTAAAAAAGCACAATCCACTTCAGCTGGACTGTGGTTTGCAAATGAGCACTCACTTTGGAGCATCGAGCCTGTTTTCAATTGACTTATGTTTTAGAGACACAGTCAGTCAGAAGGCGCAGCTTTAAAGTCCCTAACCACATCAGAAGGAAACAAAATATATGTACAGAGCTTTTAGCACTTTCATGACATGCACAAAATTTTGATAGTCAGACAGCTTCCCTTTTACACTTTAGCTCCCCAGCCCAATTTGAATCAGTATGTATGTATGATGAACTAAAATAGTTTGGCTATCTTGGACTAATGCGATTTTGAAGTTAATGGAAATCTTTTTGTATGGTGAAATGCTGTCATGTCTTTTGTGTGGTGTGAGTTGTAGGGTAAGGAGGGGCTGATGTGAGAGGGAGAAGAATCAGTTGACCAAAGTATATTGGGGTAGAGGTTAACTGTATATTTTGTCTTAGGACTACTTGATGTGTAAGATGAGAAAAGTACCCAAAGAGACAGGTCTTTTTCACGTGGAATTTCAGTTGAGAGGAACTATCAAAGAACAGCAACATGCTAGTATTTAGGGTCAGAATGTTTGGCAAAAGGCTGACTTTTGGGGAAGGTAGGACAATAATGCAAAGCTAGCAGGCTTTTGGAAAGCCAGACTATAGTGTACTTGGAAAATATACAGGAATGACCACATTGAAAATTTGTTTAAAGGTGAAAATGAAAATGCTACATCTTCACTATGAAACTGGAGATAGAAGAGATGCGAACATTCAGGCAGCTAAGAATTGGTATAAGGGAAAAGCATGTAGAGTTAGAGATGAATTGAAGATGGTATAGCATTGAAGTGAGAGTACTGAGCAGTCTTCTGTAAGAGCAGTGTTAGTAAGAGGCAGAATGAAAGAGAAAAAATTTATAATCCATCACTGGGTGGAAAGGAAAAGCTAGATGGTGCTGACAAGGCTAAAATGTCTGATGCTTGTTATGGTTTACCCTTTACCAGAAAGGCCAGCTGACTCAGTAGTACAGAAGTAAGAGCTGAGGACAGAGTAAAACAGAAAATATTTAGCTAAGGCAGAGATTTCCAGTTTGTCTGGACCTGACTTGAACCTGGAGGACTAGCTGTGCCCAGCCCTGAGCCGCACCTTCAGGAACGTCTGTCCTTGTTGCAGAAGGCACGAGAATGTAACAGGTAATGACAGCTGATTGCTTTAAAGAAAACACAAATGAAGAGGAGACTGACGTTATCAGCTCTGACTACTATTTCAATTCCTAGAAAAGTGCTGGAACAAATACTCGGACTGAAATACCAAGAAGATAAATACGGGGATGAACAACAGACAAAATGAATGTTCTCAGGACAAGCTATTTAAAATCTGTTTAATTTTCTGCCCTGGCAGAATGTCAGGCTTTGTGCACAGAAGTCAGTTTTCTTGATCTCTCAGTAGGACTGCTTGACAAACAGGTGACATCCTGATAGACAAGTTGAAGGGACAGAACCTGGCAAAATTTCTCCAAAGGGAGTGCTCAGCTAAGAAGCCAAGTGTACTGATTAGTTGCTTCGTGTGGAGCCAGAAGGGTGTGAGTTTGTTGCAGCCCACCCTGTTTTGCATTCACTTCAGTGTTTTTCCAAATCACTTGCAAAGTCAAGTAGAGAGCATGTTGGACAGGTTCAAGGGATACTCCAGTGAGAAGAGCCAGAGTTCCATCTAGGGATGCAGTTAGAGCTTGATATGATTGTGGTAAACTGGATATGGTTTTGAAAAATAAGATGAAGTTCATTAAGGGCACTGCAGCAGTAAACCTGTGGAAGGAGTCATATGGAACAAATTTAGTATTTATATCACATGAGCAAAACCAGTTACAAAAAATTCTTTGGAAAAGTCCTATCTTTTCCAGCAGATCACACACTGAAGACGAGTCAACAATGTCACCCTGTTGTATAAAGGATAAACATCCCATGGAGATATCTGACCACATCTGTTAGTTTTAAGATGCATTGTGCTCAATCCACAGCTGTTCTGATTTGGATACTGGACTTCCAGAAATAGATAACCATCTAAGTAAAATCCGAAGTAAAGAAATTAGAAATAACACATGTGAGGAAAAATTTATGGAACTAGGAATTGTGAAGGGAAAAAAGACTGGAGGGAGACTTAAGCACAGAGTGTATGTACCTTCATAAAAGAAAGTAGAAAATGAGTTAAAATTGTAGTAGACAATTGACAGGAACAACTGCTAGCAAAATCTTACTACCAGTATGAGAGAAGAATTGTGCGGGGTATTTAAGAATGTGACAAATCTCTTTATCCCTGGAAGAAGAGAGGAGACAGTCTGCAGGATCTCTTGACACAGAATTAATATCTGTAAAACAAATGAAACAAAACTGTGTACTTGAGGTGAGGATTGACAGATAAATATTGATGGCCCCTGAACTAGAAACATTTTTTTTGACATCACTTGCAGTCTTTTTCTCTGTGTTAAGAATTTCCCAACCAAATGACTCCTAAGAAAAGTAAAACAGAGGCTTTTCACAGGTTTTTTACTTAACTGTTTAATCATCCTTCTTTCTGTGTTTGGGTACTATATGGACACCACATGAGTATGAAAATTTGTAATCTGCAATATCATTGTTGATTCGCTGGAGGTTCCCTACTGACAGCAGGGTATAGCAAAAGAGTTTACTGGTTTATTTATTCTTACAGAAAGACATGAGTTAATATGTATAATTGTGTGCTCAGAGCTACCAATAGCAGATTTGCTGACTAAAAAGTTTTTGGCTACTCCAGTCTTGATGAACCAGAATGAACCTGATGAACCCAGAAATTTTTCTATACCTCTAGATACAGCTATTCATACTTATATTGCCATGTGATTGCTAAGTTTCAACAAAAAAGCACATACAGAAAAAGTATGAAATGTGGGCTAACATATGAAAAGTTGATGTGCTGTATCCCCAGGTCATCAAAACACTACAGGATTTGCAGATCTAGTGATTAAAACATGTTCGATAAAAGCAGAGAACAATCTTTCAGGGCCTTTCAGAGCATCACTTCTGAAACTAGGCTGGTTGGTTATCTTATCTGATTTGTACAGGTTTGGCTGTGCTACTCATGAAACTTTGCACTAGGCTATGACATACAGATTATTTTTTTTTCTTTATTAGAGGACAAAATGTTGAGACTCAGCTTTTTTTTCCAAGACATTCTCCACCTGAAAGAAGCTCCCCTCACCTCTGGCTCTTGCTGAGGAACTGGGAGGTCAGATTGAGCAGGGTCATGTTTATGCTGAATTTAAACCTCAGATAGCTTCTGTGTGCAAAAACATCAAGTTCCTGTCCATTCCAAGTCTGATTTTTTTTTCCTGTATCTCTCTTAGGAAAGGTATAGAAAAAGTTCTATTAACCAGCAAGGAACTTCAGGTGTTTTCTGACCAATTCTTAGCCTCAGCAAGGCTTCTCCTTCCTTGTGAGTAGCTATGAGGATTCCTTCTGAATTGCATCACGTCTTACCTAGTCCTTGGTTCAGCTGGCAGCTAGGGTAAGGTCACTGGAAGGCTCCAAGAAGGCTTGCTTAGAGGAAGTCTTTGCTGTGCTAATACCGTTCCAAGCAGCTGCAGATTTAATAAGAAGATTTGCAAGTTTTTAATTCTACTGGAAATAGCTAATTAGCCCCATGAAGACTACTGTCAAGTAAAGCTGTCCTAAACATGCATTTCTTGTCAAATCAATAAGCAGGTTTAAAGCCTTGGAGATGGCTACAGTTTTATTTACAAGCTATTGCATCCCTTGCGGCCAAAGAGATGATGTGGTAGGCATGGTCTAGTGCACAAGGAAAGTTTCTGTCTTTACCTCAGGTGAAGCAATGAGATACATAGATAAGTAAGATAATTTATCTTAGGGGAAATTGCAGCATGAGATGCAGCAAACAGGAAGAGTTTGGACTAAGCTGTCATATGAGCAACCTCTCTCATCAAAACCTATGAATTATTTTGGTGCAATTAATTGCTTTGAAATACATGGCCTTGCTGTTATGCATAAAATGAGGTCAGTATTTGATCTAGGACACCTATATCCTGTGGTTTTGAGACGGATTTAATACATGTAGGAAGTTTGCCCTTCCTAATTTGTGCTGAAGCCCAGTCCAAAGTCTAGTAAGGTAATGAGGTTTGTTTATATTATTGTCCTGTGGCTTACAACCGAAAACTAAAAGACTATGCAGACAAGAATAAACACATTCTTAAAAAGAGTTTATCTGTGCTGCAAGGACTTTTCATTAAGTACTTTGCCTTTGTGATCTATGGTGTAGATCAGGATCTAACCTGATCTACTTCTCATGGCAGATCATTAGAGTTCAGTTCTGAACACAGAGCCAGTTCTGCTGCAGAACTGGGCTTAATCCTAAACCACTCATCTCCCTAACCTCTACTCAGATTAATTTAAACTGAAAAACAAAGAACACAGGCCAAAAAATATGTGAGTAGGAGTGGAGGCTAATATTTGAGTGTACTTACGATTGCAAAGCAATCATATAGACTGGCTTGCACAAGAAAGTTGTCCTAGTAAATTTTAAGTTAGTCTGAAGAGTGTCTTATGGGTTAAGCATGGAAATAATATTTTTTCATTTTAGGTCTGTTTACTGTTATCTTGGGTCATTTTGCTGAGCTGTTACATTATGTGGGTGATGTAATTGGAATTGCATCAGGATCACATGAGGCAGGAGAGGTAACAGCAGCACACACTGAAGGAAAAGAGGGTTGGACTGAGTCATGCTGCGCAGTATTTCTGCATGGGGATGTCAGGGTTGAACACCAGCTCCAGGCCTGGTCCTCCTGCAGCTCCAAGTCATCTTCCCTAAAGATAACCAAGTTCACACACACCCTTCCCAGCAGTCTATCAGGGCTGTGAAATCCAAAGTGTCTCATGAATCATCAGTATTCAGTCCACTCAAACTTAACTTCCCCTGAGAGCTTTGGGACTCTGAAAGTGCAAATAGCATGATTAGCACTCCATGATGCCATGGTTAATGTCCTCTTTTTCTATCAATGTTAGTTTGCATCATAGTTCTTGTAGGAGTATGGGGAAGTCCAGGGAGGTAATTGAGAACTTGGAGGACTTAAACCTATGGAATGAAGAGGCTGGATGCAGGTTTAAAGGAGTTATAGGAAACACATTTCCTGAAAGAGATATTTAAAGAGGGAAAAAAGGAAGTGTTAATTCTTGAGATAGAAAGGAAATCACAATTCCACAATAAGTGGAATATAACAATGAAGTTCAAGGAATCATCAAAAGTCCATTATATTTGTTATTAACTGTAGGAAAAATATTTTGCTATTTTATGGCTCTGAGGGGAAGCATCAACACTTTGCAGACAACACCAGACACACATTTACTAAAGGCTGTGAAAGGAGTGAGACATGTCCTCATTAACCTTGGTAGGTGGGTGAGGAGCTGGTGGCCACTGCAAACCTGTGCAGCTCCTTCCCTGAAGCTGGGTTGATCCCAAACAGGAAGGTTCAGAAAAGCGCTTCCAACCTGAACATCAGCCACAGCAACTGCAGGCAAATCATAAGGCAGGGATGGAGGACACAAGTTTGGACAGAATAGGCATCATCCATCTGGGCAAGGTTAAGCCATAGTGGCTTGGAGAGCCCTACAAGGATAGATAAAATGATAGCTGTCACTTTTGTAAACAAGAAAGGCTAAGTATTTCTGAAGCCATTAGCTTGTTGCCAAGATGAAAGAGGAAGAGCCAAGTTTGGTAAACATTAGAAAAAAAAATCCTGACTTTTTCTTTTTTTGACTAGAGACGGCCCTTTTAGGGAAAAAAAAATTGCTTTCAAGGATAGATTTCTTAAAATGTGTGTGTTTAAAATAGAGTTTTGGGGTTTTTTTGATGAGTTTTTGATGAGTTTGGTTCTGGTTTTGGTTTTGTTGGTTATCTTGGAGGGGATTTTTGGTTAAAAGCCTTTTCAAGCACATTGTTTTTACATTTTATAGATGACCTATTTTGGAAATTTTCTTAAGACATAATTACAAGTTCAAATGTCCAATATAAAACATGTTTTGTGAATTAAAAAAAAATAGGATTTTACTTTTAATTTTAGTTGCTCTAGTTTGGTGTATTTTTCGCACTATCTGTTAATGGACTTTTTAAAATTTTAATTTTCTCCTTCCATTCCTGGCCAGGGCACTTCCTGATGTCTTAAAATCTTAGAGCTATTGGCATGCAGTTGTGCTACTAGATAATTTAGTTGCCTTTAACAACAGCATGAAATACTGGTACAGTGTAAAATATTGTAACAGGGAACAAAACTACACTCTGCAAAATTTTAGATTTCAGCAAGGGGAAAGGAGACAAGGGAGAATCTGTAGATTCAAAAATAAGGGAAAAATATATTTGATCTGTTTAGTTTTGGATAGATTGAGAGAAAATTTGAGTGAGAAGAATGGGAAAACACACACACACAGACATAACTTAACCCTGTAAGGTGCTTGAGGATCAAAAATTTTGCTATAAGGAATGTGCTCTCAGACTACAGGCTGTGGGAATTCTTGCACACCCTTCTGAAGCTGCTGCTGATAGGTACCACCAGAAGCTAGAGTAGACTCTTTCCCTCTTTCAGGCTGAGTGTGGCCTGTAAGAAACAGAGAAAATACATATTGTAAAAGTCAGTTTCAATATGCACACTGCTTTTGACATAGAGTAAGTACTTTAGCAGCCCAAGTAACAAGTGTTTTGATGGCAATTCAGCTCTCCAGTCTGGGTCCCCTGCAACAGCAGCAGTCTTCTTTCTATCTTTGTGTGGTCTCTGGCTCTCTCCTGCCAGACCACATTGACTTTTTGTGATCAATCCATTAATCACTGCATGTGTTGTACAGTATTCTTATCGGCTTGAGAAGCAGCACAGCTTTTTCCAGGAAGCACTTTGGAGGAGCCCCACATTCCATGTGAAGTTTCCTAGTGCCAATATGCTCTGGTATGGAATGACATCAAACAAACTAGTGATTTCCTTGGAGTGTGTCCTGGAAACTTGCAAACTTCTTGATGGCATGTGACATCCCATTTGCCTCAAAGTTAATATTTTGATGATGTCTAGCCTGAATCTACCTTTATATAATTATAAGCCATGGATTTCAAGCTAAAAGAGACTAAACTGTTTTCCAACCAGCTGCTGCAATCTGATGCTTGGTATAAGAATAACGGATAGGGTTGCCAGTTTGAAAATAGATGTAAAATTAGTAAACATTTCTGTGGAAAAAAAGCTAGGTCAGTGAGTTTCTCAAAACTAGGAGACAAATGCTGTCTTCTGGTAGCCATGAAAATTTTTCAAGAGGAACATTTACTTCTTGATTTCAATTTAAATTGCCATTGCATATAGCACCATCATTGAGTGGGACAGAAAAAATACAGGAGCATAAAGCCACATCTACACCTTGCATAACTAGTAAAGCATCTCTCAAACCAGTGGAATGCTGCCTTCTCACATGAAGTGAAGGTGTGCCACACAGTCAAGAGATTTTCTTGCACTTGCAAGGGTTTAATGGTCATTGTGTGCAGGTTGGTTATTTAAAATACAAGCTCTCCCTTAGTTGATATTAAAGCATTTCTAGCACTCAATTCTGAAAGCCATTCTTGGTGCAACAGAGTCATAACTGCAGAGTCTGGAACCATTTTCTGTCAGATCTTTTGTGCTTCTGTTTCCTGGGGGTGGGAGGGGTGTGCTCTGCATGCTTGGAAAGCAGGATTGCCTTCCCCAGGGTGAGTTTTTGGGGTGGCTGCCACAGTTAGTAAAATGCAGCTCCTGGGTGGGCTGGCACCAAAACCAGGCATGTGAGGTGGGATACTGCCTCATGCTCTGGCATAGCCCATCTCACATGCTGTCTCACAGTTTCTTTTGATGTCTTCAGAAGGACTCATATTGCTAGTTCAGGAACTCAGCACAGTTTGGAAAAGTGCTGTTCTACTTCAAAACTAGGTCACTGGGGGAAATGAGAGCAAACGGAAGATATCTGTTTCTCACAGGGGTGATTTCTCTCAAGGCAGTACGTAGTCTGTTATGAAATGGCTTAGGAGAATTATTTACGCCTGTTGAGCAGTACAAGCAGGTCATCATTTGCAACACATTTACACTTTATAAGTGACTGACAGATCTAGCTGTGACCCAGTTAGGAAAACATAAGCTCCAGAACCTAATGGTAGTTTAAATAGTTCAACACTTCAATATGAGCAATATTTCTCTTTCCTGAATAAAATAAGAGTTGGCACTTACAGCTTTTGTGAGGTTCCCCATGCTACTCTATTTCCAAAGTACTGTTTGAAGGTAGTTACCAACATAATATCTGGAGAAGCTAAAATATTTTATTATCTTATTAGAGATGAAGGAGATAAAAATGTATTAGATGCCTGCTGGAGAATCATGTAAACCAGGACTTTCTTCCTGTGTACATCTCCAAGATATATTCTGAGTTATGACCATGATATCTTTACATGATTTAAGGCTTTGTGACCTTGTCATGAGAGTCAAAGCCTTGGAGTTTAATTTGTCTGACTAATAGGTAATCCAAATCTAGTCAGCTTGAATGAAACCATAGACTAGAGCAGCTGAAGCAATACTCCCAGTATGTATGTTCTCTTTCCCAAAGACACTGGATAGCTGAAAAGAAACTGCACAAACTAAAAGAAAACCACCTCATTGGAGGAAAACAAGTGAAGGCATGTGAGGAGCTATTTCACCCATACAGGCCTGCATTGATGGTGATGATTTGTGTGCTCTGAAAACTCAGGCTGCAATCCACTGTCTGCAGGTGACCCTGTGCTATTCATGAGAGTGGGTGAAACATCCCTGCTGCAGGCAGAGCACCTGGACTCTCCACTAATTCAGGTGCACAGGCCACACGTGCACCTAGGTCCTGGGGCTCAAGTGAGGTGAGGACTGACAGCCCCAGACCCAAGACCCTTGTCCATGCCTCTGAGGGCTGGCAGGAATGATGAGCTGACCACAGCAAGATAGATATTTTAGAAATAGAGGAATTGCCTCAGCAGTTAACAAAGGTATATCTTAGATGCTGACTAAAAATCTTCGTGTAGGTTGAAATAATGGCACTACACCATACTGGAAGGAGAGAGGGAAGAGGTAATCTCATTTATTTCCAGTAGGCGTTGTTGAAAAGGACTCAGCATGAATAGAGATGGTGTTTTCTTTTTAGCAATTTCACAGCTAAATTAAGCTAAACTTAGATAATAATGGCATTGCTTTTATATTTAGGGTGTAAAAACCATTTCCATTTAATATTTAAAAATAAAAAATGGCATCAGAACACCAATTTTGGAATGATGCTACTCACTCTGGAATTGTGCCATTTACTTCAATGGGAACAGTTCCCTTAATGAAAATTAAATGTGATGTTAGGATAAGTACTTAATAAAAAATATGATCATTGACAATCATAATTATACTAATGTTATGAGAGCTGCAGAAAAGTTCAGTGTCTAAGGGATTCAACAAGAGATCAAGGGACCTCTTGATTTGAAGTACAACAGATTAATAAAAGTAAGAGTCTGTAGACACAGGAGGACCCTGAAATTTCCCTCTAAAGATGCAGACACATAACAGAAATTATTTTTATCACCTCCTGTGTCTGAGAAGCTCATCATTAAAATACACTTTTCTGCAAATTCTGTATACCAGATTGCGATATTGCTGGCTCTGATCTTCACTATAACTATTCATTAAGAGTAATTCTTGTGAGCTTGTAAAATATATGCAAAAGTGAAATGAGACTTGTGGTTTCTGCTGTTGCAAAAATTTCCTTGACATTTATTAACTCTTTTATCAAGACCTTTCACTCATTACCACCTGAATTAATGGAAAAAGGTTACACATACTGTTTCAATAGTGTTTAAGGAGTCATGTTTAGATCTTTTCCATACAGCAAATCTTTCCTGTACATCAGTGACTACCATGTGATTATCAAACTACTGGTTTGTGTAAGAGCTGTCTGATAAGACTGTGAAATATGGTAGAAACGCAGCTCTTTGGATTTTTTTCTGTTGAAGTGACCAGATGGAAAAGCTTTGTTCTCTGTAGGTTCTGACTGAGCTCTGGAGAAGAAAGTTGCTGCAGAAAGCTGCTTATCTTTCGTGTATCCCTGTCCATGGCTTCAACCCTGGGGGTACCCTGAGAGCTCATGGGGTAACTCACTTTTCATCCACATCAAGTCTTGCTGTATGCAATTCATCACAGTAACTTCTTTCAGGAGCATAAGAAAGAAGAGAATCTGCAACGTGCAGAAACTTGTGTCCCTGTCCTGACTGTCTCTGTCTTGGCAGCCCAGATATCACTCAGATTGAGACACACCAGTGGCAGCTGTGTGAATTAGTCCTTGGTGACTGAAGGGTTGCACACCTGCACTAGTAGCAGTTTGTCATACCGTTAGCTAGGTTTTCAGTCTCTTCATTAAAGATTATGATCATTGACATCATTCAGTTGTGTACACCATAGGGAATACATAAAGAAAGTTGGGGAAGATTAATTTACCTTTTCAGGAGTGAATCTGCATTGACTTCCCTGGAAATTTTGTTCCTCTGCAACAAGCTGAGGGAAATAACATGGTTATATGAATCAGCTGCAGCTGAACTAAAACTGAAAAATAAATCTCTACTGTATCACCGGCTCCCTGGATGAAAGAGCCAACAAATGTTTGCAGTGTAGCTCATCTTTGTTCTTCTTGCACCAAACAACTCCTAAAACTCCAGATGCTGTAACTCAATCTGCCTCTGGAATGAAGCGAAAACTCTTTTCAGATTGACAATTTGTTGTTAATTTTGAAAGCTGTCCCATACATATTGTAGACCCACCCGAAGAAGTAAATCTTGCCTGTAGAAATCCATAGGATCACTAGGTTCTCAACTGATGCTGCAAAACTGATACCTCTGCAAATGTCACTGATCTTGGAGGGTCACTGAATTTTAGAATCATTAAGGTTGGAAAAGATCATCTAGTCCAACAACACACCTAGCAAAACTATCACATTCATCATTAAACCATGTCCTCCTGTTCTGTATCCACATGCTTTTTTGAACACTTCCAGGAATGGTTACTCCACCACTCCTCGGAGCAGCCTATTCCAAAAATTTACAATCCTTTCTAAGGGGAACTATTTTCCAGCATCTGATGTAAAACCTCCCCAGTTTAAATACGGTGTTCTATCCATAGGCCCCTTTCTTGGCTGTGGACCCCAGGAGAAGTCAGATATTTCTCTCTGTCAAAGAGATGTCAGGGGTATAACAGCTGAGGCAAAGAACTGGCAACACACATAGAAATAGCCATTTCATAATTTTAATGGCCTTTTTTCACTCAGGTTGAAGAACTCAGAATTTGTAGCTGAGTGTTTTACTTTGTGCCTGAGGACGTGCTGAGGATTGAGGATGGACACCCTGAGTAGGCCAAGAAGGGACTGGTGTGGATCTAAAAGAATCTGCTCTACATTGGCGCACAGCTCTATATGGGACTCCCTTTTCCTCTGTCAAAGTACAGGACACCTTCTCACCACTGCTTCAGAAGGAAAGCAACTTCTGCTACATTACTGGTTTTTTTTTATCTTTTCAGCTATATCCCATTTCCTTCATTTACAACATACCTTTTACTTCTGTGAGGCTTCTATAAATTTTGCATAACAAATTTATTTAATTTTCCTTCCATATATAAAACAGCTGAAAAAATTATTTCAGCTTCTATTATTTTCACTAGCTAATGAAAAATTTCCCTTGAAGTTCCCAGTAAGTGTGATAGTTCTTGACACTAACAACAGTTGCCAACAAAGCTTTTGAGATCAGGATATTGCTGTGTGGTGAGTGAATAGGGGCTCCTAAAGAGATACTTCAGACTAAATAGTCAATGCCTGAAACATTTTCTTGGTATAATAATTTTTAACCAATTTATTTCCTGGGGTTGCTGCATTTTCAGTTAGGTATGTAAAATAAGAGGGATGCATTGTTAAAATGCTTTAACAGTGGTATCCATAGGATTTTTGCATCTATTAATGGGAACTGCAAATGAAGTCTGAGAAAAACCGTATGAGCTATGAAACAGAGAGATCTTTTAATTAATTGTAAATTTTTTCTTAGCTGTGTTTAGATGATACTTCTTTGTAGGGTCTCACTGACTCAAGTAAATAGAGATAAAAATGCTTGACTGCACTTCTACAAGTATAAACAGCTGTATTTGCTGTTCTTGAAAATACTTCTCCTAGGTTCTTTTTGTTTGCCTTTGAGAAAAACCAATTTTTTAATGCTGTAGCTTGGTTCACAAGAAAGGCATTACCTTCAAGCATATGACATATTTGCTTACCTGAGGTCTTAATATTTCTTGACAAATTAAAATGTTCAGTCCTTTAAAATTTTAAAGAGAGATGAAGATCACATTTTTTTCATTTTTCAATATTAAGAAGGAGAAGTTGCTCATGCAGGAACACATAAATTTTAAAGAAATAGCCATGATGATATTCATTACACTGCTGAAGACCTGGACCAAAACTCAATATTCAGTCTTTTCAATCTACTTTTGCAGAGACAAGTGTTCACGCAGTTAGGTTTCAAAGTAAACAAACCAAGTGAGCTGGCGTCTTCTAAAGCAGTATATGTGCTTGCATAAAAGCATGTGTACTACTACATCTGTCTATTGCCAAAGAAGGAGGCATTAAGTATTGTAAAGACTCATTTTCTCCTCCTATTTTTCAGTCAAATTTTATATTATGCTCTGATTGAAAGACATATTCTGCCTTCTTAACTGAAGTTAATGAGTTTGTGCAAAACTTTGTTTCATTATGAAAGCTTTAATAAAAAGAAAACACAAAAGATTATTCCAATTTGTGGCACTAGAAAGTCATATTCTCCCTCTAATCGAGATGACAGCCAGGTGCAAAATGGTATGCAAATAGGGCCATGTAAGCCCGAGTGTGTTGTCTGCAGAGTACTGAAAAATGCCCAAAAATGGTCTAGACACACAGGTGTTTGCTCTAAAACATCACTCGGAGACTAGACTCCTCTAAGTATGTGACACACCAACATTTTGGGTCTAAGACAGCAGGTATTGCAGAGAGGATTGCATCTTTTGCTGGTTATTTTCTTACCTGGAGCAATCTCCTGAACTCTTCCTGCACCAAAAGTACTGGTGGGCACTCAGTGGGAATAGCCTGGGAGAGAGCTCTCTGCTTGTTCTAAATATTTATCATGCAGATTGTGGAGCTCCTCCCAACACCCCTGTAGCTGTGAATACTTTGAAATACTGTGCCTAGCACGACAAAGGTTCACCTTTCTGTTTCATCCAAGTAGTCAGTGAGTGTTACGTAGCTGTCCTTGTCCTACTGGATGAGGGAGCATTTCTAGGAGTGTCATGTGCCAGAGCAGAGCAGGGGGAATGAGCTAATGCCAGCAGAGACACACGAAGTGCAGAAATATTTGTTTTATGATCCCTTTGTACCAGTTAGTGAGAGTGATGCATACAATTGCCTCTTATCTCTTTTGGTTCTTAGAAAACACCTTTTCTGAGAGCTCTGAGAAAGCTGGAGTCTGCAGGGCTAATTTTATTAGGCCTTTCCTTAGGGACTAATTGAACTGGGAAAGGCTGATGGCTTTGTTGAACACTCAGCACTAGAATGCAGAGACTGCTGAGCAGAGACCACACAGAGATGTGGCTTGGTGAGTCAACAGTCAGTGTGAAAGTGACTAGTGGAAAGTGACTGTTGTCCAAGGGGTTTGTTGTCATCATTTATGAAATGAATATTGCCAGCTAACATAAAGGTGATATCTATGCTGAGATGGGTGATTTTGCACAGGTCCAGCACAGTCTACCTAAACCTGCCTGCAAGATGCTTGGAAACTTCTCTTCCAAGCAGACTGCAAGATTTTTAAGCAGCCTGTCAACCCAAGTTGCTTGTCAGACTGGAAATTCTATGAACTGGAAAAACACATATAGTTAAATGAGATAAGTCTGTAATATATGAGCTTACAAAAAATCAAGATCAAAAAGCTACATTTGAGAAGGAAATTGTTTTGAGATATTTCTGTAAACTGAAGTTTCAGAGTTGAAAGAAAAGAGGGAAATTAATCCAACCTTTAATGCAGCCTCTGGTGGTAATCTCTTTTTAGCTAAATCAAATGAAGACATACCATTACCTCGTGATCCAGGGACCTCCAGGGCACAGAGGCAATCAGGTACTTTACAGGACTTTCAGCATTACAGAATTTTGTGTTAAAAGTAACATACCAAAACTTCCTTTATTTTTTATGAGTTAGTGTGTGTTCTTGGGCTCTTCTGGATGAGCTGACTTTGTCCTTTCCTTCAGAAAGCCACAGACCCAGGAAGTGTTGCATCTGTCTACAGGTGAATTTATTTTATTTTGTCATTAATGCAAATTCTCTTTACACTTAAAAGCTTAATGTCACCTTTAGCCCTTTAGAACAAACTCATCTCATGGGAAATTAAAACCTTTTAAACTGCATTCGCCACAAATTTCCACTTAGGTTTCTTTTACCTTACCTCTACCTCATTTCTCCACCAAATGGGTGATGAGTTAGCCTTGCTCTTATCCAGCATGTACAAAGTTGTGCACAATATAAAATTAATCCAGAAATGTTAAATGTGCACCCACATTGCTGTATGCCATGTTTGCCAAATCTATACAGACATTTTGGAATGTACCTATTGCAACACCTTGATGAAAAAAAGAAGAATATTTGAAGTAATGCCACCTTGGCCACCAAATTTTTATAGTGAAATGCAATTCCATCAGCTAAATACAGATTCTAAGAGGAAGATGTGTTAGTACTTCTATTTAAATACACAGTGTTCCTTGCTGTTTTCCTGTCACAACTTCAAATATGCCTTCCATTCCCAGAGTCTTTACCTACAGGCTGTCATTAACAAGAGTTAAGAAAATAAATGATGGATCAGGAAGAGCAAGCTTTGAAGTCCAGGGGCTGGTAACTAAATGCTTAAACCAACAACAAGGCCTACAGTTTCCTGATTTGCGAAGTACCTTAAAGCACAAAGACACAGAAACAGGGAAAAGGAGCTCTTTCTACTTCCTTTTGTTTACTTATCCAGGATGGTCTCTGCTGGCTAGGTTTGTATGCACAGGAGTACCTGGGTACTTATCACGCATGCAGAGTCTAAATATAAGCAACGGGGTTTTTTAGGCTCTGGTGTGTATGAGCAAGCTTTCTCTCTCCTCACTGATACCAGAGGCTTACTGGCTGCTGGCCAGGACTTTTGGAGGAAATGGTTTTATGAAACACCTGGTTTCCTGCCCAACACTCTGGCAGAACGCCAGCCCCTGCAATTGAATCTCCAAGATCTATTTGGAAAGAAAATTCTCATTTTTATTCTAGCACTGCCTTTGCTTTGATTTCTGCTTGTCATTAGGTTTACTGCATGTGATGGAAATTTGTCAAACACTTAATCTTATTTCCTTCAGTGCTGGCTTATACCTCTCTGTGCAGCTGGACATCAAGGGCTTCTTCTTTGGTTTTCTTGTCGTAAGTAATTTTAAACTCTACTTTGCTTGCTATTTTTGCTCTGTTGATATCTTATTAGCATTTCCAGAATAGTGCTGGGTAGCAGAAATTTCCTCGTAAAATGTTGGCCTTGTTGGGGAAATATAGATATTGCTGGATACACCATTTTTTATTGGTTTCATTACTAGAAATAACATGGAAAATCATCAGAAGAATGCAGCTCAGGTTTGTCTAAAGGCTGCCCTGGTGACCAAAATCAGGACCCCTTAGGGAAGGTATGGTAGATAGGAGCAGGCGCCGCGGAAGATCTTGGGATGTGACGGAAAGCAGTAGGACCCCTTCTCCCCTCACCTGTGATATACAATCACCCCCCATGGTATGCAACCCCTCCTAACTCCAGTAGTTTTCCATTCCCCACTAACCCTACCTGAGCCTCACCGTTCCCCTCTGATGTAGTGAAGCCCCCTTGACTATTTAGTTCCACAAGGTAAGGTAATAAATGCCATTTTGACCATCCACCACATTGGTGTCAGTGTGTTGATGGACCGAGTGTCCCAGGAGATGCTGGGCCGCCGTGCTGTTCTCTGAAACCAGCTTGTCTTGTCTTCAAATCAGAAGGCAACAGGAAGGCGGCGGGTGCTGCTTGGAGAGTGTCAGTGTGTGCACGCTCCCCACAGCGGGAACACACCTTCCCCCTGTGAAGTCTCAGTGCTGGGGCTCTCATCTGGTGCATCTCCAGTAGCTCTCCCACTGCTTGGTGTCATGCTGGGAAGACATGCGCAGTGATCACCACCAGGGTGATTCCTCTCCTTTTGAGAGAGGAAGGCCAGTGAGATTTGCCTTCTCTGGATATTTTAATAATGACTTAATATTTTCCATGGTGTGGGGATTTTTTCCCCTCTACACTTAATTAAAGCGGTACAGTTGAGTTGTATTTTAAGCATTGCTTATTTATTTGGTCATCTCCTGTCATTTTGTTTTTCAGTTTCTTAATTGTAGCACAGGATTGAAAGTTAGACAAATGAAAGGAGTGTAAGGGTAAAAATTACCGATACTGAAGAATGGTATTGAATTGCAGAAGAAATTTTGAATTGTGGTTCTGTGAAACTCAGTGAGTTAAAAAGGTTCATTTCTCTGACCAAAAAAACATGCTACGCTTTCTACTGATAGGAACAATAACAATTGGATTTCCATGAAAATAATTATTTAATGTAAATGCATCCTTCTAATGAGAGGCTCTTCAATGTTTTACAATTCATTACCAAAAGAAAGGACATTTCAGGAAGGATGTTCTGTATTAGCACATGATTAACAGAAATAATGCCATACTGTACCTAAGGTAAGACTAAATTCAGGAATGAAGTCAATTTGCAAATATATGAACTCCAGAACAAATGATGTTTTGCAGAGTTTTCCCTAGATAATGGAGGAAAAGGCAAGTTGGAAATCATGCATCTCCATGGTATTAGGCAGTTGCTCATCTTGAAGAGTTTCAACATCTCTGACACACATACTTTTCCAGGAAATATTGATGTGCCTGAAATGCATATTGAATTAATTAGCACACTAATTAAGTGCTCTGACAAACTCCATGAACCAGTGACGCCAAGGGCAGTGCCAAAACTGAAGGATGTTTAGGGATCAAATCTATTGATTGCATAAAACCAAAAAATGTTATGCTAGTATATTTAGACTAGATTGAGTGCTGAGTTTAAGAATCCTAGATGTGGTCATTCACTGCCTTCCTCATACCTTCAGCACAATCTTTACACCATCTTTAATGTCTATACAGGTAGCCTACAAGTAACTATGTCATTTCTTCATATAGATTTTAGTTTAATCATACGACAAGTTAAAAGTCCTTGGAAAATATAAATCATTGTTGATTTCAAGTAGTAATAATACATAAAGTTAATGTTTGTACCTTTGCAAATGTGCTCATTTCTGCGCAGGGTACAGTGGTTTACTGATGGGTAGACTTTTTAGGAAATTTGAGATTTCCTTACTTTGTATCTTCTATCTAGAAATGTTATGTTGTCAAGCTTAGGAAACATCCCAAAACCAAATTTGTTTGCTTCACCTTAAAACTTTCTTCCCAAACCCCTGAACAAGAAAACAAAACAAAGCATGGGTCCAAAGATCAAAGATATCATCAGTCCGCAATTTTTCTTCTTTCCAGACATATTTTCCCTTTTGATTGCCATGTTGAATCCTTGAGCAAGACTAATTTAATTAATTTATAGGACCAGGGAAAGAGAGTCTGGAATTGTGGAGTCTATAGCTCCCTGTCCTTTAAAAAATGCTTTAAAAAGGAAAATTATCACTGCATGGTAATTTTGTCAGTTTTGTTCTGAATAACATCAGTCAGTCCAAGTTTCCCCTTCAGCTGTTTTGTTTCTCTGTTGTCATGGGCTCTACAACACCCCAGGACTGCCCTTAGGAGTCAGAAAAACAGCTTAATCTTCCTAAGCTAATGAACATGTCGTTACTAGTACATCATGTAACAACTCCAACCCTCCACGCTGAGATTGTTTATAAGCATTTACTGATATGAGGCGCTGCTTTCTGGTCTCTTTCTTCTAGTAAAAGACCAAAGAAAGCAGCTGGGGAAAGGACACTTGAATGTGATTTGGGAGATAAAGGTCTGATGAAGAAAACACCTCTGGAAAATATCTACAGTTGGATTAATGGAAAGCCTCCCTCATATGAAAACAGTTCAGAAGAATTGATTTTAACCCAGGAAGAACAGTCAGCAGAGGACTTATCCTTCTGTAGAAGGTAAATGGTCTAAGGAGGAGGTTTGACTCTGAACAAAATACAGGCCTGGATCTTTCTGCATCAAGCCTCCGTGAAGTTGCTACACATTTCTTATGCTCTAACAATAGAACCAGCTGATTTTTCTATGGTGCAGCTTTTTATGATTAGACTATTATACTGTGCAAAGACCTACAAGATCAGTGGCAGAAGCAAAAACAACGCATACACCTAATTTATTACACACAACTCTGACAAAGGCCACAAGATTGGCTTAGTCTTGAGCAGCACTTCAAACCCATAAAAACAAAATCTTCAGCTGGAAGTTACACAAGCCCTTTATAAAGAGAACTGGGGCTTTCAGACTCACAATCTTTTGGCATAGGTTGAAGGAGTGTTTAGTAAGGAGGAGTAGGAACATTGTTGAAACAAGCCAGGCCACTTGGTCCTTTAGATGGGATTGTACTCTGTGGAATGTCTTTCCCATGGATTCAGCTCTCTTGCGTGCTCAATCAGGTGGCAAGTTGGGTGGGTCTATGGAGAAAACAGGTCATACCACTATTCTGAATTAAAACTGAAAGAGTAGTGCTAAAAAGAGCAATGTTTCTGTATAACTGCTTTATTTATTCACAGTAACTAATGTTTGTGGTGCCCATTCACAGGAAAAAAAAAAAAGAAGCAGAGCAGATTATGGTAACAGTAGACAAGAATCAGTTATTTTCCTTTATTTTCCTTTGCTGCTAAGTGGAGAATTTTAAGATTATTTTAAAAGGATTCAGAGTCACTGCTGCATGCAGCACTGGAAAGTAAAGGGTTCTTTCCTTTAATCTCTTTACCAGTTGCAGATTCACTTTATGTTTTTCCATCTTACCCTGATGATGGGTTAAACCTATGATAGAAGGGGTCAAGTTTCTATACATTTCAATACTTTTCTATTCATGCATTTGTCATGGTTTCCTTGAGACACCACTGACCTCACCTGAATTTCCAACCTGTTAGTCTCTTGCCAGTGGCAATTAGCTGAAGCCTTCAAATACCTTTTAATATTTCACATATACCTGGAGCTAAACTGTTTTTGTGAATTCAAAGAAAATTAATAGCTTTTACCATTTAAGGGCCTAGTGAAATGGGCATTTCTCTTTATCTTACAGAAAAATGTTTTTCAAGGCATTTTTATATACATCAGCGTTTAGAAATTAATCTGTTATTAATAGGTTGATTAACCTGAAGCTTTCTCCCACTCCTACATTCTCATACGAAATGCAAAACTTCTACTCACTTGTCATGTATTACAATCTGTACACACAATCATGGCTCAGAAATGGAGTAGTCAGGAGGCAGTATTTTACACTGTAACACATATTCTTTGCTGAGCTGTATATGTTATGAGCAAATATGGATGTTCATCTTAGCAGCAAAATTATCAGACACAGTAGCTGCACAGGAATTGTTTGCTGTTTGTGGAGATCATCAGAAAGGTATGCAACTTCCCTCTGTAATGTAAAATGTGACTTTCTCCAACATCTGTAGGAAAAATGTTAGTTCAAATGGTTTGGCTACTAGTTTTACATTGCCATCTTAGTTATTTGTATTCTTCAACATCTACCAGGACTTGTGCAAACCATTGGACATTTTCTTGTGAGACATCATTTTCTTTAAATCAGAGAGATATTTGACAGGTGGCCCACCAAGTGGATAAAAAGTTGGCTAGAGGGTTGTACTCAAAGAGTTGTGGTCAATGGCTTGATGTCCAAGTAGAGAGTGGTGGCAAGAGGTGTCCTCAGGGGTCACTACTGGGACCAGCTCTGTTTAACATCTTTGGCAACACAGTCCAGGGGATTGAGGGCGCTCACATCAGGTTTGCTCAAGACACCAAGCTGTGTGAGGCACTCCACATGCTGGAGTGAAGGGATGCCATGGCATTGGAATGAGATGATCTTTAACATCCCTTTAATATCCAGCCCAAAACACTCTATGGTTCTATTACCTGAGCAAGCAAGAGCTCCTTTGGTGAGATTGTAACTATGTTATTTATTACAAGGGAATCATTCCAGTTAATTCACTGGAATTTTAATGTGGAGGGGCAGGAAGTGTAACTGAAGAAGGAAGTTAGCTAATATTTATATTTATTTTAGGAAAAATGAGGACTTATGTGTTATAAAAATGTTAATAACTTTTTAATAAACTTTTAAAAAATATTTATTTTATTTTATTTTTAATTTTTATTTGTTTTGGAGAAATGGAATGCTTGTGAATTCATCTTTCTTCAAAAATTAACCTGGTGTAAAAAGTTGGTGGTTATGCATTATCTACAACTGGTACTTCACTACAAAATTAGAGGAAAAGCAACTGCTTAGTCCTTTATCAGAAATCATTTGGGAGTGTTAAAATATCATGCAGTTTCCACCACGTTGTTAGAAGAAGTCCAAACTGAGCACAACATAGGTATATATTTTCAAGTACTCCATTCACATTAAGAAGCTAAGAGGTGAATCAGAACTTCCTGTAATGATTAACGGATAACAGAGTGTTCTGGGTCTCAATTAGATTGCTCTTTTATGCCCCTTTCCTGCTCCCTCTGATTAATTATAGTTTCCTGAAAATAATATTCTCTACTTGGAAATTCAAGAGATGACTGGTCAGCAACATCACATTAGATTGTTGTCACATCACGCTCTGCTTTCAGGTGCTCCTAGGCTCCATTTATATTCAGAAAAGTGAAACAGTATTGCCTAATTGTACACTCCTTACTTATTTCTGTTATTTTTACCTAGAAACCTCTTCTTACAGCTATTGAAAACAAATACCTGTTTTTAAGGTAAGGACTGTAAGTCTGGCAGAAATATTATTTTCAAAATGGCTTGGAACTCTGAGGCAGAGTTCTCTTTCTCTATTTTCTGTTCATAATTTTCATTTTTGCTTGAAAATTGAATTTTATTATCTATACATCTTGCTCTGTTAACCTGTCCTTGAAATTGCCCTTCTTACACTCCCAACTTCTTTTTTCTCTCTGCAAACACATTCTTTCTATATTCAAACATGCTTGCTTACTAACTCTCTTTCTCTCTGTACCCTCCTGGCTCTCTGCTGTATTGCAAAAGCTCCAGGTAAACCTTCCATAAGTAAACAAAAATAATAAATCATGATAATGATAATATGATAGTTAAGATTCAGTCTTACATAAGCAACATTTTATGTAATCCTACTAACATTACAAAATTTTGAACTCTGCTTTCATTTCACAGGCAAGGAAAGTGAGTCTGAGAGGGCTAGAGAGACACCCAGGACTGCATGGCCTGTCTGTGGCACAGCCAGGGTTTCCATTTGAGATTTCTGGGTATCAGGAAAATTTGGGGTTCACTGCATTACCAGATATATTGCTGGCTGCAAGTGACTGGAGTAAACAAGTATGTTTATGGTTCAGAAATTTGTTAACATTGTTCTTTTGTTTTTCATCTCTTCTTGGAAGTCTCAGGAGAGCTTGAAAAAGGCTCATGCTAAATATTTTGGCTTTCATAAAAATTAAAGTGTTCTGTCTTTTATGAAGGTGCTCACAAAGGAGACTGGTTCTTTTCTAAAACAATTGGTTTTTTGATCCTGAAAGTGATACAGAGTGAATGATTTTTAAAACAGCCATGGGACGAGTAGTAGAGGGATTAAATCAGAATATAGGTTGTGCCTGCATATTAATCCTTTACTTTGGCATTTGAAATCCAGAGCACTGCCTTGGGGTCTTTAAGACTCCTGAGAGCCTTAAGGAGCTGTGTTTCCTAGGAAATGGATGTTACAGGAAGGAGAAAGCAAAATTACCTCCAACTCACATAAGAAATAGTAGGCATTGAGTGTTTGTGTTCAGTTTCTTTGCAGTGAATGTTATCTGACCCAAATTATCTGTCTATATTATCCTACATTTCCCTGAATACTATGAATGTGTTCAATATCCTTAGATTTGTGCCTGGTTCATCATGTCCAATATGCCGAACTACCTAGTTCTAGTTTTTTCATAAACAGTGATACCTTTTCAGAGGAGTCTGAAGAAAAGATAGTCTCAGGAAATGTCCTCTGCCACACCAATGTAGCATAATGTAATGGCCAGGACCTTCCCATAAGTAATAAACTATCTTGTGTAGCTTTTACTGGTTGGAATTAATTTCCCCTTGCATTTGTCCTTCCTTTCCTCTGTGGGATACAGAGATTTAAATGAGTAAGCTCAGACTTATGTCCCTGAAGTATGCTGCTGTGCTGTGTAACTACATTATGCTGCTCAGAGGAGGGAGGAGTTTCAGTCTCTGCTTTATTATTATGATTACATTTATGTCTAGATTTATCTGAGAATATCTGAAACAAGCAGAAGTCTGTCATTGGCAAGAAAATAAAATTATTTGGGCCTTAAACAATGAAAAGAGTCTTTCTAAAGGGAGACTGGTCAAGTGGTTCACAGCTATCAGAGCTAAGTCACATCTGTGACTTAGATCCATGTAGCACTTTTATTCCTGGTAGCATGTGTGCTTCCAGAATATCTCATCCTTCACACCCCTGTGGAGCACTGCAGCTGGTGCTGTAACCAAGGAGGGTCCTCAAGGCAAAGAGAGTGTGCATCCCATGGGCAGTGGGAAGAGACTGTCCTGCCTCTGAGCACTGTGATGGCTCAGCATGCCGTTGGGAAGCACCTGAGGGCCCCCAGTATCCAGGCCCTGCTTCCAAGGGCCCTCCTATAAACTTTTTCTGAAAGCAGAACCAGTGTGCAACATACTGGTGACGACAGGAATGCAGCATTATGTGCCTTGGAATGAACCAAGTGCACTTGCACCACAGCTAGGCTATGACACTTACTTTTGGAAAAAAAATATTCTGCTCCAAGAAATGCTAGTGTTCCACAGAGGAAGGAAAAAAAATTTGTATGTGTAAGGAAAGAATTTGACACAGGTCTAGTGCTCAGTGTTTCATTCATGAAACTGTTCATTAGATGTTCATTAGCTGTTCATTAGATGAGGAAAAGGTCTAGAAATAAAAATCAATATTTTAAACTCTGTGTCAGAACTATGATTCTTCAACCTGTCAGAAAATTTTATTTTTACTGACTTTTATATTTTCAAGTATATTTAAAAATGATAGTTCCTTTGCTTATTAGGGGATAAATCTTAGCAATGAAATACTGGATTTGGGAGTAATTATTTACACCTAAGAATTTCTGTGTCAGAACTCACAGTTCAGCAGATCAAAATGAACAAATTCCATTAACAACTCCAAGTATAAGATTAATTGATATCACTGAATAACTTGTTCTTATAGAGCAACAAAGAATCACAGAATGGGATGGGTTGGAAGGGACCTCGGTAGGGACATTTTGACTAGACCAGGTTGCTCAGAGGTCCTAAACTCCTTAAACAATACCAGAGATGGGGCACCCATAGGTTCTCTGGGCAAGTGCATTTCAAGAGCATTTTATTTTTATTTGTCCCTTTCTAAAAATATACATACCATGGGCTTAGAGTTGAGAGCAATTGTGTCACTGCAAAGTAAATTAAGGTGTGCATTCACAGTGTGCCAGCTACTCCTTGCTAGCTGCACATGGTACATAGCTTGCAACATGGTAATTGTTCAAGAACAAATGGCTCAGAGGAATGGGTGAAGCATCTTGCATTTAGTGTTACCAGGCAACCAAGGTCATACTTTGGGCTAGTGAAGCCACTGAGGGCTGCTATCACAGTTGATATTGCAGGATCTTGTTCAGTCACTTTTAAGTCTTAACTTCCTTAATGATTGCCTCCATTTTTAGTAATTCTTTCCTTCCTTCTTAGACCAGGTTCCATTAATATGCAGGAAGTAGAGGATCACACTGTAATAGCTGGGGAGACTTCAGTTTCCAAATAGGGGAAAATGAAGTTCTCATGTGTGCTAAATAAAGACAGAAGCACAGAGCCCTGCACCACAGTCTCTTTGCTCTATCTTAGGCACGCTTGTGAACCACTGGTTTTGCCAAGGCATGCCCTCCAAATTGCAGCTCACACAGAAATACATTTCCCTAGCTGGAGGAGTCAAATCTGTTAAAGCATAAAATGGCAAGTCTAGAAAAAAAGTCCTCCAGGGATCATGCAAGTCAATGTACAATCTGACTGATAATGAAATCTTTCAATGGAAAACATTCTCTATAGCGGACTTTGTCACTGTCCTTCACAAACATATTTAAATACCCCTTTGCTACTTTCCCATGCTCCAACTTAAGCCTTCTTTTCTCCTGGTAGTTGTCACAATGGACACCCATACCAGCTGATGACCAAGAGTTATATGATTCTAAGACATGTGCTGAGCTAGATACTTGTAGTAGAAAAATAAGAAATACAGATTTAAAAAAATAATGTTTTATTTCAAAACTCTATAATTCCAGATCCTTTATCATTTTGCTGATGACCAAACATTTATTATGTGTTTCAAGCCTGTGCATTTAATTTCTTCAACTGTAGCCCTTTGAAATTCTCTTTGCTGGGTTTTATCATACTGATTTCAAATGACCTCACCTGCTTCTTGGGATCATTTTGAGTTTTGGTGCAGTCTTTCAGAAAGCTGACATTCCTCCTGTGCTCATGTTTTGAAAACTGTGATTGAGTAGGACTGCATCACACAAGCTGTTAATGAAAGCTGACATGACAGGATGCAGGACCAGCCACTGTCTGACCTGCCCATCCATGTGCCTGTGCCATACAGGTTTCTGCAACCTGAACTCTTCAGTGTCAAGCAATGTGCACACACTAAACAAAACAGCTTTGTAGAATGAAAGAACTTGCTTTATAAGTAGAAAAAAGGGCAACAGATTGATGACACAAGGGGATTGATGCTACAAGGGGAGCAGAGTATGAAATCTTCTGCTTATAAAATGGTTTCCAAACAAATGCATGCTCAGTAGGGAGAGTGCTGCTTAATCAGGAGATTTGAAATGATGTGGGTCTTCCCCTTGAGAAATGGCAGTGAGAGGAGAAAGGCATTTTCATATGGAAGTTTTCTATTCATTTCTGGCATGGTGCAAAACAAAATATTCCCACTTGGCAAGGAGAAGAATTATATTCTCCTTGGAAAACAAAAAAATCAGGACAGGGTGTGCCAGCTATGGTCTTTGCTATGTGAAAAAGAACAGAAATTTCTGTGCTGCTCTTGAATAGAAAACATGATGAGATGTTAGTCAGTCACTGCTGGAATGTGTTAGAGAAGGAAAATACGTGATAAATGTAAAGATGGTCAGGACCATTTTAGTTCTGGAGCTTGTTTTGCGTATCTAGTTCTAAAGGAGGAAAAATAGTCATGGATCTGACAAAAAAAACTTCTCATGCCAAAATGAGCCTGCATAATTTTTCTGTAGGTTTGGGAAATGTAATTTGTTGAGTTCTGGCAAAATGAAGAGCATGGGTTTAATTACTTTTGCAATATTGCAATATGAAATAAAATCCTGTCCCTGCATTAAATATGAAGAAGGGCATGAAGTCCCAGAATTCAACAGAAGCTGAGTGGCCCATTCATCCATACCATGGATATATATGACCCTGGATGTAAAAAGGAAGGAGCATTTGGGATAGATATGTATGTGGCATAGCAAATAATACATATTACTACTATAGTGCTGAGATCCACTCATCCAATATAATATCAAATTTGGGGATGTTCTCCCATGAATCAGGAGAATTACTCAGCGTAAGTAACAGAGTGAAGTCCTGATCATGACTGGGGAAAAAGATACTGGTTTCAGTATTTATTATCTTGCTTGAATATACCATGCGAAGAGGGAATGACAGTTTTATTGAAAATGATCATAGGCTATGTTGAATTAAAATCTCTGTTTGAGAATTAATTGTTTTCCTGACTAGAGTTCTTCAGATTTCCTGGATGATGCAGCACATTGCATGAGGCATTTTGTCTTATGCAACACCATGTCACATTACACAGCTGATGCAGCCTTATGTAATTATGCTGGCATATACTGGAAGTTAAACAAAAGGAAACACGTGTTTCTGAATGGTGAGATATTGTAGTAGAAATAATCTTCCTTTTTCCCCACAGTTGTGTTGGTTGGCAGAGAACAACGATCTAGACTTTGTGATGACAAAGCTGTAAGGCGTGGGAAGGGATGACATTTGGCTGACTGGGCAATTATGCATTCATGACCAGACTGAAGCAGGGAAATGCTTTACCCAGTAGTGCTGAGAGACCAGTACCACTGAGACTACTGCTGTCTTTCCATGTTTCACCAAAGGGGAAAAAATTCCTACTTGCTAGGTAGGACCTCAGTGCCTGTGTTTGACCCAGGGCCCTATTTTAAGACCGAGCATTATTAGTTTACAAATTGTGACATTTCTGTAGAAGAAGACACTCCGCATGTGTCTGGGTATTTCTATACTGCTCAATGTATTTTCTACCACTGTCTGTTCTCTTGACTGCCTTTCATTCCTGGTCACTTACTGGCTCTCCCCAGAATGCCTGACAATGGGCACTTCTGCCTCTGTTTTCTTTCGTACAGGAAAAAAAAGCTGAAGTTAGAAGACAAGCAATTTTCTTGTAGCAGCGACAAACTCTTCTGTAACCCTTTATCTTTATAGCCATCCCTCTCCTTTTTACTGTTAGGCATGGATGCTCTTCCAGTAGAAAAGGCAGAAGCTATGTGACTTGCTCATTCAAGAGGCTAAGTGAAATGTAAGATGTTAATCAAGAAATTAACCTGAACGATTACTGGAGAATGTATTCAGTCACACATCATGTGAGGTGTTGCTTTCCACAGTTTGCAATATCAGTGACCCATGTACTTCATAAACGTTCTGAAGAAAGCTAATTCCAATGTTTTTTTCTAGAAAATTCTATTTTGGGATTAATTTACCCAAGTGGAGAAGGAAATATAAAACGAAATTATAATATAAAGGCTAAATTAGTGTTGTGCTGTGTGGTTTGTGATGTGTAACCTCAGGAGTGCCAGGGTTGTACACCTTTCTTTGAAAGGGTACATTATAACCTGACATTTTTAGTCACTTGGGTTTGTGGGGTTCTCGAACAAATGCATAAGGAAACAACAAGTTACATAACTAAATCTCAAGAGTTGGTGGTATATAAAACACAGATATCCCACAAAGTTCCCTTTCAGGGCCAGATATTTCAGGGTCAGACTGGTACATAAGGCTGCCAGGATTCAGCTCAGGCAGGGAGTCACAGGACTTCCATGTCATACAAAGTTCAAGCATGTATTTAGGCCAGTCTTTGATAGAATAATGTGAGAACTACCATTGTTTGTGAGCTTGCTTCACACAGCTGTAAATAGATGTATTAGGAATATGTATGTTACTTTCCCCTCTCAGCATAACAATGCCTGCTTACAAGTCCTTATTCATTTTGCTCTCATAATAGCTTCCTGCCATATCTACAGCCCTAAACGATGTGTTGATACCTATATATCCCAAATACTCTTTCCACTCCTCATCCAGCTGCCCATCTTGCAAAACATTTAACTCCATGGGGCTTCTTATGACAGCAGCCTCGAGACAGGGAGCATCCCAGGGTATCGGAGGACTGTGGCTCCCTCTCCCAGTCTGCTGTCTGGCATGCAGCTGCCAGCTTTCCTCTCCCACTTAACCAATGACAAATGTTTAGTAGCTCAAATCTCATCGAAAACCCCTTAAGAATAATGGCAAAACCTAAATATTTTTTTAAGAGGGCACTGTTAAGAAGCCCTGATATAACCCTGCATCCCAACTCTTAACTCCTTAGTCCTCCCACAGTGGGAGGATTCTTTCTGCTGGAATACTCATATAAGTCATACTGCTAGAGTCCCCACTGAGGGCATTGTTCAAAAATTGGGATTTAAAGCCTGCATAAATCATAGTCAAAATCAGAATTTCGGTCTTGTATGAAGTTCCTTTTGCATTTTCATACAAAACAAAGGGTATCAAGTACACCCTCAGCAAATCTTTGATGTCTGGAAGAGCTGGAATGGAGGCTAGACAGAAGTTAAGGAGAATAAAGGATCTTATTATAGCCTTCAAAGACCGCACCCAGACAGCACCAGTGCAGTAATTGGGCTTTGCCTGGAGATGGAGGCAAAGGAGGGCCCAGACCCGAGATCACACTCTTTTTATATATTTCAGTCCATTTGCATACAGGAGTCCCACTTGCCTGCCCTCTTCCTTCCATGTTGTTTATACTTTTGAGCCTGAAGTTTAGAAAAAATGTCCTTGAGTTCCAATTGGAGTAGGATTGTTGTGCCTTCATCTCCTTGTGAAAGGATCTTAGTAACTGAAAAAAAGCCACACACTAATGCAGAATAAAAAATCCAAAAGCCCAAGGCATCATCTTCAGATGCACATGAGTGACACAGCCACATCTGAAGGATGGGATGCTATCCAGAGAGACCTGGAGAAGATTGGGAAGTAGGCTTAAGTGAATCTCTTAATGTTTAACAAGACCAAGCACAGGGTGCTGTACTGAGGTGGGGGCAAATCCCAGTATCAGCACAGGCTGGGGCTGAGCAGAGGGAGAGCAGCCCTGTGAGAAGGCCCTGGGGGTGCTGGTGGGTGAGAGGCTGGACATGAGCCAGCCATGGGCACTGCCAGCCCAGAGAGCCAAACGTGTCCTGGGCTGCATCCAAAGCAGCGTGGGCAGCAGGGGAGGGAGGGGATTCTGCCCCTCTGCTCTGCTCTGGTGAGACCCACCTGGAACCCTGCATCCAGCTCTGGGGTCCTCAGAATGAAAGAACATGGACCTATCCAAGTGAGGCCAGAGGAGGCCACCAAGCTGATCAAAGGGATTGTCCTGGTTTGTAAGACAGGTATCTGTCAAGGAAGGCAGGAACCTCCCTTGAAATGAAGAAAAAGAAAAATGTAAGCCCCCACACTTTCCCTCTGAATTATTATATTTTGAAAACACGGAGCTCTCAGGCAGAGATATGGGAATAGGAATAGCAGTTCTTTACTAATATATATATATATAATAAGGTAAACCAACAGCAATAACTACAGTATTAACNCGGTGGAGGAGATGGATCAGCAGCTCCGCGGTGGCAGCTGGGGCTGCAGCACATCCGGTAGGACAGGGGAGCGGAGGCCACAAACGGAGAGGAAGAAGCAGAAGCAGAAGGAACAGCCGCTCTGTCTGGATGATGGCAAAAACCTCCTCTCCCAGCAGAAACAGCTCCGAGAGTGTCTGTCCCGCTCTCCCGCCGAAGGACCCAGCAAGCCACGCTCCCCTCCCCAGCTGCCCCCCAGGTCCAGCCGATTCTTTGTCTTTTTTAAGCACTGAAGATGTACCAGCTGTCAAGGCTTTTCTCCCAGCTAAATGGGAAAAATTCCACTAGCTAGGAAAAGGACACAAAGCAAAAAAAAAAAGGACACGTAACCCCCAACAGGGATGAAGCTCCATTCCTGTGAGGACAGGCTGAGAGAGTTGGCATTGTTCAGCCTGGAAAAGGGAAGTCTTCAGGGTGATATAATTGTGGCCTTCCAGTTTCTTAACGGAATCTAAAAGAAACATAGAGAGTGACTTTTTACAAGATGATATAGTGAAATGATAAGAGACAATGGCCTTAAGTTGAAGGAGGAGTTTCTGTTAGATATTAGGAAAAATTTCTTTACTGTGAGGGTGGTGAGGCGCTGCAACAGGTTGCTCAAAGCTGTGGAGGACCAGTCCCTGAAAGTGTTCAATAAAAGGCTGGATGGTGTCCTGACTAACCTGGTCCAGTGAAAGGGGTCCCTAACCTCAGCAGGGGAATTGGAAATGACCTTTAAGGTCTCTGTCAACCCAGACTGTTCTATGATTCTAGGAAAAAGTGGAAAAAACCAAATCTTACTGAGGAGCAAAAAGTTCTGAATGAGTAATGTGTAATTAAAATGATTCACTTAGATCTGTTGAAAGTGTAACAACACTTTTCAAGTAATTTCAAAAATTAAACTACACTTCCTAAGAGATTTCTTTTCTCTCAGCAGTTGCTGTTTGCATGTCTTGTGCCCTAATTTCTCCCATGAGCTGGATTGTCTGTAAAGCTGCATTTCTCCAGGCGCTGAGAGGCCTTCTCTCATACTGTGGTTGATGTTTATGAATGTTTTTGATTTTCTCAAAACTGCATTTTCCTCTTGAAAATAGAATTTTTGTCAGTGTCTACTACTCATCCCCTCAGGCACTTTCAGAGTCTTTACCCACAGCCTCTTTTTCACCCTTCTCTCTCACTGCATCTTAATCTTGTGCACAGATTAATCTTTTTTTTTGGGGGGGGGCTGTATTTTGCTAAACCCCAACAGTCGTGTATCTACTGTCCTGAAGGAGGGAATCACATCTCCCTCCTACTGATGTTATTGGGTGCTGCATTGTTATACAATTGTACCTACACTCAGCATTCAACTAGCAGGTCTGAATGCTTTCTTAATTCAGAAAAAAATTGCAATGGATATCTTTGAGGACTGAAGGTGCATATATATAAAAATAAAGTTTGAGTCTCCCATTCCCTTCAATCTTTCCACTTCAGCTTGATTATTTTTCCCCATTTACATCTGGTTACCACTGGTAATACTTCAGGGGACTGTAAAAAGAGGCTGGGCATGCACCCAATCACACATTCAGTTCTCCAGTAGTCCCCCACAGCCTGAAAACCCACAAGGCCAGTTCAACTTTCTGTTCAGAGCCGGAACAAGTCAGCTTTGCTCAGGCACAGGGTGATGGAGTTACAGCTCTCCGTCACTGTGCAGCTGGGTGGGACAGGGTTACTGTGCTACAGGCACTCAGTCACACTTAACCTCTGTCCCTGCCATCTCTGAACTCTGCTCTGTCCCTGCTATCTCTGAACTCTGCTCTGAGCATTGCCACAGCCTCATGCAAAGTCAGTCTGTCTTGCAGTAGGACTTGCAGAGGTGAGCTGGGAGGCCCAAGGGCATGTCCCTGTGCAATCTGGGGTAAACAGGGACTATTATAAGCAGCACAAAATCAGGTTTGCCTGAAGATGTCAAAAGGGTTTGTGCTCTTTGGCTCTGTATGTCACCTGCCAGATGGCAAATCTGCACTGCATGGTATTAATTTCACTGCTTAGGTTGGGATGTTGGAGTTTCTTTCCTTTGTGGGGTGCTGGCTTTGCTTGCAGTCAGGGACTGTACCACCCAATGGGATCCCACTGTGGTTTGCAGATGATGCCTGGGTCACCCAATACAACACAGAATTGGACTGGGAAACCCCATTTGATGGTATTTTCTGCAGTCATATCTGTTTGTGACCTGTTGATAAACTGACTGTTTCTGTTCCTTACCTATCTGACACATCTAGAACTGACAGATTTCTTGTTTTGTCTCCTTTTTCAACTCTCAGGAGTATATGGAAACCATTTCACTATCTGTCTCTGAAATTCCCACAGCTGCTTCTAATTACTTATTGTTTTACTAAAAGCTGTTTTTCAGATTGGGTTTTATTTCGTTATATGATATTCACACCAAATTCACAATTAAAAAAAACATTTCCACCCTGAAATAATTTGAAATAGATTTCATTCTAGGTTTTGTCACACCAATATTGTATATCTAGTCTCCTGAAAAACCTAGTATAAATTCCAAGACATGTTCAGCCTGACATGAACTGGAAATATTTCTATGTCTCATGTATAAACTGAACATTTTCATCTGTTCACAAAGGATTTAGTAAACCCATCTCCTGGTCACAGGTGGGAAAAATGACACTATTGTTCTCAATTTACTTTGCATTACACAGAAACCTGTAAATAAAATAATAAAACCTGTAGCAAGCAGCTGTGTTCTCACCTCTGTCTGGCTGGGCTCATTGCTCTTTCACTCTGTTAATTAATGTAATTAATTATAATTAGTGTAAGTTTCAAATGATACATCAAAGAGTGCATCTGCCAGAATTATTTAATCTCCAATGGCCTTGTCTTTACTTTGCTGATACCAAAAGTTGCTGTATAGACCATGCAGATATCTAGTTTTCATTGGGTGTGTAATCCCTCATACCACTTTAGCAGCATCGGTATGCAATATCATGCGGTGTGGGAGCTCCTGGAGCTACTACTGGCAGGCTTCTCCACACAAGCCCTTGGAGGACTAGGTGGCCACATGAATACCTCATGATTACAGCATGGTGTAGGCACTTTTGTTTGAAATTTAAGTTCATTTGATATTCGTTGTGTTTTGCAGAACTGGGTGAGTTCTTTCTTCCTGCAGCTGTTACTCACTTATCCACCAGCATTAGCTGCATCCTTGGGTCCCTCTGAGAGTTCTGTCATCTCTTGGGGTCCTTCTTGAGACAGTACTCAGGGCTGCTGCTTTTCTGGACACTGGCTTTACCCATTTCTGGGCACATGCTGCTGATCATCTCCTGCTTCACTCCATTTCTCTTCTAGTTACATGGTGCTTAACCAAATAAAAGGATCTGTAATGGGGATGACCAAGAAAATTCAGAACAAAAATATGAGTGAAGTTTAGAATATCCTGATTTGGAAGGGATCCAAGAGGGTCACTGAGTTTGGATCCTATGCTCCTGCTTAGCCATTGTTCAACTGAAACACATTTTGCAGACTGTTTGGCCAAATAATATTTATTTAGAAGGAGAAAAGGGAAACGCTCAGTGAATGGTTTCACGGCTTCAGCAAGCCCTGAGCAAAGGCTGAGCAGCATTAAGTCTATCTTCTCCTGCTTCAGATCTTCTTCAAATACTGTGTCAAATCCTTTCAGTTGCAGACAGCCTGTACCTAAAACTTTTTTAACAGTGAAAGGAAGAAAAAAATAACTGTGGAAGCAGATCAGTATTGCAAGGGTTCATATTCTGCCTCAGTCTGCAGAAATGGGTACAGATCTGTCTGTAAACTCCATGTTTGTCTGACAGTGGCACATGCAGTGAACAGATGTTATCTCCTATTAAGGACATATACTTTAGGGGCAGATTTTAAACAATAGTCTCATTTTTTTTTCAGCTGTAAATGCAGATATCAGGAATTGTAGAAGTTTGACAAGCACGAGACATTTAAGTATGTGACTGTCCCTGCGGGCAAAGTACTCAGACACTTAAATTACAGGCATTACTTCATAGTTACTTGTGGATTCAGTAGTAGATAGGTAACGCCTGATGAAATCCAAGATTCCGAGGCTTTACTTTGACTGCATTTGCTCATGGTAACTAGAGTCCTGGTAAATATACCAAAAAATAAGCATTATGTAAGCCCTGGCATCAAACAACAGACAAACTTGAACCTACACTATTGTCCTTGTCATGCAGGAAAACTCAATTATTCTTAATGGCCAGACAGCTGTATTTGTCGCTCAAAAAAGATATCCAGAGTGAGGAGGGGAGTGCACCATCTGCATTAATAGAACTGCATGTAGCTCAGATATGATATCTGAATGGAGTTCCATGGACTTTTAAAAAACATCTCCTGGCATGATTGAAGGATATTGGTTGAACTGTATTCTGCTTCCTCATATTTATAAATTTGCTACAGCTAAGACCACCTTAAATTATTTTATTCAAAACCACAGTTGTATTCAGGTCTATGTTGATTAATTGTCCTTGTTGTATGGTATACTAAATTGTCCGTCTTCCTTCACTGCTTTCCTGGTACCTTATCATTGTTAAAGGCAAAATGTCCACTAAAGCTGCTGACTGCTCTGGTAACATTTCACAGAGATGGGTGGAATTCATAACAGAAAAAAAACCCTGCATGATTTATTCCAGAGCAGAATATCAGAATCATGGTATTATCTGGAAGGGATCTGAAGGATCACCCCACGCAAAACAAGCACCAGAACTTGGAAAAAAGAGCCATTTCAATTCCCCTGCCATTGGCAAGGGCACCTTCCATGAGACCAGGTTACACAAAGCCCCATCCAACCTGGTCTTGGACACTGCCAGCAATGGGACATCCACAGCTTCTCTGTATAATCTGTCCCAGTGCTTCATCACCCTCGCAGTGAAGAATTGCTTCCTAAATGAGAAGCAAAGTAATGTCACTGGCCACTTATCCAAAAACACTGCAACGTGCCACCTGGCATTTGCAACACAGATGCACGGACACTTGATGAGAGTGTCGTGGTACTGTTATTTATATGAGTACCAAGAGAAACCAAGCTGTCCTGCCCTTTGCATTTCTCTCAGGCACTGGTGCATGCACTATGTTCAGCAAGTATTGCTGGCTCCTTGGCAGGTGGTCCTTTTAAAAACAGGGATGATATCTTTTGCTAGCAAATGAGATTCATTCTCCAGGCATCTTGCCCCCACAAACCTCCATGCATAATCTCTACCAAAAGATAATCACCTTCCAGCATACTGAATGACCTGTGTGCTCTATGTACTCTAAGATCTATCATTCCATTTGAAAAGAGAAAGCTGGAGGGCTGGGAAAGAGTTCTCTCTGTTCTCCTTGCCTCACTTTACTCACTTCATCCTCTTTAAAGTGCATGTCACTTTTTTGTCAATGACTAGTTCTTCCTAAGGATTTGCAAAAGATGTATTCTCTATTGAGTAGGATAGGTGGATGTGGTTGGAAATAGCCTCTGGGGATCTGTTAGTGCAGTGCTAGCAGGATCAGCAGGAGGAAAGAATAAACTCAAGGGAGATAATGTTTTGGGTCGGTGTTAAAATAGTCTCATCTCTAGTGACTCATGGGTAGTGATGTGAAAATTTCCTGCTCCTGAAGGTAGAAATAAACACATTACATAAAACTAGCTTTTTATGAATGCAATGTTCAGTGCATATAGTTCAGGGCATATAGTTCAGTGGATACTGAGGTACTATAAAGTAAAATAATGAATCAGAAGAATTCACAAGAGGTGAAGTAAGACTGCACTGATAAGCTACAGCTGTTTTAAGCTGTTTTAAAAAGAAGAGTAATGACCCACAAGATGCAGCTCAGTTTTCTCACTGCTAAATATGGTCAGTGCTTTGTTTTGTGAGGATTGTGCTGTTGCTCAGCTTTAACCACCTTTGATGCTAAATAGTAGTATAAACATTGCAAAAAATAAACTTTCATGGGACTGTGTGTCAGATACCAGTCTTTGCATTCCTTTGCTTGCCAACCTACCTCTTGGGTAGGATGCATAAAGCACAGAGTGCAGTAAGCACAGAGTACACACATTGTGTGGTACTCTGGCAGTTCAAGGGATGTGGTCAGGGCTGGGAGCAATGAGAACACAGTAGTGATGACAGGGGTTTTCTGGCCCCATCCTGAAGAAGATGTGTAACAGGCATGGAAATAATGAGTATTCAGTCGAGGGACTATATCCTATTTTCCTTGACTGTCTTAGGGAACCTATCCTTCTAAGTGTGTCAGTGTTAAGGTTTCTTTCTTTTAGTTTTCCTAACCATTTTCTCCTGTATTCATGGAACAAAGAGAGTATTATGGAATGAGAATAGTAATAAAGTGAAGTTATAGTTTCATTTTTCTTTAAAGAAACCTGATTATCTGTGGATTTTTCACTTGATGTGTTTCAGGTAGTGGTATTGTTGCTTAGGGTACAGTACTTGCGTTGCTTTGTTAGACAAGCCAAATAATACCTTTTCTTTTTTTTTTTTTGGTGAAATGTTTTGAGAAGAAATGCATAGCTTTATAAGGAAGGTGAAGCTTAACTGACAGTCAGTAGCATTAACAGTGCAATATATCTGAGCATAAAGTGCTGCTTCAATTTCACTAGTTGCTGTAACAAAGCTTTGTTAGAAAGCAATCCTTTATAATTATGCAATTGCACTCAGGAGTTTGTCTGGATTTGGAGTTGTATTATTGGTCAGGCAAGGGTCTTAATGATGTTCAAAATAAGAATAGATCAAAGCTTATAAAAGAGCTGTCCAGAAACCTTTTTGATTTCCAGTAAGTATTTGCTATGGCAGCTTTCTGGAAACTTCTCTTATCCTGTGTCTAACAGCTTCTACCACCTGACTGCACCAGGTTTACACACCCAGACAGCATGCACACCACACACACCAACAGTGTACAGAACAGCAAAAGGAATAGAGGTGCCACAGTAAGTCTTAAGCTGCAAATGAGACCGCTTTGTGATAAACACACTTGGCATATAAAACAGGAAAACAAGCACCAGAATTTTTTCCCAAGGGCCGGTGTAATTCATAAATAAAATGTAGAAGAAAACTTAGACGAAATGCGTGTGCCTGTGGTATGTGCCTTTGTCACCTACCTGCGTGCACATCTGTGTTGACTGCAAACTAAACCCAGCTGATGTGTAGAGTGGGGCAGGGCTCCGTCTCCATCCCCTCCTTGCTGCACTGTGATGCCTTGGGCCTTTGGGTTTTCTGTTCTGCACTCGTGTGTGGCTTTTTGTTCAGGGTTACTAGGATCTTTTCACAGCGTGATGAAGACACAACAATCCTACTCCAACCGGGGACTCAAGGACATTTTTTCCAAACTTCAGGGTCAAAAGTATAAACAACATGGAAGGAGGAGGGTGGGCAAGTGGGACTCCTGTATGCAAAAGGATCCAAATATATAAAATGTGTGGTCTCAGGACTGGCCCCAGTCCCTTTGCCTCCATTTCGGAGCCATTCAGGCAGAGCCTGATTGTAGCACTGGTGCTATCTGGGTGTGGCCTTTGAAGGTCTCAATAAATATCCTTTATTCTCAACTCTGTCTAGCCTCCGTTCCAGCTCCTCACAATTTAATATAACTAAAACTTCAAACTCTCTTTCACCCAGTGATTCAACACAATTCTACCTAACTTACATGCCTACACTATTAGTTTCTCTACTTAACTTTAAAAGCTTTCTCCATGGTTTCAGGCTGGCCTCTGTGTTCTCCTGTGTGTCAGAGCCTGTCAGCTCACGTAAGGGGGTATTTTCTGTGCCTCTGACTTCAACAGTCCTGAACACAGATTGTAAGAAGGCTGGGGAAGGAAGTTATCTGGACCCCTGCAAGGTTTTGGGTATGAATATATACATTTAGAACCACTAGAAAAAATTTATGTGGAGCCATGTATACAGGTCTATATGTATGTTTGGTTGTGAAGAGAGTCAAGTCAAAAGAGATACAACAAAAGTGCACACAGAAAGATGAGGCACTCAGTAAAAGCTGAAAGCTTTGGATGTGATACCAGACAGAAACACTTAAGACTCTGGAAGAACACTTGTCCTTTGGACAAGGAAACTCCTGTCTATTTCTGGATTTCTAGTGCCCTGAAAAAATTGTACATTGCCTAACTTCTTTTAAAATAAATAAGATTGCAACTCTATCAAATGTATCATCCTGTTGTTCTGGTGGAAATAGTTTGCAAGACCTTGCAAGAGCCTCCGTCAGGCATTCAGATAATGATGAGATATTTGAGTACATCTATTGATACTACAGATTAATTTTGTTGAGAAAATAGACTGCAAATCTCATGGGACAAGGTTTTCATGCTCAGTTTCTCATATATATTACAGCTTTTTGTAAGGACTTCACATCCAAATTTTGTGTTTTGAGACTTCCTATTTTTTCATATAATGAAATTAATAAAACTACATAAAGCAAAATTCTATGTTAGCCTTTCTGATCTTGCCCTTCTTCACCATGAAAAAACTTCATTATGCTTTGAGGGTCTTATAAGTTCTACTTCCTTATAATTTGTTCAATCTTACTTCATACAAATCAAGCTTTCTGTTCTCAGGGATGCAGAAAACCAATCAATGTACTGTTTGGTTTTGCAAGCACCAGAGATATTTGTAAAAGAGACAGCAACATTTCAATAGGCATACATTTCAGGGACAAATGCCACCAGACTGCTCTGAGCTCTGAAATCTCACTAGCAAAAATTAAAAATTATATAGCATTTTCCACCTGACTATGTGTTACGACTTGGATATTTCATGATGCTCCCACAAGTTTGATTCCTGCATCCCTATTTTACAAGGAGATTACTATAGAGATTCATGACATTTGTTCAGATATCCACTTGGTTTTCTGTTCTCACATTTCAGATCCTTAACTACAGAGAGCTGAAGCATGATCTTTTAAAAGAGTAGAGAATCTGCAACTTGAAAGTAAGTTTTATATTTAAGGTCATTTATTGCTTCTAGGTATCCAAAGGTCCAAGCTTCTTTAACTCATTACCTGACCTCAATTTATGTTATGATTATAGCCCAGACTTTAAATCCAGCATGTTCCCAGCTACCTTTCCTCTGTGTTCTTAGGCAGAAGGAAAATGCTTCAGTTCTTTTTCAGTTATTATAATTATCAGATCCTATGTTATTATTTGTTCTTGCTATGTAGAACATTTATGTACTGTGCCTTCATAAAATGGTTCATGCTAATCAAATAATAAGGTGGAAAATAATTTCAAAATAAATCTAAGACAAATATTAAGATATAAACCTGTCTTTATAATCACTCTCCATTTCTCAAGATTCTGTTTTTACTTCTTTGGAAGCTTTTCTATACTGGAATGATTATCCCAAAAAGTGCTATTTCATATTCAAGAATGTGCTTGTAGGCAAACTAATGTGAAGGTAAAAAGTACAAACCAGTCAGGAGAAGAACTAGTCTAAATTGACAGTGTATACCTAGATTGCATGAGATCAGTGCCAATGATTTAAATACAATGGCATTTTCCAGCCTGTCAGACAAAGGAGTATTTTGGAAAGCATGTGTACAGAGTTTGTATTTACAGTCTACAAAAGTTTATTGTTCCCTGATTGTGACTGCTGAGTGAAGTCTGGCAGAACCTATACTCCAAAAGACAGTTCCAGCATGGATAAAACAAAATGTTCCCATGGTCTGAAGCAAACTTTCTCCTTATGTTGGTGATCAGCTGGGCAGAGAGCTTAATTAAGAGTCTGCTGCACAGCCAAAAGTGTGCCTTTTAAGTGCACAGTAATCTCACAGGGGCACACGTTAGCATCTTGAGCCAAGTGTGATATCAGTGCCATAACTGAAGCCCTCACGTCAGCTTTAGGAAATGCTGTGATAACAGCAGCACATGCTTTTGCATGAAATATGCTGTAGCCCTAGTGAGTGAACAAGCTCTCAAGGCACCATGATCTGTAAACAGTGCGAAGTTGAAGCAGGATCTCTCACATATTGCTTGCAAGGGAACTTTCAGTTTATTGTATGTAGTAAACAGCGTCTCCTTAAATTGTCTGCAGCTTCTGTTGGAAAAGTTGGTTGGCTCTTGGACCTCAAGAGTTGTTAATATTCTTAATGTAATTAATACCTGCTAATACATAAGAAGATAAAAATGAGTCATTGTGAGCTGACTTTTCACATGGAAATAAATGATGATGAGTCCCATTTCTTAATTTAAGACTGACTGTGAACCTCGCTGTTTTGTAAAATGCCCATCAGCCATTGTGGTGGTATTGGCTTACTGTTCTTATTTATATATATCTTCTTTATAGGCTCAATGTACAATGATGCAAAAGCAGAGCAGAGCAAAGCAAAAGAGATTTAATTCCTCTATCTCAATGTGATTGGTCTGTTTAATATGTAGAATATGGAGAATATCCAAATTCAGGGAATATCCAGTATTAAATACCCATTTTTTTATACATATTGTATATGCATGTGTATATATGAGTATAAAGTGAAATAAAGAAACAATTCTATTCTGTTGACTTAGAATATGAAAATATTTGTGAAAGAAGTATGAAGAACTACAGTGGTGATTAAAGAGCAATTTTCAGTCGTGGAATTTCACATGGGGCTCAAACTCATTGAATGGTTTAAATTTTCCTATTGTTTATCTGCATATGGCTGGTTAGCAATTTTCAAAGTCTGAGACAAGAAATGTGTCAAGATTTTCAGCTATTTAAGCAAGTTGAGCTATTAAGTGTTAGCAGACGGTGGCTCAGTGGGTTGGTAGGAGCTGAGAGTGGTGTGAAGGGTTCTGAGGGTAGCAAAACAGGAATTTGCAGTGATCTTGGTGAGCCATTTAGCTTTTCTGGGCTGGATATTTTATCACATTATCTTATTAAAAAGCCAGATTCAGACACTTGCTTTTTTCACTGGTCAAATTTGGCAGTTTTGCCAGTATTGGAAAGGCTTCAAAAATGTTTTGGTCTAGATTTGTAAAAATATCTTTCATTGATATTAATATTACTAGGAATGTGTCTACCTCACTGTTTATGAGACATATCCCACGCAGCTGCATTTTGCTGCATTTATGGCATATGAAACATACCCTGGAGTTGCCTGCTCTGACAGCCATTACAAGCAGAGATGTTGTTACCTCTCAGTATTTTTAGCATGAATCTAGCAATAAGTGGTGGTTTCTCTAGACCCTTAAAATCTTGAAGGTTTTTGAAAAAGTTTTGAGCTTCTATGTGTTTACTCCACTTAAATGGTCCAAAATCTATACTTCTAAGAGGGTATGAAAATTTGCTGAAAAGATACCTCAGTGGGAGCAATTGTTGAATTTCAGCCCTGTGAAAATGAGAGTTTTGTTAAAAAGAGAAACCAAACCAGATCTGGGCTCTTGGTAGTTATAATGCCTTTCAAAAAAGAACCCCAAATACTTTTGACCCAAATTAAAATGTCATATTTATTTATGTAGGGTGATATTGATTTTGTGACAGATATCAGAGTAACAATTCAGCAGAGCTCTTTAGTTGATTCATATTTGCAACATAGCCTTCAAGTGCTCAAAGGTGCTGCCAGTGCATGTTCCTCTTATAACATTTATAAAACAAGATTTTGTGCTAATGATTCTGTGTGTGCACACTCGTCAAAATGTGCCTACAACAAGCTTCTCCTTGCATATATGATTACATGAAATTTATGACTACAGAACCCATAAATTTTTCCTCGGGCTGGAAACTATGGTGCAGCATGTGCTCAGAAACAGCAGATCTTATCAGGTAGCATTAGCAGACAGGATGAAAAGCACAATTCTTAGTGAGCTTGCATCTGCTTTACTCACTTCCTGCATATTGCAGATTGCTGCAGGTCAGGAACAACGACTTGTTATCAGCCAAGGCAGTTGGTACTCTGAGTTGAGTGAAAGATTTGGGCAAAAATGGATAAATTATATGTTCTTAGAGGATGCTTGTAGGGAATCAAACAAACTTGAACTAAGCAGTATTAAAAAGAAATTCCCTCTTTTAGTTATGGTGAGAGCTCCTGCAGGTAGTCTATTAGCTTTACCATACTATCTGTGAACTTTGGAACACTGCATTAACTTCTCATAGTCTGTGCTGCACAAATACAAAATAAAACAAAGGCTGCTGTGGAAAGTGCAGCGAATTGCACTGGAGCATCATCTGGTGCAAGGTAAATGTGCATCATGGGAAGTACTCACTGTTGCTCAGCTAGGAGCATCTTTTAAACCTCTTCAACCTGCTTATTCAGATAGGAAACACTATTCCTTTCTCAAAGGAATTAAATCTGACAGGCATATTAAAAATACTTAATACACTGAGTTAAAACAAGCAGGCTGTATATAGAGAATGCAATGGTATATAATGAAAGAGCAGTATGAGCAAGAGATGCACTGAACAAAAGGATCAGAGTCAATCAATTAAACTGCTCCAAATTATAACAGATATAGCCACAGAGGCAGAGAAAAGAATCCTGTTCCTTATGCACATTCCAGATGGGATAGTGAAGTGATGCATATGAGGTTGCCGTAACTATTTTGACTTTCCCCAAAATCTTAAAGAGCACTGTGGAGTTCTTTTCTAACAGATATTGATCACTTTGGAACTATAGGAAGTCTCCTGTACTTTGTTAGCTAAAATGAAGTAACATGACTAACATTTTGTCGGGTGCAATATCAAGAAGTTCATCAGTGCTGGAACACTACATAGAAAATAGCTGTTGCTCATCCACTGCCCTCTGGATTGATTTCATAATGAGACATTACATGAGAAAGACTGAACCTCTAACAAGTAGCTCAACTTGGTCAGTTAAAAGTAAACACTACAGTTATTGAGCACGATGGAGTAACATGGATACTTGTAAAAATGGCATTGCTAGTGGTATTTGTAAAGTTTTTATTATTAAATTAAATCAACTTTGCAGCAATCAAATTAAATTAACTTTGCAGCAAAAAAATGGATTGCTTCATCTTCAACTCTTCAGTGTATAGCACTTTACATCTGATTGACATGACTTTGAAATAATTTACCACACACACTTTGCAGAGCTGAAAACACTGTAGGCAGTGTTTTAAAGACAGTCGGGTTTGTTCTCTTAAAAAGGAACTTGCAAAAGCTAGTAGTGTAAAAATGTCCAGTCAAGCACAAAGAGACATAGAGGAGGAAAAGGTAATTTGAGACAGCTTACATGGCTTCACAAGGGAAGATCCTGTCTGACCAACCCCGTAGCCTTCTATAGTGGAGTAACAAAGTCAGTGGATAAGGGAAGAGCTACAGATGTCATTTAGCTCGACATCTTTAAGCCCTTTGACATGGTCCCCCCCTTTCCAAATCGAAGTGATGGATTCAACAGGTAGACTCTTAGGAGGATTAGGAACTGGTGGTGTGGTCACATCCAGTCGCTAGTGGTCAATGGCTTGGAATCCCGACATGCATCAGTGGCTAATGGTGCTTCTCAAAGATCCACATTGGAACCAGGTTATTTTATTTTTTCCTCAATGACAGAAGGATCAGCACTCTGATCAGCACCCTCAGCAAGTTTGCAGGTGACATCAAGTGGAGCAGTGCAGTTGATTCATCTGAAGAACAGAATTCCTCCCAGAAGGATTTGAACAAGCTGGAGAAGTGGGACCATGGGAACATCATGAGGTTTAAAATGTCCAAGTGCAAAGTGCTGCTTCTGGACTAGGACAATCCCCAGTATCAGCACAGGCTGGGGATGAGCAGATAGAGAACAGCCCTGAGAAGGCCCTGGGGTGCTGGTGGATGAGAGGCTGGACATGAGCCAGCCATGGGTACTCCCAGCCCAAAGAGCCAAACGTGTCCTGGGCTGCATCCAAAGCAGTGTGGGCAGCAGGGGAGGGAGGGGATTCTGCCCCTCTGCTCTGCTCTGGTGAGAGCCCACCTGGAACACTGCATCCAGCTCTGGGGTCCCAGCACAGGAAGGACATGGAACTGTTGGGAGAAAAGTGGCACCAAATTGATCAGAGGGCTGGAGCATCTCTCCTGTGAGGAAAGGCTGAGAGAATTGGTTTTTTTCCAGGCAGGAGAAGAGAAAGCTAATTATGGCCTTCCAATCCCTCTTGGGAACTTACAGGAAAGGTGGGGCAAGACTATTTACAAGAGCAGGTAGTGAAACAAGATGGGAATGGATTCAATTGAAAAAGAGTAGGTTTAGATTAGATATAAGGAAAAAGTCCTTTACTGTGAATCACTCAAAGAGGTTGCACAGGGAAGCTGTGGATGCCTCATCAAAGGTGTTTAGCCAGTCTGGATGGGGCTCTGAGCAACTTTATCTAGTGGAAAGGTTGGAACTAGATGATCTTGAAGGTGTCCTTCCAATCCACACCATTGTATGATTCTGTGATCTCCTTTCTCTGGGTTATTTCAGCCTAATTGATTTATATGTTTTCAAACTGAGCGCCTGTTTTTTGGAGGCCTTACTTTTGTAGTTGTATAAAGTCTTTCCAGAGTTCTTTGCCAATGGCATGCCATTTCTCTACTACAAATAATCAGGTAGCTTGTTTAGAAACTACTCTTTTTACTGCCTCTTCTTTACTGAAGAAGTTGAATAACCTGGTCCTTGATATTATCCTGCTCCATTGCATGTTAGCATTAAGTCCCACCCTTTGCTGCTTATTCTTTTAGATAGCCCAAAAGACTAATTCCTCCAAACCCCAAGCAGTTTTGTCTCAATAACTTTTTCTTTTATCCTATAGAACTCATCTTCCCGTTTGAGAAGTTTTGACCTACATACGTTGTTATACTTTATCCATCTACACAGGTCCTTTTTTTGGTGTTTTCATTGCAATGGTTTCACTGGGGATGTGAGTCCTCCAAATATAGAACAGAACTTTCTAACCTGGCTGCTGCTGGCATGGGTATACTGTTGTCTCTCCTTTTCAATTTCTTGGGAGTGTGTCTGCAAATGCTCACAATATTTATCAGTGACAGTTCTTAAGTCTGAAAACATCTCAGGGCTTAGCACTACTGGAGCTGAAAGGACTGGAGTTTTTATAGTCTTCATGATTTACCTCACAAAAATAAGTGGAGCAAACTTTTGCACCTTCTGATGTACAAAAATTGTCTAGTTTCATCTGAAATTATTTTTGGTTTTCTCTTTTGTTACCTGCTTTTGAGAATGAAGGAGTTGGACAGTTGAGTTTTGATTCTTCAATGTCTTGTCAAACTGTATATATTATAAAGTGATTTTTTAGCAAAGTAAATGATAACTACTCTACCTATCTTTTTGGAACTTCATTCAGTTCCAGATGCTGTGGTCTGGGAATTTCCACTTGTAACATAAAAGTTTCGAGGAATGTCTATCTTTCTTTGTATCTGTATCATCTGTTGTCTGGTAAACATATTTCTTCCATGTGGTTTGCTTTACAGATATTTCAATGGAAAATGGTAAAGGTTCTAGTTCTTAGAAAGCAAAAAATAGAATTTCAGGAATAGCAAAGCATCTATTTCTGCCTAATTAATAACTTAAAAAAAAATTGTGTTAGGTACAAAGAACATGGAAGGCAAACTTCAGTTCTGAATTTAACCATCAAGGCATATGCTTTGGGTTAAAAATTGATCAACAAGAAGAGGACATTGACCATAGCACACATCCTGCAAAGACTCAACATTTACTGAAAGAAGACACAGAAGCCTATTTACTTCGGCTGTAAACAAAAATCACACACAGAATCACACAGAATTGTGTGGTTGGAAGAGATCTTCAAGACTGAGTCCAACCCAGCCCTAACACCTTAACCAAACCATGGCACCAAGTGCCACATCCAGTCTTTGTTTAAACACATCCAGAAATGTAAGGTTTTTGCTCCCAGGGTGCAAAATCTATGGCTGTAGAAAATGCAAGTAGATCTTAAGCATTACTTCTGCAATCTGGACTTGAGCAGTTGAAGGATTATTTGTGCATGTCCGTTCTGTTTTGTGTAGCAATTTTGTGGCTGGTTATGAAACTGTGAGTGGTATGGGGTAGTGGCAGTGAAGCAGGGAAGGGATTATCTGTCAAGGGATCAATGTTCACCCAATTTAATCACTGTCTGAGGTTTTAATTCCTATTTCAAACAAAAGAATGTGATACTTGGAGTATTTAAATACAGAGACTGTGACCTAGTAATTCCAAATCACTCAAGAGGCCTTTGTGAAGCAGTAGAAAAATGACCCACCTTTGCAACCTTCCTGCTACTAGGCAATTTCCACTCTGCAGAAAAGAAATGAATTACAATTACTAGGGCAGTCATTCAGTAGGACAGAACGTAACCAAAACTCAATCTTTTCACCTTCACTATTTCTGTATCCTACTTCTCTGCTCTTCCGTAAGTGCTTAATGGTGTGGTACAGGGCTACATTCCCAAAATCCAAACCTGTCCCGCTTTATTTTTTTTTTACTTTCTACGTTTGGGTTGTTTGTTCCTTGCAAATTTAAAAACAAAACAAAACAAAAAATCCCAAATAAATTCCATACAAGAACCAATACCTACTCTCAGCTCTAATATCATTCTGTTAATAGCTAATTAAGCCAAAGGCTAGGTAGCAAAAGAAAAGTGTTAGGAGTGCAAGAACATGCTTCAAAAATATCTAAAGCCAACTGTAGTTAAGGCAAATCAGTGCTTTGAATATCCAGCAGAGCTGAAAATATGATGATAAGCAAGGACAGAGACTGGATCCTGTCATGAGGATATCTATTTCCATATGCCAGTATTTCATGTGGTTATGAAATGTACAGAAAGTACTGATTTCAGAGAGTGTGTCAAGATAGCAAGATAGTGAGTCTTTCAAGAAAAAAATATTTGACATAGTATTTCTGAAAGAATGGTGTATCAGAGATTTTAATTAAAGAATTTAAAGAAGATACAAACTGGGATTGTTCATCTACACTAACACAGAGATTTTGGCCTGAGCTGATACTTGGACTGCCTGCAATATGGCTGGGAAAGCCATGTTCCTTTGACAGTTCTTTTGCACTTTCACCTTAAGAAAGCTCCACTGGTGATCATCAGTCCCTGCTTAGAAAGCTTAATGCTCCATCTCCCAAGAGGTGTGCCCTTGGGAAATTATGATGTTACGTTCCTTTGAAGGTCTTGTGGTATCACTAGTATAGTGGGATTCCAGATTTGTATTCCAACTGAAAAATTCAACAGTCAGCATCTATTCAAATTTCTGGGATTGAACAAACCTAATTAACCTTTATAGAGGTTAACAAAACATGATGAAAAGATTAAGAAAAAGTAAGTAATTCTACTGTTTTTTTTTAAATCTGAAGCTATTTGCCAAACTAAAGATACTACATTTGAAAAGATAACTGCAAGCTGAGTTCAATTGCCTTTTGTCAGATCAACTCCCCTACTGTAAATGAGGAGTCTTCTGTTTGGTAGTGCTCAGCATCACTTCCCAAGGTGAGAAGCTCTTCTTCGTGCCCTCAGAAGGGATTCTGTATTTCTCCATGATGGCAAGATTACCTGATAGCCATGCAGAAACAAAAACCACTATATTATAAACTGTGCTACTTGGTGATAAATTGTTAGGGACTGTCCTTCTGCAGCACACAAGACTTAGACTTTGTCTAATTTTGGGACACATAGGAGGAATTTGCAATGATGGGTGTATCATACTTGTTGCTCTTCTTCATTGGTGATATTAGTCCAAGAAATATACTCAACAGAGGAGACATGGCTTGGGGTGTGTGCTGGTGGGAGATCATTATTGCCACACTATTATCCAAAAATCCAGGATCCTGCACATATAGCAGATAAAACATCAGAGGGACAGAATAAGGAGAACATGTCCAACTTTTTGCCCCACTAAGGGCTGTTTAATTCTGGATCAGCCCAGTGCACAAGCTTGCAGACACAGGGATTTAGTTGAGTCCTGAGAACATTAATTTTATTACTTCACTATCTCATCATCCTCTGTCAGGGTTAGACCTCTCTAAGTAGAGTAAGCTCCATGAATTTGCAACCATATGTTGCAAATATATGAAATATGTTATAGCTTGAAATGAGAAATGGCTTCAGGTGAAAAGTGCATTGTTGCCCTAAGCCTTTTGAAACTATTTGTCTTATCTACTGAAGAAAGCACTCCATCAACATCCTGCAATGTCTTTCAATCAGTGAATCAGAATGGTCTGGGTTGGAAGGGACCTTACAGATAGTCTTGTTCCAACCCCTGCTGTGGGCAGGGACACCTTCCACTAGACCAGGCTGCTCAGAGCCCTGTCCAAACTGGCCTTGAACACTTCCAGGGGTGGAGCATCCATAGCTTCCCTGCACAGCCTGTTCCAGGGACTCACCATCCTTACAGTAAGGAATTTCTTCCTGATACCTAACTTAAATTTACCGTCCTTCAACTTAAGACCATTCCCTCTTGTCCTATCACTAATGGACTAATATTTAATTTCATCTCACTTTGAAGATCCAGTCAAAATCACAAGTGTGTATCTAGGTATTTCAAGCTTATATCTACTCGGTGAAACATAGCTTCAGATAAAAAGTATCTTGTCACCCCAACAGAAAAGAGCTGCTTCAAAATTCTAATTTAAAACATAGGCAGTTAGAGAAAAAGCATATATCTAAGAAGGCTTTTCCAAACTACTGATTCAGCCTTTAGCTGACATCAAAAAAAACTTAGCCCAAAAATAATAAGAGGGGATTCCTGTACAGATTTCTACTGGAAATTGTCTCGAGAAAATTAATCTTCCAATTAGCTCTAACTATAAGTATTTTGGTAGAATGTGGTCTATCTTTTAGGATATGTCAGGAACAGTCTAAAAGGATGTTATCAAAAGACTAGAGGCAGTGAAAGACATCTGTTATGAAACAATAACCTCTTGCTGTCTCCTAGAAACACAACTCGCCAACTGAGTTTTGTCCTAGTTTTAAAAAGGTCTCTAAGAAAGCATAGTGATAAAAATGTGACAACTTGTGACAGTACTTGCAACAAAAAGGTGGAAGGGATACTGGCACTTAGCTTTTAGCCATGTAAATATTTTATTCTTGCAAATATTTAACAGACTGGGTCTATGCAAAAAGCTGGAAATGAAAAGGTAGGGGAGTGAACACAACAGTGTGTGCAGAGCAACAAAACAAGTTAAAACAGATGCTCTTTATCTCAGTCAAATATACATCTGCAAGATGCTATGGGAAACGAAGCAGGCTGTTAATTGAAGGCTGCTATTAATTAGCAAAGTGTCTCTTTATTCTTGATTTTCATTTGTTCTGGTAGACAACTGTTTTTGCTTATATATTGGATCAATGTAATGGACACAACAAATGTGAATAAGAGAATAACTGGGGCAAACTGCATCAGGTTTTCTCTGCTTCCCTATTTCTGAAAGTTTTGTATTGTGACAAACCATGTTTCTCCTGTAAAAAGACACTCAGAAAAAGAGCCCTTAAAAAAGATGACTAAAGAAAAAAGAACCCATGTTTTCTTTCTCATGTTGCAGCAGTTACCAATGCAAAGAGAAGGTAATAAACACTTCCACTCCAGTCTGACTACTGAAAAAGGCACCCAGAAGACCGTGACATCCCAAAGTCTGCCCCAGTCCTCTTACTATGTCCATGAGGTCCAGTGGGTCAGGCAGACATCCCTGGAGCAGATCTGCCTCTGTGATTCAATTGCTTTCCTGCAGTTGCAATATCTCTGTACACTGAAGAAGGATCATAAACCTGGCAAACCAGTGAGGGAAAAGGGATGATTCCGTCAGCAAAAAAGAAGAGACAAAATGAACTCACAGGAATCTCAGAACTCCAGAGAAACTTAAAATAAGATTCACAGGTTGTGTGAGGAAGCACTAGATGTATAACTGATATGGATTTGCTGTATGGGCTCAAGTTACAGTTTGAATTCAACAAGTCTTGCTGATGATTAAGATATTTTTCTGAAAATGGTTTAGTCACTTCTGATGTATTTTTTAAATAGTTCATGGTACATGTAAAAGCAAACACTGACTCAGCTACTTCTTTCCTATTTTTTGTACTGTTCTATCTTGGTATGAACATATAATCATCCTCGGTTTTAATTTTCCTCATATTATTAACAACACTGATAAAGCAAAATAATATGTTATGCTGAATGTTTGCAAAAAGCCAAATTTGCTTCTTGGGGAAGAGCAGAAAATAACTTGATCTGATGTCTTCAGCAGAGCAGTAAAGGTAGGTTTGCCCCATTACAAGGGAGGAGGCTGACAGGTCGGTGTAGGCTGAAGCACCCATACTCCACGTAAGAGAGTTCAAATCCTCACAGGATTTCTCTGCCACACCACACAGTCACCCTTCCCAAACGCACTAAAAATTGCTCTGCTCCCACATCTGCTTACCACCTTGTTCCTCCCACAGTTGTTCCATGACCTCCGGACACCCCGAACCTCCCGGGCAGCTCTGTGAGAGCTTGCTGTGAGGAAGATGAGACTCCTGTCAGTACTGGGACAGGAAATGGGAAGCAGTGGGCTGCAGTGGGAGCATGGCACCTGCGCTACAGGGAGCAGAGCAACAGGAACAGGACAATCACCGGGCTTCGGGTGATTGCTGCCATCCTGTGCCTTGACAATGGGGTAGAGAACTAGAGATTATGGGAGCAATCACTGGGGCTGGGTTCCCCAGTGCTGCATGCACAACCACGCTGCTTGGATGACAGTCACCTTCTCAGCCCTGGGAGGGAAAATAGGCAGCCCAAGGTGTCTGCCTCCTCTGCTTGCATTTCATCTCATCTAGCTGAGGGGCCTTCTGAGAAGCAGCCTCAAAGAGAGAGGGTGTTTAAGAAATGGAACATCAGTTTGAAACTCCAGGATTTGTGTGGAAACCAATGAGGACAGAAATACAGAGGAAGTAAACAGCAGTTTGGGAGGACAAGCACAAGAGAAACATGCTGCAGGGTCATCCTCAAATGGTGCAAAAAGGCAGGAAGGTCTTGTCATCTTTTTAATCTATGTATAGAACTCTCTTAGGTAAATGGCCTCCTTTGGGTTTTTTTTTTATTAAAAACATCTTATTTCTGAATACACAGTTCTCTCTTGGAGATCTGAACATACTGGACTTCTTTGTAGTGAACACAAAAGTGATTTATTTTGCCTCCTAAATGTAATTTTTTGCAGACTGGACCATGTTTTTCTCAGGACATATTTTCAGACAAATTTGACCCAAGCTGTGCTGCTAAGTGTTGCAGTAAATCCTAGGCTATGTTTAACTGAGGAAAAGTCTGAAATTAAAGAGAAGATCTCAGGTGGTGTGCCTAATGACCTTTTGCCAGCACTTGACCACATCAACTCTTTCAGGTCAGTTGTGTACTTGGTTCTGCTTAGCATGTGAGAGTGTGTCTTCTCTGAGGCACAACCCCAGGGGCATTACTTATAGCCTGCCAACTCGAGGAAGCCCCAGGGGAGGCTGAACTTATTTCACCTGTCTCTTAGACTGATTGACTAATTTGACATACTTTATCAATAATCAGAGAAAATGCCTTTTGACAAGTTTTGCCTAAAAGATATCATGATGTTCTTTTAAAATGATATATCAATGCATAACAGGTCACATAATTTTAGGAAATGAAAGCCAAAAGACCATTTCAAAGAAGTACTGTGGATTTGGAATGGACAGTCTATTTTCTATAAAGTACTTTCCCAGAGATTAACACTGTGTTTAAAAAAGTATGAATTTTAGAATATAAGGTAATTGCTGCTGGTATTCCTTTACCATCCAGTTTATTATCCTAAAAGGAAATAAGGAGCTAATAGCTTTGAAACACTATAAAGTCAGTAAGGTATAAGTGCAGGAATTGTAATGTATAAAGACCAACTTTTAGAGGATAATAACTTGATCTTGCTGAATCCTTACAGTGCAATTTATTTATAGACTATAAAATTAAAATGTGTTACAACCAAACTAAAATATAGCTGGTAAAATTAAAATATTCCTGCCCATCATTGTTCTTCCTCTCTCTCTCTCTCTCTCATTAAACCTTTAAAGTCAAATCAAGAGACATTGGCATATGTTACATGCAATTGGCATTATTGTCTGTCAGTATCAAACATGTTTGCTTTGTATGACCAGATTGTGGTAGTTGGGGGGCTACAGGGCTGGATTCTATGAGAAGCTGCCAGAAGCTTCCTCTATGTCTGGCATGGCCAGTGCCAGAAGCTCTAGGACAGATCTCCTGCTGGACAAGGCTGATGCAATCAAACTTGGTGATAATGCTTTGGGGATAATGTATTTAAGGAAAAGCTCTTGCACAGATATTATTGTTGCCAGACAAGAGTGAAGTGAGAATATGTGAGAGGAGCAGCCTTGCAGACACCAGGGTCGGTGCAGAGGGGTGGGCAGGAGCTGCTCCAGGCGCCAGAGCTGAATTCTCCTGCAGCCTCTGCTGCAGCCCCTGGTGAAGCAGCTGTGTCCCTGTAGCCCAGGGAAATCCATGGGGATGCAGAGATCCACCCACAGCCCATGGAGGAGCCCCAGGCTGGAGCAGGTGGATGCCTGGGAGGAGGCTGTGGTCCCTTGGGAGGCCCATGCTGGAGCAGGCTCTGGGCAGGGGCCTGCAGACCTGTGGAAAGAGGAGCCCAGGCTGGGACAGATCTCCTGGCAGGACTTGTGACCCTGTGGGAGACTCCCAGGAGCAGGCTGTGCCTGAAGGACTGCACCCTGCAGAGCAGTGATCCACCCTGGAGTTTGTGAACTGTTTCCATGGACTCATACTGGAGAAGGTCATGGAGAATTGTCTCCTGTGGGAGAGACTCCATGCTAAACTGGGGGAAAGACTTCCTGAGCAGAGGCAGAAACATGCGGTGAACTGACCATAACCCCTATTCCCTGGTTCTCTGTGCCACTAGAGGGGAGGAGGTAGAGGGTGGGGGAAAGGTGTTTTTTAAGATTTATTTAAATTCTCATTATCCTGCTCTGATTTTGTTAGTGATGAATTCAATCAATATCCTAAGTTGAGTCAGTTTTGCCCATGATGGTATTTGGCAGTCATGTCTCTCTGTCCTTATCGCAATTCATGGACCCTGTTTTCTCTCCTGAGTCCACTTCTAGAGGAAAGTAATAGAGCAACTTTGGTGGGTGCTCGACATCCAGCCAGGGTCCACCCACTACACATATATACCTTAATTTCTTCTTCCCATTTTCCACCTAGATGCAGTGCAGTGGAATTAAGACTAATTTAAATTACCATCCTCTTCTGAGAGGAAAAAGGGCAAGGTGAAAGAATTTGCTGTCCATGTAACGTACCAAGACTGTTCTGTTCCTTTGCCAGAGTTAACTAATGTTTTGTTCTGGTCACAATATGAGCATACAATCTACAATTACAGCACTTTGCTGAAGTAGCTTCCATATTTTGTTCATCTTGTTTGTCAGATTTCTGGATTTTAGTATTTTTTACTGTTAACTGTTAACTTCTGTTAGGAAGATCCGTTAGAATGTGCATCCTAAAATATATTAGAGCACTGGCTTTATATTCAGTATTACCTTATGTATTGTACCTGTCAAGTCAGTGACATTGTTTAGGCTAAGAAATGATTCAACTGAAGGAAAAGGATAAGAAGTATGCCTCAAGATTTTCAGTTCTCTAAAGATACTAGACAATCACATTTCTTTCCCCAAGTGCCAAAGTTGGACTCTAGATAATCATTGTCTGTGTAAGCCAGGAAAGAAAGGCTGGGTGGATAGATTTTTTGGACAGCCCCTTCCAGGCTGGCTGAATTCAAGATTTGTTTACTCAAAATCTTAAGTAATGGCTGTAGTTATTTCTATCAAGAATCATAAACCTCAAAATATATGTGCCCTCTCGGTGCTAGGGTTACATTTTACCTGTGATGAGGTTTGCCCTTCCACCTTGTCCTGTTTATCAGTAAATAACTGATTATTTACTGATTGTTTATCAGTAAATGACTGGCAGATGCAGATGCCTGAGTCTTGCTGTTTTTCATAGTTCAGGAGTGCCCAGAACAGCCTGTGGACTGCTTTGTTTCAGGGCATGGATTCTATTATGTTAACAAAACAGTAGGGATAGTTTACACCTGTCATAGCTGCTGATACATAAGTGATACATACTGTCTCACCTGGCTTCACGGGACCTAAATAATAAGTAAGTCTGCCTTCTCAAGGGGTATAAAACCACCACTTGCAACAGTAGGTGCTGGACATGTGCAAACCTTGTTGATGCTCAGTAAGGTGCCTTCATAAACCATAACATAGCAGCCACACTTGACAAGCCTTAAGCCTCATTATGGGCACTTATATACCATTTATTCAAAATCTGTTCTGCACAATTCATAAATGTTGCTATTTGTTTCTGCTGGTCTGCTAGTAAGAGTTTTTCTACATATGTTTATTTTCTAGTTTAAATGGATTTTCATCTGTTTTTTAGGACTTTTGCTATACTGTTTTGTGGTTCTGTTGGAAAGAAGTTACTTTCTTCAGCAAATACCTATTTTCCTGATGTTTTTGTTTAACTGTAGTTAATTCTACACAATAGGGAGATTTTTCTAAATGAGATGTGAATTCTGAATCCTTCTGACCATTTGTTTTCTGACAGAAGGCAACTGTAACTTGCAGAAACTGGTCTGAAAAAGGCTAAGATTAGGCAGACACCAACCTCTCTCCTGGTTACTATCCTGCTTATCAGGGACACACAGAGTGTCTTAACCAGAATGTGTTAACTTCAGTCAACGCTCTGACTATTATGATCTTGTTTCTAAGGGGAAAGCATTTCTGAATATTATTAACTGGGACTTCTTAATATTTCTAACAATCCAGGAAAAAGGAAGAGAATTATTTATCTGATGTTAAGATTGGAACTGAATGTCTTTAATGACACTGCTGTAAAACAAAAATGACATGACAGGGATGTAAGGCTTCTGAATTTCCCTTTGTATTTCTTTGAACTTTTCTGGTTTTGGCTGATAGCTCACTGCTCAACTACTAAAGTTTCAACATGGAGATCTGCACACAAAATTGTACTAATTGGAAATTATGTTTTCATACATTCTCTTTCATGTACTAAGCACATGAATTTTACATATGCATGGAGGTTGGAGTAGCGGAGAGTACATGAAGAATATAAAGTATTTCAGATGCATCCATAGTTGCAGGACTGTTTCCTGCTGATAAAACAAACAGAGCAAACAAGTTTGGCTTGTTACCTTGATGACTATACTTTGATTAGCAATGGATGGCTCTCAGGTAGCTCTGAACTCAGATAAAAAACAAGCTTCTATACATAGAACAAGTCTGAAACTTTTTTTTAGTTAATTATCTAATAGTTGTTAGGGGGAGGAAAGGGGCGGCAGGCTTTCAGCTAATGGCAAACATTTTATCTAGAAATGTTTTCCCTACATTTTTTGTGGTTTAGGTAGGCTTAGAGACAACCTGTGAAATTTAAAAAACATTCAAGGTTTAAAATTATTAATGTGTAAGAGTTTCACAGGAAACTCTGCTAATCAAGCCCACCTGCTCCCTTTAACTTTGTCTTAGGAGTAGCTGCTCCAAAAACAAAGGTAGCAATTTTACACAAATGTGTATAAAATTAGAGAATTATATTGGCATCACCTATAATTAATAAAGAAATTATTTCAAGGGACAGAGCTTCAATCTTCTCTCAGGATGTCTTTCTGGAGAAGCTGTGAATTTATTCATCTGTCAGAGGAACTGAAAAATCCTCTTCCTAAGAAGCCCAGGTGTCTTGTGGACTGGAATCAGGTCTCAGTGGGAGAGTGGTTGCACTGCACTTGATAGGGGTAGAAATGCTTCAGCTTACTGGAGCTGCTTGCTAACTGCCTCCTTGAGGCTGTTCCACATGAGTGGGATTAGGCACATCTCAGAGCTATTTCAGTTCCTTTTTTGCCTATGTTTAATGGCATTTTAAGCTTATTTTAACTGAACTGGGAAATAGTAACAGAATTTTTCAACGTTTTTTTCTCACATCTCCACTTGAGATATACTGGACTGTTTAACACTCTTTATTGTCCAGCTGGCTTGCTTTATGATATTTTCTCACACTGCTGTGAAGTCTCTAGCTTAAAATGGTAATTTGTAACACAAATATAGAGTTAACTATCAATTTCCATCAAAATGAATTTAAAGTGCTAATGGTCATGGTCTATTCACAGAAAAAGTGTGAGTTTTTGCATCTCAGAATATGATCAATACATATTTTTCTTCAACAATGGGTAATGAAATGTAGTTAGAAATCTCTGGAACCATTAAAAAATGCATATACCAAATTTTAGTGTATCACCTTTGATTTAACCTACTTGATAATTTTGCTGTGGTGTAATGAAGTTAACAGAATTATTAAAATATAAGAAATCAAGTCACTTATGAAACACTTGAAAACAATTAGGGAGAAGTAGAGAGAATGGATGTCAATAGAAGCTGCAAGTTTCTGGCAGTTCTGTTTGCATTTATAGCACAGTTTCTATGCCATGAAATTGTATTTTTCATTGAAAAATGTTTTATCACACCTCACACTTTCTTTTACTTCAAAATTGACATCCATCACAGTTGTCAAGATTTTCAGCATTAAACACACACCTGGCCCTGTCTAGACTTCAAGGTACCATGCACCATTCTTGCTGCAGCAGCAAGGATGGAAAATTCATGACTGCACTTTGACTGCTAGTTGCAGGTTGACTGTGAATGTCCCGTGCCCCATCTAGTAAGAAAAATAGCAGGATAAGTTTTTTTGTAAATCCACTGTTTCAAACTCTGTTAATTTGTGAACTTTTAAACTCTGCTGCTTTGGCAGCAAAACAGTGAATTGAATTGAATTGAAGATGGAACTTTTGAGTGAACTTCATTTCCTAGCTGCAGAGGATTATATAAACCTAGTTTTCCATTCAGATTTTGAAGATGCTGATGCAGGAGTTGAGAGATTCTAATCTCCTTAAGATTTCTGACATCCGAAAATCAGGTTAGATTTTGTGATTCCATAACTAGGTCAGCATAAAAAAACATAGTATTGATGCTTGTTAGGTGGGCGGACTAATATGTGAACGTTTGACTCAGGAAAGTTAAATGACAATTTATTTTCAAGGAAGACCTTTCTTGCAGAATAGTGGATATAGATGCTGTGTGGTGGCTTTTACCTAAGATACTGTAATTGACAGAGTGTGTCCCAAGAAGCCCAGTAGGCATTACGTTACTTCAGCAATCTGATCATGTTGAAGCATATCAATATTGCGTGCAGTGCTGCTCTGGAAAGACGTTGTTTAGGATGAGGAATTTGTACTTACATTTCTATTCAGAACAGACAGGAAGGTTCTGCTCTTTTTTGTGGAATGGGACCTGTATGTTTATAGTCAGAAACAGTGATGTGCATGCAAGTGGTGTACAGGAGGATGGTGGTGAGTCGTTAGGAGTTCTACTGAAGATCCAAAGGCTTCTGTTCCCTTAACTACGTGTTTATGGTAAAGTACATATAAATTGGATATGTTTCAAATAAATAATAGCCAGTTTCTCCCTTGGAAAGTGAAATAATGTATTTTTGTATGAATTTTTGGGGGTGATGGTAACTGATTAAAAATGCAATGTGTTGCAAATCTTGAGGAAGACAACACATGTAAACAATTAAAAAGAATGAATTGTCATTAGTCACATCCTATGTGAAATGGAGCTGATAAACTTTCTGTGTCTTAGTTTGCTATCTGGTTTTGAAATGCATTCCCTTCTGCTCCTAGAAAAAAGCGTGAAATATTCATCACTAGAAAGGCAGTCTGATGGGAACAAGAAGGTATGATGGAAAGGTGCGACTGGTAGCGCTATTACTGTGGGGAAGAAAATAAGAAGACTGATACAGAGTGAGAACAGAGTTAATTCCTTTATCTTTGAAGGTGACAGCCTGCTGCAAAATACGTTATTTTATTCTATGGAATATTAAATAAGTCTGCTCTCCAGCAAGATCACTGTTCTCTGAAGAGGAAGGAGAGGTAGAAAGCTCCGATGGTTTGCTCTAAGAACTTGTTAAGTGTTTCTGATTCTCTGAAAAATCCTTCTGTAGAATTTCTGGGAAATCCCAGAGGTGCAGTTGCTACTGGTACTTTTTATGGGAACCTTTTTTTTTTCCCTGTCTTTAGGGTGCTATCAAGTCTACCACGAAGGCTTCAAAGACTATACATGTAAACCAGTATTTTATATGCAATCAGCTATGCTAAATAGGCCTAGATATTTCTTGGATATTTTGTAAGAACATTCAGTTGTCTAAACTGTGCCTCTACTTGTATGTGATAGAGCATATAGTAGTGATCCATTATTTACATTGATTATTCACAGGGCTGAAAAGTGACTCGTGGTCAGTACTGAGAAATATTTCTTCAGTGGAAGAGTGTCCATTTGGCAAGAGGGAAGGAAGGCTTGCCGGCTCTCAATTTGCTCCTTCTTAGTAGGCAGTGCCAGTCACATTAAAGATCTCAACATATTATTTGTATCAGCAGAAGCTACTTTTAGGGCTTAAAGTGAGATACACAAAGTGTTTTCTCTGTTCCTTTCCTCCTCTCAGCTTCCTGCCTGTAACACAAATGCAACTTCTTCTGCATTCTCTTCTGCTTTGCTATAAAAAGAAAACTGATGCTTGGTTTGGTTAACCTGGATAGCTCTATATGCTGGAAAGGGTGAACCTAATTCTCACTGCAGGCATCAGAAGCCAGGAGGGATTACTGATATAATTTTACAGCTGGGGGAAAAGAGACAGGAAGGTTGAAAATACTTTATTCATGGCCAAAGATGAGTCAGAGAAGAGATGAAAGGCCTTGGAAGATCCTATCTTCCTTAAAGCTAGCTACAGAATTATTTTTGTTAGTCACAGTCTGCAAACTCATGCCTTTTTTCCTTCCATCACAGAGGGAGTGTACTCCAAGACCTCAACTCCTAATTGAGCTGAGGAAGACAGACACCTCTGAGATGATGCAGACTCAGATTGCATTCCTGCACTTTCTTTTGAGGCAAGATCCTGAATACTCCATACTGCTGATCCCTCCCATTATATTTTCTTCTTCTTCTTCATTTTGTATGAAATTAGACCAGATAATCAGACTTTCTCATGCTCAAACAACTGAGCCAGAGACTTTGAGTTTATATCCCTGCTCTAGACTGATCTCACTGAAATCACTTTCCAAGAGATTTCTCAGGTGAAAGGTTACTATGAAGTGCAGCAACTGCCTGTGAACATGTTGTGAAGGACTTTTTTTCTTCTGTGCTAAAGTGAGGTTTTCAGCACAGTGAAGCTCTAGAGAAGACTTCTGGGAGGAGCAGATGGACCACAAAATGAATCTGTTTCAGAGTTTCAGTCTTCAGGTAACAATGCACTCCAATACTACATTTTTACAAGCATGCTATTTGAAATACACCTTATTTGAAAAAAAAAAAAAAAAAAAAAAGTGACTATTGCTATTCTTTCTGGTCACAAAGTAAAAGAAAAAAAAGAAGTCAAGCTTATTGAATAGCAAATTCTTAGAAGCCAGTTGCCAGGCTCTGTTTTCATTCACTAGTTTTTAATCCATTCTAACCAGCAGGATTTAAAACTGGATAACTAAATGGGGAAGTGATGATGCAATTGAAAAGCCATTAATTCTGGCTGCAATCTCTGCAGAATGGATCCCGGGTTTGACTGCTAGAGCCCACATGCTGAATGCTGGGGTGCACAGTAGTGTGCAGAACTTCCCAAGGTGCAATCTTTATTTGCAATCATGGGTTGTCACAGCTTCCTCCTGGTTTCTAAGATTTTCTTTTAAAAGTATCTTCAACTAAATTAGATCAGCTGAGGATGTGGGCACACCTGGACTGTTGTTGATTAAGTGGGAATAGAAACCATTAGCTCTTTCATGAAGTAGGAAATCAGCATCAGAGGAACCACTGAAATAATATTTCCATAGCCTGTTATCTGGCCTGGAATCAGGAGGAGTTTGTGTTGAGTGTTTCAAACAATTTCTTGAAAGGCGGGCAATATTTTCCAATAAGCCACTTCTTGTTTTTTTCAAAGCAGTTGCTTCCTAGATGCTAAAAATTGAGCTAGTTACAGACTCACGCTTTTGAAGATAATATTTCTGGTAAACTGCTGTATTTTTATTCATCCCTGCTTTAATAAACTAAATTCTCAAGCAGTCCCTTATGACAATAAACCAGATGGAAACAATAATTTGCATGTCTCAGGAGAACAACATGCAGGCTATACAGAGATAGAGGGGAAAACCACAGAATATTACACATAAATTACTGTAATTTAGCATGTAGTAGACAACAATTGTTTAATTTTATTTAGCTATCTATGTTTTTATTTCTATTGCAAACTGTCATAAAGTGAAATCACAGAATCACAGAGTCATGAGGTTGGAAGAGACCTCCAAGATCATTGAGTCCAGCCCAGTCCTAGCACCTCAATTAAACCATAGCATCAAGTGCCACATCCAGTCATTTTCTAAACACATCCAGGTATGGTCACTCCACCACCTCCCCTGGCAAACCATTCCAGTACTTTATCACTCTTTCTGTAAAAAAACTTTTGTCAATATCTGACCTTTATTTCCTTTGGCACAGTTTAAGACTGCCCTCTTGTTCTGTCAGTGGCTGCCTGGAGAAAGAGACCAACCCCAAGCTGACTACAAACACCTCTCAGGGGGTTGTAGAGAGTGATGAGGTCACCTCTGAGTCTCCTTTTCTCCAGGCTAAAGCCCAGCTGCCTCAGCCATTCCTCACAGGGCTTGTGTTCCCAGCCCCTCACCAGCCTTGTTCCTCCTCTGGATGTGCTCAAGCGTCTCAAGGTCCTTCCTGAACTGAGGGACCAGAACTGGGCACAGCACTCAGAAATGGGCACAATACATTGCAACATTTTCAAAATACACAATTATGATTATCAGTACTTAGTTCACCTGCTCATCTTTCCAAATGGCACAGTTATTCATAGAATCATAGAATGATTTACATTGTAAGGGACCTTAAAGATCATCTAGCTTCAACATCAGGGATACCTTCCACTAGACCAGGTTTTCCACAGTCCTATCCAGCCTGGCCTTGAACTTTTCCAGGGATGGGGCATCCACAACTTCTCGGGCAACATATTCCAGTAGTTCTCCATCCTCACAGTATGGAATTTCTTCCTAATAGCTTCCTAATAAGGAAACCTACCCACTTTGAGAGTTTGAAGTGATCCCTCCTTGTCCAGTCACTACATTCACTTTTAAAAGGTATCTCTCTATCTTTTTTTAGGCTCTCTTTAGAAGAAAAGCTACACTTAAGTCATTCCAAAGCCTTTTCTTTTCCAGGCTGAAAATTCCCAATTCTCTCAGCCTCTCCTCATAGGAAAGGTGCTTCATCTCGCTGATCATCTTGGCGGCCTCCTCTGGACTCACTCCAGCAGGTCCATGTCCTTCCTGTGCTGGGACCCCAGAGCTGGATGCAGGGTTCCAGGTGGGTCTCACCAGAGCAGAGTGGAGGGGCAGAATCCCCTCCCTCCCCTGCTGCCCCACACTGCTTTGGATGCAGCCCAGGACACGTTTGGCTCTCTGGGCTGGGATGGCCCACCAGCATTCCCAGGGCCTTCTCACAGGGCTGCTCTCCATCTGCTCAGCCCCAGCCTGTGCTGATAATAGAGGTTGTCCTGTCCTAGGTGCAGCACCTTGCAGCTGGTCTTGTTAAGCCTCACAAGGTTCCCATGGGCCTACTTCTCAAGCTTGTCTAGATCCCTCTGGATAATAGCTCATCCTTCAGGGGTGACTGCACCACTCAGCTTAGTGTCATGTGCAAATTTGTTGAGGGTGCACTTACTTGATCCTTTAATCTGTGTCATTGATGAAGTTATTAAATAGCACTGGTCCCAATATGGACACCACTTGTCACTGATGTCTGCCAGGACTTTAAGATATTGACCATTATCCTGTGGATGCAAAATCTGTGAGCTGATTTATTTGGCAACTTAGAAATGCATTTGTTCACAGAAAGTGAACGTGATAAAACAATCTTAGTAGGTATTAAAAAGAGGCATTTTAGCTCCAGATTTCTGTAATAAAATTTAAATTAGTCATAGCTGTAGTGTCTGACATTTATTTTCTTTAGACTCTAGACTTCACACCTTAGAAAAGTGAAATTTATCTCTGTCAGGAGTTTGATTTATGTTTACAATGTGCTTAAGGATAATGATTGTAATCTGATGACTAATTACTAGATTTTAGATGTCTGTCTAATTCAGATATGACCAAGAGTTTCAGCTACAAAAATCTCAGCTGACTATCATGAGCAGGCTTTCTTTTCATTTTTGTTCATTTGTTTGCCTTGGGGGTGGGTAGTATTCTTGTTTTGTTACTGATTTGTGGTCTCTTTAATACTTTTTTCTTTTTACCAGAATGAATCATCACTAAAGGCATTCTTAATCTTTATGCAGAAAGGAAAGTTATACCATAGTAGATATGCTTGTATCAGTACTTGGTTGTAAGGCGGTGACCTGAAATCAAACTGAAAGATACCTTTATCTGACTGAGCTGTACTAGCACAGGGGAAAGTAATAGGTGAATACACTGAAGCAAGGAAATTGGATGGTATTTCCTCTGTAAACTAATAGTTTCTCAACGGAAATGCTTGAACTTTGTACAAATAATCATTTATATGAGAGCTGAAATGCATGTTCTGTGAGACTGCTGCAATTGTGAGGCTGGGGGTATTTCATGCAGGTTGAGTGGCTTTACATTTTGGACACACATATGCTCTAGTTCTATGACTGCTCTTATAAGAGAAACCTTGGTTTTGGCACATGAGTAATTTTGGGAAAGCCTTTGGGAGATTTCCAGTTGGTGCTGTTGGTCCTGACACAGCATTTTCTACTTACACTGTATAATTTCCCTGCTCTTTGTCTTCAGCCAAGAAACAGTTATTAGTGATAAGACCATTCCAGAGTGCATCAGTGCACTCTCTTAGAAATGAAGACTGCAGGGAAGTGTTTGCATGGGTTAATACCACAAAATTTTGACCCTTACATTTGCCATTTAGCAATATACTTAAATATGGAGTAGATGAAAGGAAGAAACTGCATGTAGAACATTTATACTTAATCTTCATACAAGTTCTGACGTTTGGCCCTATTTCAGTCCATTTTGACCATTTTCTCTTCTAAATAGCTGCCAGCAGGAGTACTCAAATCCCATGAACCATCTTGTCTCTTGTCTCTGTGCCACAGCACCCCGAAACTACTGAGAGGAAGGAAGGAAATGTACAGACAGGTGAGGTATGCTTCTCCCTCATCTCTGCATAAGCAGACAGGAGTCATTATGATAGCTGCATCTGGCTTGGACTTGTCAGATCCCACCTGAAGCGCTGCATCCAGCTCTGGGGTCCCCAGCACAGATGGGATATTGCCCTGTGGGAGCAAATCCAGAGCATGCATAGAGGTGCCTCTCAGAGTTACTCCTTGTAGCTGATACATTCCTTGCTACAACAGATTCTTGGTAAGTAATTAATAGTATGCTAAACTTTGAGATTTTAGCTAAACAATATAAAGCATTATATATATAATCCTTTAGATATAAAGCATCAACCACATGTAGGACTAAGTCTGGATATACCCTCACATAAACTGAAACAGGAATTTAGAATGCAAGGGGGTCCTTTCTGAATCTCATGACTCAGTGGGAAGGTCTCACTGAGATTTGCCTGACCCTATCCTCTGTACAGCAAAGGTTCAAGTGTACCTTGTCATCACTGACTGTCAAACCACTGTACTGTTGCACTTTGTTAAATCACTATTTTATATCAATAATAATAATCCTCTCTTACAAGTGAAACTCATCACTCATTCTGTCACAGTGGCAAAAGACTGGCTGACACATCTGTCTTTTCCATTTTGTAGAGTTCTTGTCTAAGTAGTACTTTCTAGGCTGAACAGAGAGAGGTTGTGATATTAATCCTTTTCAGTCCCTTATGTTGATCGAAAAGGCAGAGTATTGAACACTTGGTACTGTATTCACTTGTTTGACTCTGATATATACACATACTTATCTTCTACTTTTGTGATTATATCTGATCTAATACCACAGTCTGTAGTATGAGTGTCCATACATACACACTGTTTATTCCCTCATCTTTTCTCCAAGAGGCTTTCCTCTATATATCTAGTGTATTGTTGTGTGAAAGTAGAATTTAAATGGCATGAGTGTCTTTGTTTCCCACTGAAGTAAAGCTGTCATGAACCTGAGATTAACCTGAAGCACTATAAACAGTTTTCATTGAGTTACCTCAGTCAGCCAGTTTTGCATTTGCTGAAGTAGAATATTGCACTTTTCAGATGTTCAGTAAGGAATTCTTCTCAGATGTACTGCATATGAGTTGAATCTGTCTCTTAATACTCTTTACATTCTCTTTAGATAGACCAATGGACTGGAAAGATATAAAGAAAATATAAAGACCTATTTTTTTCTCATTTATGTGTGTATGTGAGAAAGGAAGACCATATCTTTCAGGGGAAAAAGGCATACTATGCAGTGGTGTGATGCAAAGGTCCTCTTACACAGACAATCCCTCTTACACAGACAATCTCTCTTGCCCTGATATATTGGTGGTTTTGAATGCAAATTACGTGCTTTGGAATTTGGCTTTTTTACACCAACTGGAAAATAATTTCCATTTTGTTGATAAACAGCTTAATACCAAACAGAGGTTTGCAGCTGTATCTGTGAACAGACTGAACTAGGAGCAGTTTTAAAGTTCTCTTAGATCACCTGCTTCTTGCCTGTTATACTAAGTATACTATTAAGAGAAAGCTTACATGCTGTGGGAACAAGAGATGCACATTCCCCAGCAGATCACAGCTTCTACAGTGCATTTGGTGAACGGCATTTATTACAGTGGTTTGTGCAATGTGGTCTCATTTCATATTTGGTGCCCATTGAATCTCCATTTCCATGGAATCACAGAGTTACAAGAGACCACACTGGGCCATCTGGTCTAACTCTCCTGTTCAAGCATGGTCACCCTAGAGTACTCTGCTCAGGTGAGACTTGGATATGTCCAGGGAAATGATGATACAACTTCTCTGGACAATCTGTTCTGGTGCTCACTCACCCGCACAGTGAAGAAGTTCCTCCTGTGCATTGGTTTCTGCCCATTGCCTCTTGTCCTGTTCCCAGGCACTACTGAGAAGTGCCTGTCTCCATCCTTTTGGCACCCTCTCTATAGATACTTGCAGATATTTATGAGATCCACCTATCTCTGCCCAGCTCTCCAGCCTGCTGAACTCTGAAGGCTGCCCAGGCCTCTGGCTTATTGGCCACTGCTCCCAGCTTTGCTGAGAAGGCACCTATCCCTCCATCCAAGTTACTGATGAATAAGTTAAAAGAACACTGGGCCCGTTATGGAACCTTTGGGGACACCACCAGTGAGAAGCCTCCGACTACATTCTGTGCCACTGACAGACTGTCTGGAACTTTGCTGTCTAGTCAGTGCAAAATCCCCCTCACTGTTCACTTGCCCAGTGGCCACTTCCTGAGTTTGCCTACAAGAATGTTATGAGGGTTGAAAGCCTTATGAAGTTGAGTTATGCAAATTTTTGGATGTGCAGGTGTTTGATGAAGAAATGTAACCTACAAAGCTTAAGAGAATAAAATGTGCTGGAAAACTGTATGTGACTTAAAAAAAAAAAAGGAAGTAAAATAAAACTGACTTCTCTTTTGCTCTTATAACTTCCCTTACCCTGAGGAAAACAGTACCTAAGAGCTAAAGAGACTGTATATGCATAATCTCCTTGTGGTAAAACAGCTTTCAGGTTCCTCTGAATGAAGAGTTTCTCTTGTATTTTCTCCTTCCCACTGTATGTAGCTATGTGCATAGTAGTTAGGCTTATAAAACACAATACTTGAAAAATGGGATGAATGAATTCTGAAATAGAAGCCTTTGTGTGGGAAGTGTTCATGTATTTTGGTTTTAGTTAGTACCTCAATATGTTTTGTATATGATGAAAAACAAAACAGAAAAGCAACAGTCCTGTTCCAGCTGATCCTGCTGGGAGTATCCATCAGCCTTACTGCATGTGGCTGTTCTGAAAAATAAAAAAAACCTTAAGGAATACTGCTGTTTCACATGAGTCAAGATATGACTAAGAGAAATAATATTGTGTACACAGTAAAGAAGCAACTGTCTTGGAAAACTAAGCTAAACTGTGAAAACTCCCTCAACAGAGATAATCTCTCGTTGATATCACTAGCGGCCAAATAGATGGTTTCTCTTTGTGGATGTGTTTCTTTCAGGATTAAATGAAGCCTGAATGCTGGTAAGGGGACTTTGGACTCACTACTCCTGAAGTAATAATTTAACTGTTCCGGTTGTGAAGACAGAGGTAGAAAATTTCAAGCTGGGGTCATGTGGGGTGCCCTGCCCAGGGGAAACAAAAATTAATTAAGAGGCGTGGCTTTGAGTCCTGGGAAGGGTGGACCCCACCCCTCTGCCTTGTGGGAGGTATCTTCTGAGCCTGGGAATGGTAAAACTCCACCCTTCCCCTATAAATCCCATCACCCTGCCCCTGTTCAGAGTTCTCTGCCTGTGGGGTAAGCTGTGTTCCTGTCTTGGTGTCACCCCAAATAAATGGATCTTTGGACTTAAACAAGCAGAAACCCATCTCATTGTGTCTCATGCTGGTCACCAGACCTCCCTGCACCTGATCCTGCAGCCACAGAATGCAATAGGGCCAGTGGAACAGGACAGTGTTCACTGGTTATGTCATGCTTGAGGGAGCTTGTTGGAATGTTTCTTTATTATTTTTTTTATTTTATTTTAATTTTTTTTAAAAATTGTATTTATTTTATAAACTGGTTTGGTCTGGCTTGGTTTGTTTTGGTTTATTTAATATGTCAGCAAGGAATCTTGAACCATTTGGCCTTAGACAATGAACCAGTGGATATGTGGGGATTGTGGTGTTTATGGGATTTGTGGTAACCTACTTTAGTAAAGAAACTTTACTCGCTTCTTCAGAAAGTGCAGTTCTTAGGACTTTTTTTTGGCTTGGAACTCAATCACGTCTTTTAAACAGCTTTACCTAAGTATCTGTATGCCAGTTGTATTGAACATTCATACTTAGAAGACAAAAAAGTGTCATAACAGAAAAGTTTTAGTTGGTTGTCTAGATAAGAAACAGGCGAGTTCTGATTAATCGCATTGTTTATATCCTTGGGATCACAGCAAGGCCTTTTGACGAAGGACAAGCCAAGTGCTCTGTGAGACCTGCTTTCCTTCAGAAGGAGTTATGGGTTTGGGATCAGGAGTTATCTGCAAGGGGCACCTCTGAGTCTGTTACTTGGAGAATAGATCTCCATGGCACACAGCCTGAGGATGCAGGCTGGTCTCACTAAACTATATTCATAACAGAAACTGAGATGTGCTTGTGGCAAGACATACAGAATTTGGAACTGTTTTGCATTTCTTTCAGCAGGTTGTTCTGATTTTCCATTTGTGTGTTTGAAACCTTGCTTACTGACATGATAAAATTTTCTTGTTTGTAGAGTCAGTTTGTCTCCTTCTGGTCAGCATATCGGCAAGAGAGTGAGAAACAGCAACAGGTGACAGACATTTCGATGGTTTTGATGTGAATGTGTGTCCTGGTGATTCCAAACGGCAGAAATGTCAGATTCCTTGCTCCATTTCTTCAAGTTTCCACTGTCTTGGCACGGTTAGGCAAGAAGGCTGAGGCAGTACGAGGGACTGAAACTGGAAGGGTAGTCCCCAGGCACCCTGACCTGCATGGCAGTGCTGCAGAGATACCTGGCAAGTAAACCTGCAGGCTGGTTGGGTCAGTGCCATGGTCTGGCTGGGCTGCTGACCAGAATGGACTGGGCACAGAGCAGAGTGGCTCCAAGCAGCTCTACTTAGAGCAACCTTATTTCTGATGTCCAGTGGGTTCCTGCAGCCTGTCATACCCAGAACATTGACAGGGCTCTGTAGTGTGGAAGGTATCCCATGGAGCTCTATGAACTCTATGAGCAGAAAGAAAATATTTTAATGCCACAAATTTTTTGCCACCCCTGCAAAATACTTTGGTTCAGCAATGCATCTCAGCTCACTCCTCCATATTGTTTTTTTAAGTAAATTTGCATAATTGTAATGCATGTGGTATTTGGATATGTTATAAGCAGCCAACAGCAAACAACTTTTCCCAAAGTTGTGTATGTTTTCCTTTCTATTAGAAATTAAATTCTGTTTTCAATTTTGAAGTGGGCTATAGTGCCAGATTCTTTGTGCAGTATAGCTGGCAAGCAGCTGAAATATTTAATTACTTCTCTTTTCTTAGATCATTAAAATGTCCATAAATATGTTCTAAAATTTTAGCCTTGGCATATTTAATTTTTCAAGCAACTTTCTCCTATATGGATTGTGTACCCATGTGAATGAAATGCTGATGTCATCTAACTTCTTGAAAAATTTGCACAAGGGTATAAAAAATTATTAATTCCACAAGCCAAATGCTGAATTTAGCTTCACACACTCTAAAGTAACTCCACCATAACATTCATATCATAACATCATAACATAAGGAGGTTAGAAGCCAATTCTTTTAAGTTCATTCCTATTTTAATGCATTTTACATCGATACTAGATACACCTGAATATGATTCTTAGCTCCAAGATGAACATATGACTGTACAGTTCATGGAAGACACATAGGCATGACTCTTGGCAATTAAGACAACCCACAGGCCTGATTGTCAGTCTGAGAAAAACTGGATGCAGGGAGGCTTCATCACTATCCTTATAACTAGGCTAAACACAGAATTCCTGTGAAAGTGATCAAACAATGTGTATGCTTTTAAAAAACCACTTTTCTACTTAAATCAGTCCTAGGACATTTTTAAAAATATTGATATCAAAGTAGATGTTATGGAATTGGTTTCTATTTTACTGGTCAGATTTAAAGAGATGTGCTAACATGAGATAGTGGAACTCAGTAGCAGCTCCACAAGGTAACTGAAGTAGTTTGGGAAGAATATGCACTTCTATTGCTACACTCAGATGAAGAGAACAATGATGCAAAGAACAGTAAAGATATGGAAAAAAACCCAGTGAGTTTTGTGAACTGAAATCTCTCCCCTTGTGATTAAATGAGTTCTTTAAGAAATAAAGATTAACTCTAATGGCTAGTTCTGCACTGAAATTTTAAGTCATTTGAAGCATTTAAAAAACAAAAAAAGTGACAGCATTCACTTAAATAGTTGATATATAGTGGCAGGCAATAAGCTTTGCACTTTAGAAGAGGTTTTTTTCAGAAACCAGAAAGCACTCTTATATTTCTTTGCATGCATTGAGAAATCATCTCCCTTTAGAAGTGCCCATATTGTTTTCTTTTAAAGCTGCCGGGGAGTGAAGGTTCACAGGCATTTTAGCACATTTATTTAATTATGGTCTAGTAAGAAAAAATTATGATTTCAAACTCTATCAGAGCAAATCACGTAAGATAAGGAAAAGGTTTATTGAACACAGGCAATAGAATAGGAAAATTATTAAGGTAATTCCTGCTGCTAAGACATTATTTCAGTATCGCCACTTGGTTTAAAAAAAAAAAGCACTTAAGGACTCCTTTCTCCCTCTTAGCAAGTATCTGATAAAATTCTCACTCTTGAATGATCAGATGGATGGGTTTTTATATCTTTCTCTGTCACACATCCTCCTCCCTAAGACCCATCAAACTGAGATGAGGTAAATAGAGACTCTGATGCTTAATTTTAGGTGATGGCTCTTGCCTACCTTGTCTAGTTCTGTTTAAACACCCATTGTCAGGAAACAGGAGGCTTCTGGGAAGTGACTAGAGTGAAGAGTGATTTCTAGGAGTGACTATTCCTGAGCTAAAGATGCCTCAGATGAAATTAGCGCTAGTTCTTCCCTAAAAGGACCTATCTGGACTGCATGACTTTCTAAATTCGAGCTTACACTTCATGTGAGCATTATCTGCTGTGAAATTTTAAAACTTCTCTTCCAGTCTTCTGGAGCATGTTCAAGGAATACCAAAAAAGTTGATGAAAGGTCTGGAGCACAAGTCCTGTGAGCAGTGTCTGAGGGAGCTGGGGGTGTTTAGCCTGGAGAAAGGGAAGCTCAGGGGTGATACAATCACTCTCTACAACTGCTTGAAAGGAGGATGCAGCCAGGTTGGGGTTGGCCTCTTCTCCCAGGTAACAAGAGATGGGACAAGAGGAAGTGGCTTTGGGTTTCACCAGGGAACGTTTAGATTAGATGGAAAGGGTGGTCAAACATTTGAGCAGATTTCTCAGGGAAGCAGTGGAATTGCATTTTCTAGAAAGTAGATGGAGTGCTTAGGGACATGGTTTGGTGGCAGACCTTGCAGTGTTAAGTTAATGGCTGGGCCTCATGATCTTAGAGATCTTTTCCAACTTTAATGGTTCCATGATTCGACAATCGCACAGAAATTATCACAAGTATTTATTTCTGTCCTTTTGATGCTGTCTATTCCACTCTGTATTGAAAGAGGAAAAAAATATATGAATTAAAGGGCTTCAATGCAATGACTACAGAACTAGAAAGAGTCAGGATCTCCCCCATCTTCTCAAGTTAACTCTCTTTAAAAGATGAGGGCTGTGGCAGCCATGTTGACAATACCCTTGTAAGCTTGCATTTTTGGAAATAAAGTGTAATCTACTTTGTTATGGGTTTAACCCAGCAGGCAGCTCAGACCCATACAGGTGCTCATTCACTTCCTACAGCAGAACAGGGAAGAAGTTCAGAAGGGCAGAAATAAGAAAACCTGTGATTGAGATGAAGACAGTTTAATAGGTGGAGTGAAGAAAGGAAACAAAACATGACAAAATCCAAGTGATGAAAGAGCAATCACACACCACCAGCTGCCTGGTGTTCATCCAGTCCCTGAGCAAAGGTGATGCTGGAAAACATCCTTTCAGTTTAATTGCTGAACATGATGTTATACATATATATATAACTATGAGATATCCTTTGATGACTTGGCATCAGCCCTCCTGTCTATGTCCTCTACCACTGTCTTGCCTGCCCTCAGTCTACTTGCCTGGAGGGGAGAGAGTGGGAAACAGAGAAGGACTTGGTACTCGAAAGCACTCTAGCAATAGCTGGAAAAGGGGTCTGTTACCAATGCTGTTCAGAGGGCAGGGTTGCATATGCAGGATGTAGCACCATAAGAGGTGATGTGAAGAAAATCAACTCTACTCCAGACAGGCACAGTAACTAATTAAAAACTCCACATCTTCCCTCAGCTAGGGGATTTTTAGCTGTTCAGTTGGTAATGTAAATGATTTAAATATTTTCTTTTGCTCTACTGTTTCTAAAAGGTGTAACTAAATTAATTGCAGAGCTGTAACTGAAGATGTCCTGACATAGAGCAGCTGAGAGAAGATTGCACTACAACAAAGAAAAAACTATCTCTTTCTCTATGTGGCAGCTGGTGTTGTTTTCAGAAGAATAGTTTGTTACTCCTATTATTTCTTTTCACACTTCTTTGGGGAACTTTCTTATTGGAAACTATGTACATTTTCAAAGCAGCCTCTCTGGTTTTCAGCAAAGACATGTACCACTCTACTTAAAAACATTTGAATGACTAGCAATCTCCCACTGAAACTTGTGAGACACTGGCCCTTGGGTATCTCAAAAGACTTAAGCTTTGGAAGCTTAATAAACAAACTTACAAAAATACTCCTGAAAAGAATAGGAATTATGTTGCCTTTCAGTGGGATTTGAACTTCCAACTTCAGAAATTACTTTAGAAGTAGAACTGTGGGGCTTTTGAAAATGCTGTCCTGGCTTCACTGAAAAATAACTGATCTTATCTAGCTGAACAGTTTGAGGTCCTTGTCATTGCAGTTGATATTCCAGATAACATTAATTAATGGATTAAAAGAAATAAAAATAATAAAGATTGCTGCCTAACCATGAAGGTCAAGATCTAAAGAACTTTCTGATATACTAAGGTGTATTATCTTCATTTATTCCCTAAATTACTTATGCAGACACTATCAGAAGTCAAATAGAGACTTCTATATATCTCTAGGTGGTCAATTATCCTTAGGTACTCTTTAATTTGGCTTCATGATGCAATACCTGTGGCTTTACTTTCTGTGTTAAAAAATGGTTTCTAATATTAGTGCTGCATGACAGATCTTTTTTGAGAAATCTCCACAAAATTAAAAGGCAGTAACTGCTTTTAAATTCTATGCACTACAGATGTTGTGTTCCTTGTTTTAATTTTTGTTGCATAGTCTGTAATTCTAAGAAAAAAGAGATACCTAAAATAATATAGGTACTGCTCTGTGTAAGTATTGTCCTAAATTTCTCTAAAATATATATGTTCAAATAAATGAGGAAAAATGCAAGGTTTAAATTATTCCACAAGGGTCACAGATGTTTTACATGGTCCACAAAGTAAAAGGCCATTTCTGAGCTCTGACAGACATTCCTTACTACAGTGCACAGATCTTAACGTATAATGACGCAGAAGTTTCATAGCTGGAAAGAACCATTGTTGCACAATATAGATATTCCTAAGGATTAAAGTATTAGCCTCTGCAAAAACACGTTTGACCTTGTTTTGGGAGGATTAAAGGGTCTGGTGTACTCAAGTCCAGACAGGAGAAGGATTCTAGAATTAAATCAGAACCTAACACATGGCAGACTTGATAACTGGCTACTTTGGGGAGAAAAAAAAAAAGAAAAAGAAGAAATCTCTCTCTCTCATTCCCAGTTTTTTTCTGCCTCTTTCTTTCCTCTCCCAGTAGGACAATATGCTTGTCAACCATCCTTTTCTTTCAAGGTCCTATTGTACCTGCAAAAAGGAAAAAGAATTAATTTAGAAATTTTTTTTTCATAAGAGAATTGCACCATCTTAATGCTGTGTACAGGACTTTGAAAGCTCTTGCAGGTTAGAGATACCCAGAAGTAAGGAGCTGAAAGATAATCCTCAAAAATAGCTTATTTTTTTTTATTTTAGATCTATGCTTAGTACAGAAGAAGTATGTCAAAACCAAAATGACTCATTACTTTCTCTGCTTTTCTATTTCTGTTTCGTTTCAGATTATCTGAGAAAGAAAGGTACACAATTTCTCATGTAATTGAAGAGTACCAGTATGACGGTAAGTATGAATGATACTGAATTTAATTTTTATATCTATAACACTCTCCACAGAAAAAGAGTACATTGCACAGGCTTCTTGCAGAGGAATCAACTAAAAATGTCCCAAAAGATAGCACTTTTTAGTGATATTACAAGAAAATATGCTCTTGTAAAAATTTCCTTCTGAAAAAAACTGAGATGACACTGAGCACATGAAATTAAGATCTTATTTAGGCACACGCAAATACTGAGAGAAACTTTCATGAGCCAAAGTGTTTCTTGCAGTATAAGCAGCTATAGAACCTGACAATTATATTTATATATATGTATCTACCTGACAAGAATGTGAACTTTTAAACTTAGGAACTGCTTTGTTACTAAGCTCCATTTGCCCTATTACAAAACAAGAGAGAACACACCTAAGTGTCAGTCACAAACCCAAAATAGGAAGTCACATTTGGACTGTTGTGTCTGATTTTGAGCTCCATGGTGCAGGGGCACATAACATTGAAAAAACTGAATTGAGTCTCATGATGTCTCCCTAGATGAGGCACCTGTCATATGAGAAGAGGCTGACAGTGAGCTGAGTTTGTTCAGCCTGGATAAGAGAAGTGTAATGGGGAAATTTCATTACAGTCTTTGGAGAAGATGGAATTATACTCTCCTTTAAGATCTGTAGTGGAAGAAGGAGAGGAAACAGACAAAATCTGCAAGAGAAATCCTGGTTAAACACACGTAAGCTTTTCTCCATAAGTATGACAAAATGCTTTAAGAAGGGCCCAGAGATTCTTCATCCTTGGAGGTATCCAGAATGTGACTGGTCACAGCCCATCTAACTGATCTGAATGAGGTGTTTGAAGTAGATTACCTCCAGATTTCCCTTCCAACATATTCTGCTCTGTGACTCCGTGGTTACCTTAATGGAATTTTTAAAATTCCACAATTATTTGGGGTATTTTGATTTATTTAGACAGTGGTTTCCTAATATCCATGTTTTTATATTATTCCATTCTGGTTTTGCTTTGGTCACATGTATTTTGAAGCAAATTCATTGGTGGATAAGCTTGTAAATAATCTATAAATAATTGCTTTACTTATTCCCATTTCTTGTGCTCAAAAAAAATATATCCTGTAAGATAATTTTTTTAAAATTATTTCTGTTACAATTCAGCTTCTTCTTCAGCTCAGCAAGTATGTAGAAGAAGAACATTATTTCTTCAATTAATTTGCTATGCTTCATTCAAAAATACTGGAGTTTTCTTTTTACTGCCTGTGTTTTGATAGTCAGCAGTGGGGTTTTAAATGTCCTATACTGCATATTCAAGTTACAAACTGGACAAACTATTGCACTGACCTTTAAGAGGATTGATGTAAACTGGGGGTTGCAGGACTGAAAGGGATGGATGCTTCTTAGAAAGACTGGAAATTACAGTTCCACTTGTAAAGGTTAAGATTTCAGTTCCTAACGTAGCAGCACTGCAGCAGACTGGAAGGAATAGTAAACACAGGCTGCTATGAGTGAGTCTCTGTGAAATTCAGGGACTGTGGAGGGTTGGCTTGACCTGTCATCTGTTTTCTTATTCATGTTTACCTATCAATGACCGTAACCTTTCGGCTGCACAAATAACATCCAGATCTTTGAAAAAGAGTTTGTGTTCGTATTGTGTGTGTTGTCTGTCTGACAGGCAAAGGCTAATCACCATCCTCTCCTGGCAAAGCCTGCAGAGGAGCAGTAGAGATACTAATTAATTGGAAATGTTATATGACAACAATTCTCCTGGGCTCATGAGTGTGTCTAAAGTAATTTAAAATAGATTTTTGTGAGAAAATGAACTAGTAACTCAAATGATAAATATCATAATGAAGGGGGGCAGGTGGGGAGTTGCTTTTGCTTTTGGCCTGTGCCAGTGCTTGTGAAAGAATCAGAGTAGCATTCATCTAAATATGACATATTTTAAATAAAACAGATCCTCTAATGCTCTAATGACAATAGGATACTGGGCTATCTAACCGTCTTCTGGTAGTTTGTGAGAAACATTTTGGGAAGTCCCTTCTGTGTTTAGACTTACACTGTTGTATGTATTAAATATATACTCCCTTGCTAATTCTTCAGTGAAAAAACATTGCTATATTTGTGATTTAGCTCTCACCTGTGAGGTAAAGACCTGTGGAGAGGCCTCTCATCCTTGACCTGCAAAGCACAATAGTGTTTTATTGGGTTTGATAGGCAAAAGGCCATGGGAAAAACCCTCGTAGTTAGGAGGAGAGGAGAGTAGTACCCACACTGCCTCCTGTTCAGTTTTATTTATATATTACCAGAAAGTTCTCTGTTTCCCCTGCTGTTCTTGGTTCATTTTTGGTGCAAAGTTTTACATATTCCTAATCACCCTTCTCTATTGAACCCTTACCCTCAAACACCACCCTGATCTTAGTTTATATGTTACTGTGTCACCTGACCCTCGCCTTTTTAGTGCGCACTCTACGTCATTCAGATTGTATGTTTGTTGTTTTAGTATTAAAGTTCATTATTTTTTGGGTCTAAAAAAATCTAAATCGAGCCTGTCCTTCTGTCATTTTGCCACATCATCCCTGGCTGGCCTGGTCTTGAGGTCACAGGTCCTCCGCCACAACAGTGTTTGTCTACAAGAATTAGAAGTGATGATGAGACACCAGAGAATCCCACCTCTGGGAAAACATAAAATAAGCAGTATTTCTACTGTATCTGAGATGACCGATACAAAACCTCTGTCAAGATACAGGAATGTTTATGGACTAAAATCGTGGTGTGAAGCCAATAGTAGCCTTCACTTCTGGGAGCAGTAAGAGCTTGAGTGTCTGCAGTGGTTCATATGGCTTCAACAGACAAATCCTATCACTTACTTAGCTTTAATCTGGGCAAATTATCATAAGCAAGTCAGATTTAATTAAGTAAGTTTCTGTATTTTTACAGTGGTTAGTATGATACTATTGATGTGGATCTGCTACTAAATGCAGGGGGTCCTGTTAACAGGACATAGAGAAGGCTTTTTTTTGTCTCACCAAACCTACATCCTTGTGGGCAATCTTGGAAGGTTTGGATTGGGTGAGTGGACAGTGAGGTGTAATAAGAACTGCCACCCCAGTGACAGAGGGTCTGCTTGGAGGCCTGTTGCTGGTGATGTCCTCCAGGGCTCCATACTGGGCCCAGTGTTTATTGTGTTCACCAATGACTTGGATGAAGGGGTAGATGCCTCCTCAGCAAGTTCACTGATGACACAAAGCTGGGAGCAGTAGGCAATACCCCAGAGGGCTGTGCAGCCCTGCAGACAGGCTGGAGGGATGGGAAGAGAAGAAACATCTGAAATTCAACAGAGGCAAGTGCATGATCATGCACCTGGGGAGGAACAGCCCTTCAGAAAACAGCAGAGGCTGGGGGTGACCTGCTGGAGAGCAGCTCTGTGGAGAAGGAGCTGGGGTCCTGGTGGGCAACAAGCTGTCCATGAGCCAGCAGTGAGTGCTGGGGGCCAAGAAGGCCAATGGAGTTCTGGGGTGCATTAGGAAGAGCATTGCCAGCAGGTCAAGGGAGGTGATCCTGTCCCTGAGGAGGCACATCTGGAGTGCTGTGTCCAGTTCTGGGCTCCTCAGGACAAGAGAGACAGAAGGTTCCTGGAATGGGAGCTGGGCCTGATCATCTTCAAGAAGAGACAACTGAGAGAGTATCTCAGCAATATAGACATTGAGTGACATCTGAAAGGAGCATGTAAAGAGGATGGAACTAGAGTCTCCTCAGTGGTGCCAAGCAAGAGAACAAGCAAATGTTGCACAGGAAATTTTGAATGTGAGGAGGAACTTTATGAATGACTGAGCACTGGAATAGGCTGCTCAGAGATGTGAAGTCTCCCTCACTAGAGATTTCCAAGAAGCATCTGGACACAATCCTGTGCCATGCACTCTGGGATGACCTTACTTGAGCAGGCAGTTTGGACGAGATGACCCATTGTGGTCCCTTTCAACATTACCTTACCAAACATTACCGAAACATAACATTTTGTGACTCTCTGATTCTGGGGTATGGAGGCCACTCCAGGAAGAAGGCCTGGCTGTGAATACGGTTATAAATATTTTTTTCCAACAGGAAACCTCATTTTGTATCCAGTATAGAGAGTAAGTATTAACAACTCAAGTCTCTGTTGAAAAAAAAAAACCCACCAAAAAATGAACCTCTTTAATTCTTTGTTTTGCTGCAGAAATTGCATCTGATACTACTTGCTGAAAAAAGAAGCCAGTCTTGCCAAAACCAAGAATGTTCCCCCACCTCAAAACACTGAGAAAAAAAAAAGTAAAAACAAAGCAATTAATTCAGTTTGCTTTAGTTTCAAATTGTTTCCATACCATCCAAAACTTAATTGACAGAAAACTTTGAGAGTTATCTACAGAGATTTTGTTCAGATATATTTCACCTTGTTGTCAAAAGTTGATCTCCTGAAATGTATAAGTACAGTAAAAAAATCATCTTGGTAGGAAACTGAAGGCAACGGAATCAAGGGTAGGAGAAACCAGGACATCTGGCACAGAAAGTTATTGTGCAAGAAAACAATTGAAGAAGAACCTAAGACTCAACAAATCTCAAATACTTAATTGGTTTACATACATCAGACATGTTTAAAATTACCTTTTTATAAATCAAACGAGTAGCAAATTCAGTTTGATGTGGTTGGAAGGATTTAATCTACAAATAAAAAACCCTCATCTTGCAAATCCTTCAAGAATGAAACCCTTCAGGTCAGAACAAGTTGTATATGGCAAGAGTGGTGCAGATGAAGATGTGTTTCTTTCAGTCTTAATAGAGAAGCCGGTTGAGAGAGAGTTATCATCAAGAAGCATAGTGTAAGACAGAGATACAAAATTGCTTTAAAGATAATGCTTCTGTTTCAATAAGGGTTCTGGTCTGCTGTTGGATGGAAATTGTGGTTTAAAGGTAATTTTTATTCTGTCACAGTTTGGAATGGGGCCCATGAAGCAGAAACATAAAGGTTTACTTAGTGGAAGTTTGCTTCTCTTACCTTTTAAGAAAGGTAACCAAAAAGCTAGATTTCCTCCTGAAATTTTTTGCTGTTCCTGTCCTTTTTCACAAAAAAAATGGTTCTTTCATCACTCAGAATGGAAATTTTCTACACCAGAGAGAATAATTCACTTTACCTTGAGAGCATCAAGCTGATGATAACCTTTTAAAGCTGTAAGACGAAGCGAAATTACATGGAAATCACATAGACTTCTCAATCATAACTTCTGTCTACTTTTCAAACTGAGTCTAAAATAATTTAAGTACAGGGCCATCACCTATGAAACATGTTTTTCTTAAATACAAATTTTATCTGTATTTTTCCTACTGCTATATTAAGTCCTGTATATATAAACTAAGTAAATAATGCCAAGAACTTACATAAACGTTGCAGCAACTCCTCTCTTTTTGCTATGTAAATGGAATCTTTATGTGTTGTGGTGCTCACATCCAGGAGGAAGGCATAACTGTCTGTCTTAAGTCATCTGTGAGGTACTGTGCACAAAAATATTCTGGAGCAGAGAGGCTAGAGAGACACAAGAACTTTTTTCGAAGAGATTTATGTTGTATCCTAAGATTTCAGTACTATAAGAAAAGCAATTAGGTTGTACCCCGTTTGAAACCAAATGGCAGGAGCTTGCCAAATTTGAATATAGCTCAGCTTAGCATAAGACATTAAAAGAAAAACTTGGGTTTGCAGATGACTTTTTAAATTTATGTGATCTTAATCTTTCATTCTCGTGTTGTGTGATGAACAAATCTTTAGCTTTATAAACTGCCTTTGTTTTTTATCCTATAGCATTGCATCTGTCTAGCTTTAGAAAGCCCACTGAAGTGGATGAACGAAGTATTCCCACCTCACAACAAAATTTTGCACGTGGACAAAGCAGGAAGGGGTGAAGAAACCAGTCTGAGCACTGAGTGCTCCGGTTAGCATCTAGTTTGACAATATATTAAATATTTGGCTGAAATTAATATATGCAAGAAAGGAAAGTTAATAGAGTAGAATGAAAAGAGAAAAAAAGGATATAGCAAAGAATTGTCTTTCTTTGTTAATACTTAATATTTAACAACAGTCTCTGATCCCTTCTTGAAACATTTTTGTATTGAGACACAGAAATATGCTGTTCTTGCAGAAGCCTATGTGTGGGAAGAAACCTCATTTGAATTATCTCAAACAAATTTTCATTTTACTTAGAGCAGCTAACACAACTAACATACCCTGCATATCTTCATTTTGTCTCAAGACTGAGAAAGTTCTGAGTGTACCATATCAGTTCTGTGACTTTCACCAGGACTACTCTAAAAGTGATGTGTGACAGGAAAACTCAATATTAGGAACAGGACCAACAGGAAATGCAGCAGATCACAGAAGTAAGTGACAGTGAAGGACTGATCTGAACAGTTTTTATTTGCTGTGCAGAAATTCTACCCTTGGCAAATGCCTGAGGTGTTCTCTCAAAACACTGCTGATGACTGTCCCAGGAAATATGTATCCCAGGATAATTCTGTTTCTGAACCACTCCCAGCCATCCTGCTTAAGAGATCATTCAGATATTCAGACTAACAGGCTATGATAGCCATAGCTGTGTTGTAATCTGCTGAGTCTTTAAGCCAGGGAACTGCTGTCCTAGGTGAAAAACAGCCATCACAACAGATTGCCTTCACAAGCTTTTCAATATCCATTAATTATTACCTGGGTTGTGGTTTTGTTCTCTTTAAAGAGGGAAACAGAACATTCGTCTGTCTAGTCTTTCAGCTGTGAAGACTTTGTTTATATGAAGCACTTCTTCACTTTTCACATCCATATATGATGGCCAGGTATCTTGCACCAGGATTTTTACCCGGGGGTTTTTGTTCCTCTGTCCCTGAAATGAAAATAGCATTTTACAAAAAAAATGTGATGTTTGATACTTGATCAAGGCCTCAGGATAAAACTCATCTATGAAAAGAACTAAATCCTTACAAGAAGTTGGATTATCTATCCCTTCAACAAAGAGACATGAAGATTCCTGTTTACATCCCCCAGTGGTAATTCTGGAAGAGACCTGCATTTTGTTACCACTGCCTTACCATGGATCAAATTGAAGTTCCAAAGCCGAATGTGGATGTTTTCAAAGCAGTCACTGTACAATTCAGCCAAGTGCAAAGAATACTCATATTTCACATTGATAGAGGAAATCCCACAGCATGTCAGAGTACATAGAATTATGGCAGTTCCATTTATAATGCTGCACAAAATACTTGCTACAATTTAAGGTGAAAATGGTTCTAAGCTCAGTACATGTCTGCTTGGATGTGTGGTAATTTTCTGGTACTCTGTTTTCCATTCCTTTAATACAGACATCTAGATGCTTGAAAACCAGGTTTCTGTTCCCATACCAGGAACAGAAGGTAGGTAGGTTTCTGAGGAATAAGGAACTACTTTGTTTAAAGAAAATAAAATCAAATTATATTCTTTGACTATTTGTGGCTTTTCTTTTCCTATCTCCACTCCTACAAGTAAATATAATGTACCACATAAAAGTCTGGTTTGGGATAAATGATAAATTTTGAATATAATTGAGCAAAGAAGCAAGACAGAGGGAATCTGTGAATATTTGCAAAAATAACAAGAACAAGAAGGTATAACTAAAACATGTAACTTAAGGATAAAAAATAGATCTGAGCAGCAAGCAAAATCCTGAGAAAAATATTTCAGAGGAAGTGATAAAAAAATACATTTGTAAATGACATTTCACAGGTAAGATGTAGAAGACTAACTTGTCTGTTTTGTCAAGTGGATCTGCACTCTCCAGTCCCTATTGATTGAATCTTTGTGGTTAATCTAAAACTATCTGAATAAAATAGTAACTTTAAAAATGAAAAATGTAAATGTAATTTTAAATATAAAAAAGTAATTTCAAAAGGCTCTTATCTGACTTTTCAGCTGAACAGTTTTAGCCGCTTTTTTGATTTCCACTTTTTGCTTTCAGCTATAGCAGTTGTCATCAGAGTCACTAAGGAAACCTTCTTGTCAGGATGAGGTCCCACTTTCTGCATGCTTCCCTTCAGATCTCCATTCTCTTTTTCCTTCTCATAGTGTCCTTCACTTTTTATTTCCAGGGGTGTTACCCTGCTAATTCCACCAGCAGAACTGACAGGCAAGGCTTTCCTTGCTTTGTCCTCCTCCATTGATATTGTCCAGATCTCTCAATTCTTTATCTTCCTTCTCTATGATCAGCCCCTGGGACTTCATCCTCTGCTCCAGAGTTTCAGCTGCTATATACTATAAAATGTACTGCTTTGCAAGTAACAGAGCAGCCTTCCATCTGGAAAATGGATTAATTTCATTGGTTATCTTTGGTTATATATAGATGTTGCCTGCATTATGGTTAATGAAGAAAAAATTACCCATCATTTGTAACTCATAAGATGTTTAGAAAAGTTTTATTACTCTGCCTCCAACTGCACCTCATTTCTGTTAATCACCTTTTTTTCTCCTTTCCTCAGCTCCCAGCCCCACTCCCACTCCTTCACTCTCCCACTCCCTCCTCCCCAGACTCCTTCCTCTAGAGGAGTTACGAGTTAATGACTTCTCACAACCCAAATATCTGTTACTTTTGCAATGTAATGTTGAAGTTTTTTCACCACTATAACAACTATATATGTAGATATATATAACCACCATAACAGCTATTATTACAGAAAAAAATCAATTTAAATGCACTTATAAAAGTACAATAAATTCTAATTGTAAACACAATGCAAACCATTATCTATATTAAATGCTTGTTTTATGGGAAATGAACACTGTTTTTTAACTTTTGATTTTTGAATATTTTTAGTGATGTTTACATTATTTAAAAATAGTTTGGTAATTTTTGATGTATTTTTAGTGAATTACTATACTGTATAATCAATCTCATTATACCACTTTCTAGTATATAATGAGATTGTTCTTTTAGACAAATGTAGTAAGTTCAGTTGTAGGGAGATGTGAAGGATATTTTCAGGACACGGTCTTAATGAAATTAAAAGGACTGTAGCTCATCCAATACACATCTAAACTAATATTTCGCTGCTGGTTTATACAGTATAGTAATTCACTTCTAAATATTTTAAAAAGAGATGGTGACTCATAGACGACTCTGTCCTTCAAAGCATTGGTGAAAGACGTCTTCACTCCTCTAGAGATGAGCATAAAAATAAACTGATGTAAAGCAGCATCTAAGGATATGAATTAAACATCACAACGGTTCAACAACCTTTTCTGAAAGGTTAGATGTGATCCATACAGATGGAAGCCCTTTTAAAGTCTAGTTTTCTATTTAAATTTTTAGTCTTTTAGTCTTTAAGTCTTTTAAATTTCTAGTTTTCTCCTGAGAAACAGTAATCCCAAATGTGTCATTTCCAATTTTTGATTTTATCCTGTTTCTCTTACCAATATATGAACACTATCTCTCTTCCTCAGCACACTGAGGAACTACTCAACAAGTTTGACATTAAAATTGCTCAGCAAAAATAAGCCAGAGACTACATGCAGAACTTGTTTGACTGTTTATATATATTTAGCAAGTAAATCCATTAAATGGCATGGCAATACTTGTCAAATGAGAAGTGATGGAATCTCAGACAGAAATTACTTGCTGGAGTTTTTTAAAATTAATTCATAAGTAGGACAAAAGTTGTATATAAAAGTTTCCAATACCTGAGAAGGTGATCCCCACTGCAAATGATCAAAGAAATCAGATCTGACAAGCTTTATCTGTGTGGTACCTCATTATAAAACCAAATGGTAATTTTTGAGGCTCACAGCAATTCCTGCTCCTTATTACAGAAACAAGAATAAATTTAAAGTCCTGGTGAATAACATATAGCTATTGAGTTTTAGTTATTTTTTTATTTTTTCTTTGTGTTTTGTTTTGGGTTTTTTAGGGGGAGGGGCATGACTTTTTTGTTTGTTTATTTTGTTTGTGTATTTTAGGTTTTTGTTTACCTGTTTGTTTTTTAATCATAGAGTTGTAAAATGTTTGGGGTTGGAAGGAACCTTAACAACCATCTAGTTTCACTAGTTTCACTTCCTGCCATAGGCAGGGGTACCTTTCACTAGACCAGGTTTCTCAGAGCCCCATCAAACCTGGCCTTAAACACGTCCAGGGCTGGGCCATCCACAACTTCTCTGGAAACCTGTTGCAGTGCCTCATCACCCTCACAGTGAGGAAGTTCTTCTCAATATTTAATCTAAGTTTAGATATTATCTAATATCTAATCCCTCATCACAAGGCCCTTCTCCTGTTGCTCCATGCCTTTGTGTAAAGTCCCTCTCCAGCTCTCTTGTAGACTCCCTTCTGGGGCCAGAAAGTGCTACAAGGCCTTCCTTCTGTAGCAGAAATTTCTTTAATTTTAAGCCTTTCTAAAATTTTTAAATTGGAAGTTTAAAAAGATGAATAATTATCACTTTCCTATGCTAAAGTAAAATCCTTTAAGTGGTACAGTTATTACTCTATTTTTGAGACTTTTTTCTCCATGATTTACCTAAATAATGGAAACATCAAGCCTGAACTGTACATCACTAACTTTACTGGGCTTTAAAATAAATGGTTAATCTTTATTCAGTTATGTTAACTGTTGGAAGAATTGGGAATTAAATTGCTTGACTGAAAGAATGTTGCTGCATTTCAACAAATTATTTCAGCTAAACAGAAGAAAGAGACAAGTTTTGAATGAGAAACTGAAATTACAGCTTTGTTGACAATTGGGTTTTGATGGGGTCATTGCATATGTAGGTATGATTTTTTGCATTACTGAAGAATTTTTTTCATAGCATCTCCCCATCTCCTTTTCTGATGCCAGTAGGAATAACAGGAACTGTTGCTTTTTTGAACTGGCAAAAATTTCCTGAGAGCAGGTAAATCTCCTAAACTAATCTAGGATAGGAGTATTTTGATATTTCCTGATTTCTTGAAAGATTCTTAATCCTCTTTTAGAACTTGTTACCAAAATATTCAGATATATTTTAATATGACTGACCTGAAACTCAGTAGATATCTGGCTTGGATTTCAACCATAACTGTAGTCTAAACAGTCTTAAAAAACCCTGAATCTCACAGAGTGCAAATTATTCACCTTAATACCACAGAAGTGGGAATTCCTAAGATGTGAAAATTACTACTGGCAATTTAACAAATGCCACTCCAGGTTTAAGAAGAGCAGATGTTACTAACTCTAGAGGAGCAAAACAGAGAAAAATCAAGGACAGTGAGAATCAAAGAGTGAGTGAGTGTTTGGGGCCATCCGAATGGTCTGTGTGCTCAAGCCAGGTCATCTGGTTTCTTTTGCTGCAGCCTGAGATGACTGGTGTGGGGTCAGGAGAGGGAGCTGTAATTTTCCCATTTGTAAATTGTTTTCAGAAATCAACATTCCTCTTAAACTTTTGCAAATATTGCTTTTATTTTCACATGAGAACTTTCAAGAACTGCTTAGGACTTAGCAGGATTATCATTGCTTGGATCAGAAATTTAGAAGGCTGTGGGATATGAGGACTACTTCATGTACTGATTTATTATGTGACAGTAACAGTTGCTTTAGAACAGGTTTGCAAGAATCACTTCTTTTAAAATTTGGATACCTAATTTTATTATTTTCTTAATGTAGCTGTCTACTAGATTTACTATGCACTCTATCAGGCTCCTTAGGAGTAAAAATGAATAAAGATAAGGTCTACTATTTCCAAAGGCATGATGGAGCCCATTGGGCTTTCCTTTTAATAATATGTATATAGTTCTTCCTCATTATCAGTATGCCTGGTGCCTCATAATTTCAGTCAGTGTTCATGTTTTTCCCTGCCTTTTTAAAGTCTTATCTGTTCTTCTTTGGAGACATCTCTTTGGTATGACAGAATAACAAAGTAAAAAGCAGGAATGACTCCAGGGTAATAATATAGAGTTTGAATGCCCAGAATCTGGAGGTGAGAGTGAAAGCATTCCCCAGGGGTAGGAAAATTGCAGATTCAAATGATAGGTCAGCAGTGAGACAATTCTTACAGCACAACAGTGATTTCCATGACAACAGGCTGTGGGCAGGGAGGGTGACTCAGAGACAGAGATAATCCCACAGGACTGACAAGGTGATTGCTCTTTTCACACTCCTAAAACCAGATTCTGGTGTGATGGAGCGAATGAGAAGCTTCTGTCGGAAGGGAGAGAAGGCAATGATGGTCTGAATTCCTTTAGGCTGAGAAAATTAGTCCCAGCATCAGAAACTTCAGACTTTTCCACTAAGTAGCTGCAGTGCATTTCTGCTTTCCACAACATAATGCCCAATGGTCATTGCTGGCTGTGTGGTTAAATGAGGATATAGCTATTGTTAATTACATCTGGGCAAATGACTGGATAAAAAGGAGTGAGGGGTGCAGTTGGGTGAATCTGGCCATCTTTTTCATTGGTGCATTAATATTCAGTAACCCTCAAAGTCAGAAAGGGTTGTTCTATGAATTAAGAAGACTATTCTTGGATGCTCTTTTATTTTCCATGTGGATAGCCTGTTCTAGAAGTGAAGGTTCAGGTTGTTATGTCCAGACTGACTCCCTGAAAATGGACAGTTTTTCTGATTAAGACCTGATATTCTGGATTTCTCCTTTAAAAATGAATGTGACAAGTGAATTGGATAGAGATAATAATTAAACGACTATGCATGCAGTCACCTGGACTGAAGACTCTCTAGAGATAGAAAAGCTGTGTGTGTTTTTGTGCATGCATATTGCACATCTGTGTGTGCCTGTGCATGTACAGTGGTTGGCACAGAAGTATTCTGGCTCAGGTTCTTGTCACACAAAAAATTAAAGAGTGATAATGGTGATACAAGTGCAGACAGCTGCAGATAAAGTGGCAGATTCGATTGATGACTGGTGGTTTTTTTGCAAACCCTCTTAACAGGCTTGCATTTCCTTTTCACCCTAAATGGTTCTGTTAGGTATGCAGGTTCATGTACATATTTGAGTATGCAATTTCAATCCTATGTTTTGACAAACAACCCAATAAAGGAAGTGAACAGAAAATACTAACATTTTCTGTCGGTCTCTAAAGGACACAAGTTGTGGTGTAGACAAATTGATTTTTCAGAAGCAAAAAGAACAATTTAAATGGGCTTTGTTGTCAGTCAGCATGACAAGAGAAAAAAAGTAACCTTTTTAAGTTTTAACCCTCATATACAACAAAAGAGAAACATAACCTTTTAAAGTTTTAACCCTCTTATACAAGACAGAACTTATTATCTTGAAACCTCCTGTGCTGATTTCAGCTGGAGTAGGGTTAATTTTCTTCACAGTGGCTGGTATGAGACTGTTTTAGATTTCTGTTGAACACAGGGTTGATAATGTTTTTGTTGCTGCTGAGCAGGGCTCACACAGAGCCAAGGCCTTTTCTGCTTTTTGCGCTGCTACGCTGGCAAGGAATTTGGGGGGTTCATGGGGGGTTGGGAGGACACAGAGCCAGGACAGGTGACCCCAAATGATCAAATGGATATTCAGACCATATGGCATCATGCTCGGTATACAAAGTGGGGGCAAGAAGCACAAAAGGGTGGGGGACACCTGTGGTGATGTCATTTGTTTTCCTAAGTCACTGCTTTATGTGATGTGGCCCTGCTCTCCTGGAGATGCCTGAACGTCTGCCTTGGACAGGGAAAGGGGTGAATTAATTCCTTGTTTGGTTTGCTTGTATGCATGGCTTTTTCTATACCTATTAGACTGCTTCTATCTCAACCCATGAGTTTTCTGCCTTTTATCCTTCCAATTCTGTCCCCGATCCTGCTGGTCTGGAAGTGAGCAAGTGGCTGGGTGGGGCTTAGTTGCTGGCTGGGGTTAAACCATGACACATCTGCACTTCAGTGACCGCACTAGGAGTCTTTGCACTAATTGTAGATTCTCCTGCCATTTTAAAGTTGCATTTTCATGAGGATAGTCATACTTATGCCAAATGTTAAAAAAAGACAGCTGTATGATATAAGTCTTGTTATGAATAAATTGCACAGATCTTAGAAAGCTTTTGGGTATGTAATGAATTTAAAAATAACATATTGATAAATGTTTTATGACTTGTAAGCTTCTGAACAGAGAAAGGCATCTATAGGTGCCATTGCCCTACATACATATATTACTTATGTACATAATACATATATTTTTTTGTGCCAAAATAAACCCTGCAAATCACAGAATCATAGAGAATTATAGAATGTCCTGGACTGGAAGGCACCTTAAAGGACATTTAGTTCCAATCCCTCTGCTATGGGCAGGGACACTTCACTGGACTATGTTGGTCAGAGCCCCATCCAGTCTGCCCCTGAACACTTTGAGGAAAGGGGCATCCACAACTTGTCTGGGCAACCTGTTCCAGTGCATCTCCATTCTTACAGTAAAGATTTTCTTCCTAATATTTACTGTAAACTGACTATTGGTTTAATGCCATTACCCCTTTTCCTATCACCTCATGTTCTTGTAAATAATCTCACTGCTTCTTTCTTGGATGCTGCTTTGAGGTACTTCTCTTTTCCAGGCTGAACATCCCCAATTTTGCTAGCCTTTCCTCATAGGTGAAGTGCTCCATCACTCTGATCATCTTGGTGTCCCTCATATGGACTCACTCCCACAGGTCCATGTCCTTCCTGTGCTGGGACCCCAGAGCTGGATGCAGGGTTCCAGGTGGGTCTCACCAGAGCAGAGGGGCAGAATCCCCTCCCTCCCCTGCTGCCCACACTGCTTTGGATGCAGCCCAGGACACGTTTGGCTCTCTGGGCTGGCAGTGCCCATGGCTGGCTCATGTCCAGCCTCTCACCCACCAGCATCCCCAGGGCCTTCTCACAGGGCTGCTTTCCCTCTGCTCAGCCCCAGCCTGTGCTAGTACTGGGATTGTCCTGACCCAGATCCAGCTCCTTACACTTGGTCTTCTTAAACCAAAAGAGGTCCCCATAGAATTTTAACAGCTTGTCCAGCTTGTCCAGGTCCTTCTGAATGTGTGGACTGTACCTGGTTGGACAACTACTTTGCCAGGCACATATTTGTGATTCCAGTGGAAACTGCAAAGTGCACACCAGGCAAATGTGGCCACTATTTTTTTGGGTAGTCAGCAATGGAAATCAGGGGATGAGCTATTGAGTTTGGAAAGGAAAGAAAGTATCTGGAGGCAAAACTTAAACTATTAAAGGAGTAAAGACATCAAGACATCACACACAGTGTGCAGTGAAAGGTTTCCTGGTCCTGTCAGAGAGCTGTGTTCCAACCATGGTGCAGAAAAAATAGTTCTACAGAAAATTATCATGGGAGAAGTGCTTAGTGGACTTCTAGTGATTAAGGGCATGAGATCTGTAAAAATTTGTCAGATGAAGTAATGCTATCATGTTTCTGAATTTCTAGCTCAACCAAAAATGTCAAATATAAAATAGATATTTTTTAAAATACTGGTTTCCCATGTAAGTAATTGTATAGGACCATTGTAGACTGCCAGTAAAAGGAAGACTAGTGTATAAGACATTCATAAAATTAATTTTCTTCTTTTTTTGCTTCAAGAGAAGAAGTAAATAGCAAATTTTGCTGGTTTACCTAGCAGAGTTTCAAAGAACATAACTTTTGTTGAGGAAACAAAAATAAACAACTCTATGAAGAATCATTTATGTGGGAAAAGTAACTCTCTCATTGTAAGATGAATGGCAAAAAACCAGTTTTTTCCACTAGTATAAGTTCTTCTCTTTCTAAGTTCTGAAAACACTTCAAGATTCATATTATTATTTGTGCAGGACAGTAACACTGTACATTGATTTTTAGTGCAAATGCTAGTGAATGAATACTCATTTTCTAGAAATACTTATCATTTTGTTGGAGTAACTATGAAAGTGAAAACAATTGCATGAACAAATTTTAATGGAAGAGATAAAAAGATATGCTTAAAATTAAGAAGTCTTTAAGGAGTTTTGGGTTGGTTAGTTGGTTATGGTTTTTGGTGGGTTTTTTTTAGGGTTGGTTGGTTGGTTAGTTTCTGAGGTGTTGTTTTTTGTTTTATTATTTTTCCTTCAGTGCTTGAGTAGAAGAGATTAAATCCACTGTCTTAATGTACATACATTCTTAAATTCAGTTAATTTATTTTTCTCACAGATTTTCCAGTACATATAAATAATAAATGAGGTAAATAAATAAATACATAAATATATTTTTTCAAGTTACAAGCTTACAGAAGTCTAGAAGAATTCTGAGAATTCTGCAATAAATGAGGATTACAGGAAAGTGGTGCGAAGTGAAGGATTGAGCTTTATCGGGGTGCAATAGAAGGGACCAAAAGTAGTCTGCTGGAAAAACTGGTAGACTAATGCTTTACCTTTGTATTTATTTCCAGAGGAGCTTTGGGAGTTTCTTGACCCAGTGCATCTCTCAAACAGATACGTCCAGGCAATTTTATTCATGACAGACATCATTTCATGGACACTTCCCCAGGCATTGCATGGGAACTTACTTTGTGTGAATTCTCAAATATTGTATTTCGTTTTCAAAATTACATTCTTCAGAGTTGTTTTGGTTTGTTCATGTGTATGTGTGTGTGAGAGAGAAACATCAGAAGTTTTCCTGTCTATATTTGGATGAAGAATTATGTTATTGAGGACTTACTCATATCACATGTTAAATTCAATTCAGAAGATGCTGTTCACATCAGAGGTCTTTTGTTTAAGTTGTTACTTAAACCTGGCCTTGGCATCTCCTGCCCCATCCAGATAATTCCTCTAGAGCTATCCTGCATATATATGTGATGCTAATAGAATGGCTTAAAGTCTGACTGGTCTATTTAAAGCAGTCTATTTTTAACTGCATTCCTACGTAATTTTTTTTGAGTTTTTCTGACTCTGCTGCTGTCACTCAAATTTAACCTTGGACAACAGGATTTTTCAACCATACCAGTACTCAGCTCCCACTGCTGAAGTTGTCAAATCACTATTCATGCAGTTGAAACCCTGAAAATGTTACCAGGGCTTTTTACTTTCAGACCATTGGCAGATAGATGAAAAACACCCAGAACTATGTGAAAGTTGTGACTGTTCTGTGTTGATAAAGGCAAACAAATCACAGTAAGGAAGTATTCTAAGCTGTAAATTTAAAAAATTACACTTCTGTTCTAGTGGCTTAGATAGAGCTTAGTGGCTGCCAGGTCAGCCTTCCTACACTGGTGCTGGCATAACTGAAAACCTTTTAAACTCCTTTCAGTCAATAGGCTGATGCTACTGCAAAACCTCAAATTCATAATTTGGAAACTTGCAAGTCACTTTATAAACATTCACAGTGAGTTTTCTAGGTACTTTTCTTCCTGTATGCAGGGGACCAAAGACTTTAAGACTATTTCTAGTTAATAGAATTCTGGTTTTAGGATCCTGTTCTAGTTCTCATATGGAATATATAAGGGGTTGGTTTATACATCACTATCTTTAATTAATTTAATTTAATTTGGTTAATTTCACTTATTTATCTTACAATTTATACAATTTTTTTAAAGCATTCTTCTTAATCAGTGTTCAGATAAAATCTTTTCTAAACCAGACCCTCTTAATACAGAAATAGTCATGGTGACCTGTTATTTTGTCTGTTGGACAGCTCATTACACAAGTCTTCTCTGGCACACAAATATCTGAAATGGAAACAGCAAAAGCCCCATGTTTTGTAGCTAATACTATGTAATGAAAGAAGGCAGACAGCAGGTGCTAATGCCTCAGAACTGTTCTAATATTACACCTATTCCCTACTTTCCTCAGTCTCATGTTTAATGCTTAGAGTAGGGTGGCAGTGACTGTGCTGTAATTATATTTTTAGTTCCAACCCATAAGCTCTTTAGAACTCTAAGACACTGTCTTTCAAGCTCTGTGTGTGCACACAGCATTATTAGGACCTGTTTTCATTACATATGGCAGGTAGGACCCTGAAATGTTAAAGGCATTGTGCACTCATGGGATAAACTTTTGTGTTCTGGGATCCAGAGAGGCACCCAAAAGCTGTAGCTATGTGACTTAAGACGACTCTAGGGTGTGTTGCCAAGAAAGGATATTCTTCCTCTGTTTCCATTTTCCACTCCTTCCTCAGGATCAAACTTTTTACTGCGTGCCATGTCTAACATTGTGTGAATTTGTGACCAGATGGATCAGTGAGCTGAACTGGCAGAAACTATCTCTTTAGAAAGGAGCCAAGACAAAGTAATTGATCTACCCTGACACTGAGCCTAATGAATCATGGGGCTGATATTAGACAGAAGATAAGAATGTGTGTGCCAAAACAGTGGGCAAGGAAAAAACAGTGATCAGAAAAAGCTCATGAAAAATGATACTCTGAAATGCTCTCTTCTCACTTTTGCAGACTGGATAACCTGGGCTGCTCTGCAGGACAATTTCTGGATTAGTAATTCCACTCAGTCATTAAAGTTGTCTCGCCATAAAACTGACACCAAGTCAAACTAAGAGGCAAGAGGCATCACCAAGGAAGCAATTAAGCCAAGGAGTAGAGACTGTCTCTCAAACTCTCAGGGAGGTTTCTCATTCAGTGTTTTTGCCAGGCATTACTATAGCAACTGATAGGAATATTGATTACAGCAGAATTCCCTTTCCTCTTCCAAATACTGGAGGCAGATGATCTGTGTTTTGGCTTGGGGGGCTTTTTCCTCCTCTCTTGAGGGCAGTGCTATATCACAAATAATGCTCCTGGATCTTTCCTGAATCCTTGGCTTTAACGGCTTTAATGGCAACAGGAAGAGCAGCATTACCAATCTTCCCTGTGACCAGGGAAGCTGACATGGAAAGAGCTGATTTGAAATAGGAATATTGCCCCATAGATTTCCCCTACCTTTTCCTTTCTGAGCATGATTATCACTGTTTTTCCTTGCTAGCATTGACACACTCCTGTGGATATCACTTTGTTGCTTCTGATCCTTTCCGGAATGCTGGGTGTGATGTGTTTGAGAAAAAAATTTGAAATTCTGGCCATAATTAGGAGCACTCTTGGATGTGACTAGCTGGGAAATATGTGCACGGTGCCTCCTTTATGTTTTCAGGAAAAACCTGTCATAAATCTTGAATGAGACTAGGTGCTTTAGGAATTAACAGATATTTTTGCATCAGGGGAGGATGTTTCTGTTTGAGCAGTGTGTGGCAAAAAGGACAACAGACAGGTGGAAAATACCACTTTAAAAATACGTGAAACTATTTCAGAAGTGTTTAGATAAGGACTCCAGTATTTGATAACCAGTGAAAAAATACCCAAACGCCTTCTGCTATCATTGAAATTAGTTTATCTATTACCTGTGGTAAAAAAAAAGGCTGATGGGATAAATAAAGAACAGAAAACAAACTACTATTTTTGATAGAAAAAAAGAGAAGTATAAGGAGTAGCTTCAGGATTGTGCAGAGAAATTACTTTTTCTCATTTATGTCTTGGTAGAACTTCATACCAAACCCAAGGGGCACAAAAAATGTTTGTTCTTACTTTTTTGTTCTTTTGGGAGCTTGAGTGGAAGTTAAAATTTTCCTTTGGTTTTCCTGCTTTGCAGTGAGATACATTTTTCCTCTCTCCATTCTGTTAGAACATTTTTCACCATGTTTAACAACTTGATCCTTACCTTCAGTAAAGCCCAAAATTATTTCTATGCTTTAGATGTTTCTGATTTTTTCATGAACAACCTCACTGCTACCGTGCTGAAGTAGCTTGATCTCATGCAATAAAAGACTTGTATGGCGTGATGTCTTGGGTTGCAATGCAAGATTGTATCCAAAAGTATGTATTCTACTCCCATCTGTTAAAACCAGGTGGGGCAGTGTTCTTTATCTCTTCCATTCCCCTTAGAGGGATATCTTCTGTTAATGGGCCATTGAGTGTCACTGCATGACTGATAAAGTTACATCATCCCGCCGTGAGATGCTCCACCCAGGAGGAGGAGCCAAGCATTCCTTCCTGGATGTAGCAAGAGACTTGCAGCACCGCAGGCAGCCTTTCTCCACTGGATTCCCAGAGGAAAGAGACCAGACCCATCTGTGCCACTGGACCTTCACAGGAGAACTACCCCCTTGTACAGGATCTTTGCTTCAAAAGAACCACATCTGTCACTGCAGGAGGACTGCAGCCACCATTTAATCAGACTGCTACCAACACCCTGCCCAACAGGGTGTCAGGTGGTATTCTGACTCTGTCAGTGGGTTGTTTTTTTGTTGATTTTATTTTCTTTTTGTACTACTGCATTTTTATTTTATTTTACTTACTAAAGAAGGAAATTATTGTTCCNTTGTTGATTTTATTTTCTTTTTGTACTACTGCATTTTTATTTTATTTTACTTACTAAAGAAGGAAATTATTGTTCCTATTTCCATTTCTTTGCCTGAAAGCCCCTTGATTACAAGGTTATAACAATTTGGAGCAGGGTGAGGGGTATGGTTTACATTTTTTCTGTTTCAGGGGAGGTTTCGGCCTTCCTTAGCAGACAC
>VWYI01033439.1:7351-44201 GCA_013399455.1 Anthoscopus minutus
ACTATAAAAATATAAATGTTGATTTTGGTGTTTTGAGGTTTATTTTTCCTGAGAAGAGCAATTGATTTTAATTACCCAGATGGAAATCTGGAATTATCCTTTCCCATCTCAGAGAGGTTCAAACAAATGTCCCCAGTGTTTATGAGGTAATATTGATAAAGTCAAGGCTAATACAGAGCAAATTAACACAAGATGTGTTACAAATGATCTTATTTTTCCCTTTCAGCAAAGCCAGTGTCAAGTTTAGCATGAAATTAGCCCATGGAAGTAAAATTTCGGTTTAGAGCAGCCACCATTGTCAGTCTTCAGCCTGAGAAGGTCAACTGCCATTGACCCCACTCAGCTGGGACAGCACCTGGAGCAGCACAACTCATGGTGTCAGGTGGTAGAAGAGCTCAGTCTGTGATGGGGGCATGAGAATTTCACCAAGTCTCACATGGAGGGTGAAAGGAGGAGTTTTCCATGGGACAGGAACCGGGAGAAAAAGCTGAAGTGGCCCCGTGTGCACTGACTGGAGGAGCAGCACACATACAGTGCAAGGGGAACTGGGGACAAGTCCCACTTCACCTGTGATGACATGGGACTGGGATCCGAGATGCAAAATCCCAAATTCTCTATTTTAAAACCACCAGCAAACTCCCTGGAAAGTATGAAAGAGTCTAGGAGTTAAAACGTCAGTGTGGCTGAGTCAGCCATACCCCTACCACAGAGTTCAGCTGTGTCACCAAAACCAGCCAGTGTCTCTGCAGGGATTGCAGGAGCACCTTCTGGTTTTGCTCTAGCTGGGAATTTGACTGCCAACACATTTCAGTTTCTGCCAAAGAAACCCAAGCTAGTCTGCTGATCAAAGCTTTGGAAGATTGAGCTCAATTTAAATCTCAGCTTCATATTCTGAGTGGCCAATACAAGCTAGCAAAAGGATCAGAAGAGGCCAGAGGAGAATTAACCACTGATTATTAAATTAGAGAATACTCAAACAGATTATTAAATTAGAGAATACTCAAACATTTCAGTCTCTCAAGTTAATGCTGAACAGAAACATGTGGGCAAAGGCACATCCTTTATTAAAAACACCACACCAAAGTGAAGCTTGATCTATTATTCAGTCAATGCTTTTTTGAAGCAAATGGTCATTTTACATCAAACCCTTATATCTTTTTTTGTTTTCTTTTTAATGCCATGTCTACTGAGGGGTGGAGGGCACTAAATGTCCCTGGACAGTATTCATTCAGCTGCCCTGAGCAAGCAGGGAAAGGAAAGGAACAATCTATTATAAAGCTATAGAAAATACACTTAGCAGAGTATTTTTGCACTTTTTGTGGGTGCAGAGACATAAAAGGGCTTTGTTTAATTTTTTTTTTCTTTTTGCATGAGATCACAAGAAAGATATTTATACCTCTGGCCACATTGGAAGTCCATTATTACTGACAATAGAGGCCTCACAGGTATATCTGCCTTCACCTTTATGAGAGGAGAGAAAAGCTGCAGGAAGTAAACAGAGCCAGAGACCTGACAGCATGGAGACTGAGCAGGGAGAGCTGGCAAGACAAATCAATAAAGAGCTTGCAGTGCCTGTAAGACAAAGGCTGCAGCAAAGGAAGTTTCTGTGGGGAAAAAAAAAAGATTTATGGCAAATGATTATGAATTAAAATAAATAGTCTGGCAACAATAAACTGGGAATCCATCCTTCAAAATGAAAAGGCAAAGAGTTCTCAGGGCTCTGCCCATGATGGTGAAGATGGTAGAGTGGGATGAAAAGCAAGGCAGCTTTAAGTGGTGGAAGAGCTCCCTGCCCATGAAAGGGAGGGATGGCATCAGCGACAGACGTGTGTGAGCAAAGGCAGGAAAGCAGGAGACAAAACAGAAGGCAGATCTGCAAAAATAGCTGCCAGTCAGAGAGAATGGACTGGCAGAGAAGCATGTGCACACACACACTCCGTGAGGCTCCATAGAGTCACATCACAGCAGTATTTTCTGCAGACAAATCACTTTCAAGAGTGATTAATTTGTGTATCCCAAGCAGTACCATCAGCTGCCTCAAAACTGAGGTTTTTCTCCAGGTTTTTCCTTTAGAGAGACCCAGAACAGCAGTTTCCATCAGATTCTGTCTTAGAATAGCCAGGCAGCAGCATGAGACTCAGTCATTAATGAGGAAAATGCCTCTTTACAATCCAGGTTTGCCACCAGCAGAGAACAAAGCTAGCTTAGGAACTGAATCCCTGTTTGCCAAAATCAGAAGGAAACAATGTAGAAACTTCACCTGGCTTTGGAGTGGGCCATTGTAAAGGATGGAACATACTGGGATTCTGGGAAGGAGGACTCAGGGTTGAATAGTGATAGTTATAGGACAGACAAAGAAGTAGTTAGCAGGAAGAAATGTTTTATATATATATGATTTTGCAGGTTTTCTGTGCTTGCTGTGTTTGGCTCACTCCACCTTTCTTTATCCACAGGGCATTAGACTGAAAACAGCAGAGAGCAGACTGGCCACTCCTGGTCTGGGAGAGTTTCTGATCACAGCATGGCAGGGGCTGGGAGGAAGCTCTAGTTGAAATCCCCTGCTCAAAACACAGCCAAGGAGAGCAGGGTGCACAGACTGTGCCCAGTCAGGTTTGGAATAGTTCCAAGGATGGAGATTTCATAAGCCCTGTGGGCAATCTGTTTCACTCTTTGACCACATTTGTAGTAAAAGTATTTTCATATGTTTGAACAATTTCCTTCCCATTTGTGCCCATAACACAAGGTCTCATTCACATAAGGATGGCCCGTCTTGGCCTGTGCTGCACTGACCCTCTTCTCCTCCTCAGGATTTCAGAAGGAACAGTTGATCAATCAATTCTATGTCGTCCCCATTAGGAAAGGCTTAATTCTCAGCTAAGCTATTAGAAAAACCTCATTATGAATAAATTACACTGTTGATTTTGCAAATAACATGAGATAAGAGACATCAGCCCATCTCTCTTGAGGGAGCATCAGCTGTCCACAGCCATCTCTGAGCAACTAACTGTGCCTCATCTTCTGTCATGAGGGTGATAACCACTGTCTTTTCTATAAAAACACATCCCACCCCAGAGCCTTCCTCGTGGGAGAGACCAAGGAGATAATGCCACTGCCCTACATACCCCATATTTAATTATAACAGCATTCCCAGATTCTTTAGACCATCCAGACTTCCAAAGGAAAAGGGAGGAAGATGGACAGAAACAGGACTTTACTAATGACAACCTGTGTGTGAACTGAAAAATATAATTTCTATCAGTCTAAGGATTATTTAGCACAATTTATGGGAACAAAATATTTAAAACATAGCAAAATGCTTAATTTCTATCACACATTATATCTTATTCTGTCTCCCATACTTCAGCTTTGGATAGCTTGACTTACATGTTCAGGTATATTAAATGTGCTATAGCTTTACAAACCTAAATAAATGAAATATTCTTCATGGGATAGGAAATGCATCAAACCATCATGGAAACCTTGTCTCTCAATATTTCCTCACTCTCTTGATGACCTTTCTCTTTTTCACATCCATTAGAGCCTAGATTACTGCAGTCAAATGTCTAGACAAATTTTATTTGTTTATTTATTTACTTAGAAGTAACCTCTGCAGACAAACAGTGCTTTAAAGCTGGTCCCACCAGAACGCCTTCTCCCTTTTGTGAAAGCCTGCCCCATTCTGCTTGTGATTTTTGGGACAAGGACTCATAAGAGGAGAAGATCTGCACAACTCTTGCTGAAGCAATTCTGCTAAGGACAATCCACCCAAAGAAAGAACTGTAGCCTTTTCCCACATGCTGTGGAAACCCCTTAACAGTCTCTTTCAACTTGTTCCAGATACATAAGCAAGCTGATAAACAACTCTTGCTGATTTATTCCCCTAACTTTAATAATGTTTTAATATAGCATTGACAATCTTGTGCCTAGTAATTATTTAGAAGCTGCCTCATGGACAGGTTTTGTACTTTATTGCTGCTGTTTTTCAATCATCAACAACTGAAAAAGGGCCATTATTAAAATACCTCACTTAAAGTATCTTTTCTTATCATACCTTGTGTTATAAAAATAACTGGGGAAAAAAAAATCATTGCATATTTATGCCTTTCAAATTCTCACTTTATTAAAGAACAGGAATGGAGGAACAAAACAACATCCTCATTGTGCCAGGTCCTTTTATCACCTGGAAGTTTCAAATCAACCAGTGAGATGCACATGTACATATCTTTTCTTTTTTTTTTTAATAAATGGTTGTTCATTGTGTTTTACCACATTACTTAGTGTCTGCTTTAGAGACTGGCAGTTTGCACCTATTCTAATGCTTCTGGGGGAAAGATTTCAGATACAGCTGAGTGTCTGACAGCACAGCACGATAAGATGCAAAGACTGGAAGCTGAATTTCTAAAAGAATTATCAAAATATATGGAAAATTTTGCCATAGTCCAAGGTAAAATATGCTAGAATTCACTCTTACATTTGAGTTCTTTCAATCAAGGTGGGGTATCTTTTACATATGATGTTTTTCTTTAGAGCTCTACCAGTAAAAGACAAAAGATATTTGAGAGAGAACCCAAATCACGTTTTTCAAAGCCTCAGAAATGCCCCAGCTGAACTCAAACATTGCACCAGACAGAGCCCTAGCATTTTGAGGCCAGAAGCTAAAAGGGCAGGAACATGATGGCAAGATCTGCAAAACACTGTTCAAAATATAAAATTCACACCGCTCAGTTTCACGTTGCGCAAGGATTCGCACTTCAATGCGCTGAATAAGCGATGCTTAAAGCCAACCACTGCTGAAGCCAAGAGGACACATATCAAACTGCCACACTCTTGGACACAGGTCTGTATCTTGGGATTGCAAGAAAGGGAAATAAAAATTCAGGGTGAAGCCTTCTGCTCTTAGCAGCTGACACGTCTCTCCTGATTTCTGCCTTCTGTACAAGAGTAAACGAATTAAAAACACTTTTCTAGCCAATGACCCAGGAGTTGTAAGGTCAGAGGATGAGCAATGAGGACAGAGACTCATCTGTTCAGTGCCAGGAAGTCAGGAGACAACAGGCAGATCTGCATACCAATTCCTACCTCCATGGGGAAATGTTATTGCTTCAAAGATATGCCTGACTAGATCACAAGAGAGACATAGTTCAATGTTTTTCTCAGTGTGTTCTCAAACAGATTTCACAAAGATTTTTTTGTATTCAGTTCTCCTCTGAGTTATGACTGAAAGATGAAAATCTGATGAGGACCTGACCTCCTGAGCTTAAGTCCAGGCTCGTTGTTGTCAGCATACCATTTTTCTCCAGATGAAACATCTCATTGGAAGAAAAAAAGAAAACAAACTCAAAGAGGGAAAAAAAGCTCCCTAACATTTGCCTAATCTCCTTACTAGTTCTTGAAGTCATGTTACCCTGCAGTCTCCCCAGATCAGAACTGCTTTGATGTTTCTCCTCCCTCTTTTCAGGGTGTTTCTCCTCCATGCCCTCCATATTTCCCCTCATTGCTTTTTTTTCATTTATTGGAGCTCATTTGTGATGCTTTCTGGTACCACACTAAGGAACCTGACCAAATTTGTCAATAGTTTATTCTCACTCTTCCTCTCTGGAAAGATATGATGCAAGAAGCATCTTATGATTTAAATAAACAACCACAACAACAAAACTATTTCTCTTGAAATAGAGGGAGTGTTAAAAATGAAAACAGCTTTGGCTGACAGTAACCTTCCTGTTACTGCTCTTTGGTCTCCAGCCACATCAGTGGTGGTGGGGGTCACCTCCCACCCCTATTTCTCAGTGTTCCCACAACCCAGAGAGCAGCTGCACATTTCTTGTGTTGTTACAGGAAACACACAACTCTATTTTACAGCTACTTTTCCATTGGAAATTTACCAACCATGACAAGAATTCATACCAAGCACTGCACTAATCTGTCATCCTGATTTTGGAAGCTTCATTGCTCTCCAATTTCTACTCCTCTTACAACCCCCAAATTTAACATTAATTTCCCCCATTGCTAAGCAGAATGGAGAGTGACTCTCCCACTTTGAAAGCCACAACCAACACTTCCACATACCCAAACATGTTACACTTCAGTTTTCCATCTGAACCACTTTTTGTCAGCAATAAGCTGTTAGGATCCATTTTCTCCAAGGAGTTCAAGCTTATAATCAGCACATTTAGCACCCGCACAGCTTTTGTTGCTGCAGCAACCTCTCTTCTCTCATTGCCTACCCCATACTTACTTTAATCACAAGTTTTACTAATTAGTACAGCCTTCTCTCACAGCTCTTTCTCAGATGTCAAAATCCTTCCCTGTAAGTCACCACTTCCATTCCTTACAGACTTCACTAGTCCAGTGGGGTACAAGCCCAAGGAGGATTTGTACCGTTGACCAAGATTCAGATCTGGGAAGCCAAGTTGTTGGAGTGGGTCTTTATTTTGTTTGTTGAAGTTAAAAGTTATATGTAGCCCTTGTTCCTTCCCTGTTGGTTTACCCCAAGTTGTGTATTCCTCCTGTGTTAATGACTCTACCCTTGAATTGTATCCACCCTTTTCCCCTGCCAACCACTGTATCCCCTCCCCAGTTCCCTGCACCTTCCCTGTTCCTCCTCCCCGGGGTGTCAGTCCTGAGTTATGCCTTCCCCTACCAATCCACCCTGATCCCTGCTCCTTATTCCAGAATCTTCATTGTCAATCCTCCTCAGCCTGCACCCTCGTTTCTCCTCTCCCTCTGGAAATCCCCTAACCTAAGATGCCCCAGCGGATTATTCCTGTGCCTGTTACTCTGTGTTCCCTCCCTGTAATTCCTCCATTGGTTAAGATATTGCAACCCCCACCTCCTGGACCTCCCCCTGTTCCCCCTGATTGGTCCTTTGATTGTATCCTCCCCCTGATTCCCAAGCATATATAAAATAATCGTTTTCCCTACCTCTCAGTTTTCAGTCCCTGTACCATCCCCTCGAATAGATGTGGTGTGGAACCACAAACCAAAAGCCTCCTCCTCCTCCTTTTCCCAACCCCTGATGTCCTGTGCTGTAGAGTATTGGGCTCAAAGCCAGACTGGGATTCATCCCGCTGTCCCGGTCTGTCCCACACTCAGCACAAGCCAGAGGGACTGCGCTAACCCTAAAAGAGTCTGGCACTGTGTCACCAAGTGACTACAAAACAGGGAGGAAAGCAAGGAAGGAAGAAGTTAAGTGTCTAATGTCTGAGTTCCCCATGAGTCTCTGCAGAGGTTTTAGTGTCAATGCAGGTGAGCTGGGATGGGGAAGCGATGAACTTCAACATGAAAAAACTGAAGACTTTCTGGTTTTATATGAGAAAAAAAACCCACCCGTTCTTATTTGTGTCTCTTGTTAATCTGATCTCCATGCACTGCCGTGTCTAGAGGACATGGTTTTTAGTCTGTGGGCCAGAGCATAGAAATACACCAGAAGAAAAAGGTGGTGAAGGAAGAGTCCAGTTCTTCATCAGGTGAAGGCTGTGAACACTCAGCCCCAGAACACCCCCAGTCAGAACCATGTGAGCTCTGACCTACAAAAACCTGCATGAAATAAGATCTGAGTGCCTAAGAGCTTGCTTCATTCCCCAAGAACAACAGGGCTGGCTGGGCTTGCCCTGCCAAATCCAGCATATTGCTGGCAAAAATCTCTGGAAAAGCTCCACTCCCTTCCCCGCTGTGAGAAACAGGTCCTGCACCATGTCTGGCTGCCTGCAGGGAGCAAATCCAACCTTTCCCAGCAGGAATTCATTCAAGGCCCAAACCTGACATGTCTTTGGGGAAACAAAGATCTGAGAAGTTTTTGCAGTAACACAAATGTGTCAAAGAGCTTTCTAACGCATGAAAGCCGACATTTCTATTTATGTCTCATAGCCTTAGACAGTAGCCAAGATTTTTCCAAGGCTGAGCAGGGATTTGGGGTGCCTCTGCTTTGGGAGACCTCTTAAAGAAATTCAATCTCATGGAAAGGAAAAGCACTCCTTCACAGGCAGGCAGCATTCTTGTCAATGCATCTGGGAGGGATCTCAGAAGCCAGGACACTTTGATTTGTGTTTTGACAGAAGACAAAACTTGGATATATAAACATATCTGAATAGATATATTCCAAGAACATTATTTCATCTTTCCATCACTTTAAGGGGTTAATTTTCTAGGAAGAACACTGCTATATTTGATAGAGAAGGGCAATTACTTCACAATACTTTACTTATATTTTATGGTGAATATCCCCTCAGCCCAGCTGCTCCAGATACAAGCATAAATGCAAGGGAAATTTACTTGAATATTAATTGAGTACTTTGTATAACATGCTCATGAGTTAAACATTCCTCATGTTTTCTAAAGGTATTTTCAGAGATCTGTAGTCTAACAGACTACAATTAGCTAAATGAGATTTAAATTGCACTAATGGACTGCATCAGGTGGAAAAAAGTTATAAAGTCTTCAGCAGTTATTCAAAGGCTCATGTGAGCACAAGGAGAAAGGTTCCCAAGCTTCATCCATAGTCAGTGAAGAAAAACATTCTTCTTTCTGAAGAAAAACGAGATTCCTGTAGAGAGAGAGAGAGACAGACCTAGTTCAGATGTCCTGGTGCAGCCTGAGAGGATCACACCTCTTACCATCAACTCTGAATTAAGCTTAAAAAGGCTACCTTCCCAGAAAGGGAATAGGCTTTGTGGTCACACACAGCCTTCCAAAGCTACTTATATTTTAGGATCTCCACTACTATTTCAAAACCTGGTGTGTAAAGAGGCATTGTTATGAAGTAGATGAAATCCAATAATGTGCTCACTTTTCATGAAACAGTAGTGACCAAAGCAATTGAAAAGATAACTTTCCATATTTCATAAGTAAGCTGAGAGATCCAATTATGTAATTCTTGGTAAAACAAAAGACTGAGTCTAGAGCCAGTTTGCATCTACTTGGATAAAGTAAGAAGTGAATCCATTACAGCCAGTCAATAGCAGAATCAGTGAAAGTAAAGCAGAGATCAGGGACTGCAATACTGAACTCAAAGCCTTCCCCTACACTTCAAGTTATTTTAAGAAAGTAAAGATTTTTTTCTTCTTTATAGTCATTATGGAACATTTCTGAGGTGCATAGGGAATTATTTTAATGATTGAAAGGTTTTATAAACTGTTCTACAAACGGAAAATTGTTACTATGTAGAGAACAAAGCATGGCACAAACTGTAAATAGGTGCAGTTTGGCATGTAAAGATCTAAAATCACTTTATTGCATGTCTATAAGAGCTTGAAGTCCCCTAAATAGCGTTTCTTATAGCTATAAATGGCAACTGTAAAGAATTAAACATTCTCATGTTTCTTTTTCAGTGGCAGCCTTTTATTCCCTTCTGAACCTCATCCTATGACCAAGGGGTCTCTGTATTAAGTATCACTGTTTTAATCTCTCCTTGGGATGCAGCACTTTTGAACCTTGTTTTATGCTTTTTTTCTGGATAAAAGAAGGCTCTGGGGAGACCTTAGAGTACCTGTCAGTATCTAAAGGGGAGAGGGATTTCTGGCAAGGACATGCAGTGACAGGATGAGTGGGGGATGACTTCAAATTGAAAGAGGGCGGGTTTAGATTAGAGAATAGGAAGAAATTCTTTGCTGTGAGGGTGGTGAGTTGCTGGAAGAGGTTGCCCAGAGAAGCTGTGAATGTCCCATCTCTGCATCACAGGGAAGATTAGATGTGGCTTAGAGCAACCTGATGTAGAGAAAGGTGTCCCTTCCCATGGCAGGGGGTTGGAACAGGAAGGTCTTTAAGGCGTCCCTTCTGACACAAACTGCTCTATGGTTCTGTGGCTTGCAAGAGAATGGCCAATACCCCATTTTAAAGACTAAGATATTACCCATTTAGCAATAAGCAAATTGGTAACACTTCTTTTGTTCTGCTTAGACCTTTCCAACCGACTTTGTACTCAACTCTGATTAAATCGAGGTGGCCAGGACCCTTCCTGTCCCCTCTTCTACAGGCAGTGCTGCCCTGGACTTTCCTGTGGCCCTCTCCCAGCCTATGCCCTCTTATGAACTCAGCACACCCAAATCCAACACAAATGCAAATGTCTTTCTGCTGCTATTCTAGTGGTTTGCACGTTTTCTCAACCAGTCCATATTCTTCTTCTTGCCTTCCAACGCCAGACCTAGTTCCTAAAAGTGACGAGCTTAAACTGCTCTAGCTTTTGAAGGAAGCTTTCATAATCCTGAAGTCTTTTTTTTTCCCTTTTTATTTTTATTTTTTTTAACAGCATGCCAGTGTTCTGTCTGGCTTGGTACTTAGGATGCCACTGATTGCTTTATTGGGCTTTAGATCATGGTAAAAATGTTGCAACAGGAAAGATTTTCTATAGAGGAAAAACCCCAAGATTTGTACCATAATCTGGGTTTTTTGTGGTTTTTTAGCTATTATTTTTAGGGGTTTTTTTGTATTTTTTTTAATTATCAGATGAAACTATTTAATTGTAAAAATACAGAAGCTTATTGGCATTCTTGATACCAAAGGACGCGACCCTGCCATCTGCCTGCTTAGAAAGATCTAATTATTTTTTCAGTTTATTAGCTTATTTCTCAAACTGATAACCCCTTGCCTGTTAAATAGTACCAAAGCTGTTAGAGAAGTGTGTTTGCATAAACTGAACTGAGTTAATCGACCTCTCATTATCCATGAATTTGCTTAAACTAACTCCAGCCTAAACCCCATTGTGTTAGAAACATGATTAGCAGCAGGCAAGATGCCACATCATCTTCAGAAACAGCTCCAAAATCCCCTTTTCATCTTCCTGTTTACTTATTAACTATGTATTTTGCATATAATCTGACAGATATGGAGTAGTCAATTGGTTAGGATAAGTGCATTAGTTTGTGTCACAGTAATATTAAAATATGTTTACTTAATTGCAGCAATATTCTATAATGAAAAAATATTGCACAATATCTTGTATATTACCAAGATCCTTCATTTAGTCTAAAAAGATCCCACATTAAACAAGCCAGTCCTCTGGAAAAAAATGCCTGAATTCCAGACCTGCCACTTCATATTCTCTCTTACTGTGTTCTCTAATTACTCAATTTAACATTAATTAATTTATCAGACATTATCCACATCAAGGGGGACTTACTTTTGCCATGTATTCCATGCCATATCAATGTTAAGCCTCTGCTTTTATTACCTCTTAAAGATTTTGGGGTAAAATAATGAGCTATGAATGACTTCTCTTTTCTCCCTATAAATTAATCTCTTTCCTGAAAGAAACAGCTATAGTTTATTTGTCTAATATTTTGCCAGTTTCAAGTTACAAATCCTAACCTCCAGTGAGTAACATTAATGTTAGGAAATGTCAAGAAAATCTCTTCTTCACATACTTCCCCACATTAAGCCAAAGCTGCCACTGGAATATCAGTTTTTGGTGTCTTCTTCATAAGAAGAAAAGCTACCTGCTCCCAAGTTTCAACACTATTGTGGTTAAAGCATTGATATCAGTACTTTTCATTTGTGTATCATTTACATATCGCAAAGGAGGAACAGGGAGAACCCTCAAGAGATACACACAGACAACAGTGCCAAAGGAGACATTTCCAGGAAGTGTTCTGATCCAAGGTGCAGCCAGAGATGTCCAGTGGAAGGAACATGGAAAGGGTTTTAACTGGACATGTCCTGTATGAGTCTGGAAAGGGTGACTTTAGAGTGCAGATCTAAAGCTTCAACAGGAGGTGAGGAACCTTTGCAGCACTTGCACATCATGTTTGGCAAACTGAGTGACAACGGGTGTTGCTATATATACAAAGTCCATTAAACAAAACCACAGGAAATGCAGAAGTAAGAACCTGGAAGATAAAATGTAGCCTTTGTAAGACCTTAAAAAGCACTGTCTGAAAAGTTTTTCCAGGTTTTAAAACAGATTTATAGAGCAGAAGAGCATTCACAGCAAAAACAGCATTACTTTTCAACTGAAGAAATGCAAGTTTTCAAAGTGCTATTTCTAACTTTTGAGTCGTAACCTTTTTATTGGATCTGAAGCAGTAAAATAGGGAACATTTTACCCATGTCAGAAGTTGCACAGGTGTGAAGAATAAAAATATACACTCCATGTCAAGCTTGCAGTGCCACAAGGGTTTAGTTGAGACCCCTGTGAGCTGCAAAGACACTGCTCTGAGTCCCATCATGCAACAGTTTATCCGGAATTTTATCAAGACCTTGACCAGAATGTAAGAAAATGGATCCAAATTGTCTCAGGAAGTCAGCATTTTATTTAATATAAGCTGTGAAGGAAGTACACAGATCAGGTATTTCAGAAACATGAGAGATTTTGTTGTTTGTAGTGAGAACTTTGAACCTCATCCCACCACAACTGGGATGCAGGCATTAGAGAGCCACTGCTGGAGGAATTAATGCTTCCACGATGGATGTAGTGCTTTAAAAATGTTTTATTTTCTAGTTTCTTGGAGGATGAATTGTTCTTGAGCTAGATCTAGTTCCTACTGATAATTCTAGGGGGGGAATTTTGTCTTTAGCACCAAGAAGGTCCCAGAAAGAATAAATTCAACTAAGCCCTGAAGAATGGAGTGATAAAAGAGCACCTGTGCTGAGGAGAAACCATCCTCTGTAGAGGTTTGTTTGAACAGACATCTTCAGAAAATTATTTGAGCAAAGTGAAGTGCACAGAGAGTCTTGACACTTCATGGGGTATGAAGTCAGTGGTAAATGGTTGTTGCCATCTTGTTCTTTCTTTCCCAAGGGCCACAATAGGAATTTCTGAGCCCATGCTTATTTTCCTCTACTGTACTAGAGTCCAGAAGACTTCTGTGTAATACAGAGAAAAGCCTGGAAAGGGTTGAATTTCAGTTTGAGTCAAGGGTGGCTCTGTGCCAAAAGGGTTTAAGAGGAGAGGGAAGAGGAGAGGTGACAGGGTGATCTTCATGTGAAATGAGACCCAAGACAAGGACATGAAACTTAAACTGTCCAGTTTGAGAGACTCTTCCCTCATTTTCTTTTAGCACCAAGATAACTCCAGGGACATTCCAGGAATATGAAGCCTTCTTGGCTAACCAAGATAGCAATCAAACTCAAGCACTCACATGAAGGGAGCGTGAGTGACAGAGCTGCTAACTGGCAGTTCTCTGTAGCCTGCTATGCTAACAGGAGTTCAGCTACTGCTATAACAAGGACAGCATTACTGACAGATCCCCCACATGCAGGATACTGAAATCTTGACCCCTGTGAAGTGGGTGGGTGTCTGTCATTAAGTTAAGTGGGGATGCAACTCTGTCAGAACGCGCTAATGTTTCCTTTTTTATTCCCCACACACACACATGCACACGCAGCCCTTCCTTCAGAAATACTCAAGTCTCAACAAAACCACCCTTTTCTGCATCAGCCACGCAGAGAGTGGCAAGAGGAGGGAACGCCCTTCATCAACCTGCTTTTTATTTGGGGCTTGCAGAAATGGGGCAGCCTGGTCTCCTCAGAGAGCAGCACACACATCCCCAAGGTTTGCTGCAGGGCTTTCAGCTGGCCTAGGGGCACTCCTAAACAAGCTGCAGTCCCCTCTTCCTGCTGGGTAGGTGATGTGCACAGACACTGCAGGACTCCAGTGAAGGGGTTGACAGGACTGAACAATCTTGCAGGAGAAAAACCTTGGAGTCAGGCTCTGTTAAGCTGAAGGTCTGTGGTGCATCTCTGCTGGCAGCACCACTCCTGCTCTTCAAACCCTACCGAGCAGCCCAAGTGATGACAATCATGTGTGACTGCCAACAGGAGAAAGCTGCAATTCCATGGAATGCAGAGTATCCCTAGGACTCTGGAGCAAGGTTTGTGGACTGACACATCTCTGGGTGCTCCAAGGAGTGCTCAACTTCATTGCTCTTTCCTTTGTCCTGAAGCCACCCATGCATTGTCTCTCCCTGCTTAACTCTGGCTTACTCCAGGAGCTGCAGCTCCTCCCAGCAGCACCTGGCACGCCCTTGGTGCTGCTTCTGCTGACTCTCGGGAGACCCTCTGGGCAGGAGCACAATGCAGACAGCAAAGCAGAGCTTGCTGCACTTGCTGAACCACCTTTTTTTACACTTTCTGGCTCTGTCAGGACTGCTGCTGGGAGCCAAATAAAACATGAGTGTAACTGCCCACCACAGCAGGGAAACAGGGGCAAACTTCTGCTCTTTGTACCCGTGTAAGCTACTGTCTGCTCTTTGCACATCAAATACAAACCTTGCACAGAAGCAACATGCAGGAAAAATGTCTGCTGTCCAGGCTGTGCTGCAGTCAGCAGGTCTGAGGCATTTGAAATGTGTTGGGGGGTGGAGGGGAAAAGGATGTTTTTATTTCTGTCAATCCCATGCTGAAGCATGCCAGAAAGGCCATTCCAGAAGTGTAGTCAGGTCAAAGTAGACCATAAATTTTTTAAAAAGCTCTGGATCCAGCACTAAAACAGAGCTGGAGACAGCAGTCCTCTAAAACTACTTTTCAGATGTATAGATCATCATTTATACCACAGAAAGTTCCTCCAAAAAAAAGTACAGCATTTTTATTTGGCAGATTCCAGAGGAACTTTTTTATTGACATGGTGGTTGCTATTACGTGAACCATGTAAAGTGGCTTAAATATTATACAATTCCTGCATTAAGGCAATGAGTGAACCAAAGAGTGATGTGAGCTCACATCAGATCCTGAGCAGCTTTCTGGTAAAACTCTAATCTTTGATTTTGAAAGCTGAACTTAAGCCCAGATCCTCCCAAGCTCAAACATGGGAACATAATTGGTGAATCCATTTTACCCCCTCCCGAACCTGCAAGGGACCTCTTTGCAGAGCCTTGTATTCCTTCCTAAATCTGATCCTCTGCCTTTGGAGGTCAAATGGAAGCTCTGTGTTACTCACAGACTCTGTATGATATCAGTTCTAATAACAGCAGATTCAGGCAGTTCAGTATCTGATTTCATCATCCTGACACAGACTGCACAGAACTAGAGGTTCTCACCAGATGTGTCAGAAAACAAGAGGGGAGGAAATGTCTCACCTACAGAATTTAAACTTACTACATCTCTAAATGGAGCACACAAGTATTTTTATAATTCAGTAGGTTTCTAATAAAATAAAATATATAATTTTACTTTTTGCTTGCATAAAATCAATTTAGGAGCAGCGCTCACATTGTCTCCTTGTGAGTGGTCTAGGATCCTGTGCTGTTCCTTCTCTGATCTCAAGGAGTTTATTATCAACCACAAAGCACATCTTGTAAAGTAGTTCAATCCAACTGTAATAGACTGGCTTTCTTAACACAAACCAGGGATTCACAAAAACTGCCAATTTTTCTCTAGATGTGGTCCCAAAGATTATGCTTTTGACAGCAATATCTTCTTTAGTCCAGCAGTGATTTAATTTTTCTACTTCAGATTGAAACCTCATTCAATCTCTTTTGGAAGAAAAACATCTTTCTATCACCATTGCCATTCTTGCCTTCATTTCCAAAAAGAATTAAGCTTGCACAATAGATGTCACTTGGCAGTGTGTGTACATACATCACTCCTCCAGAAGTTTTGAGCCCCTCAGTGGATTTGTCACAGGAGTATACAATATCTCAAAACAATTTGAGTCCCACACAGTTTTAATAATGACACGTTTCACTAACAGAGAGGAAAGATTCCAAAATCATGCCTTTGAGTACAGAAACTTACTGAATGGTGTTTTCCCTCCAGATGTCCTCCCATATCCTGTCTTCTGGTTGGAGAAGAAGTGAACATCTGCAAGAGGTGGAAACCAGAGCATGGGACTTCCAGGTCCTTATGCAAGGTGTGTTCTGTCCAATGATCAGACATGGAAACACTTGGAAGGAATGGGATGCAAAGATTTTGCCTGGAGTTTCAGGTGTCCTATTTTTAAGCCCAATAAGGTTATTTGCAGCTCTACAATTGGTGTTATTTCTACACTTTGCAATTGTTTCCAATTGTGTTTTTGAGAGCTGAACTCGGTACAGTGGAGGAGAGGCAGTAGTTTGGTTTCTGTAATAGAATATTCAAGACTAAATACCACCAGTCTATATTCACTAAATACATCTCTGGTTTTTTCTTCTGAAAATTAAATGACCAGAAAAGTGCTCTTTTGCTGTTTGTTTGTTCTTGCACAAACATTTGCAACATTCCTGAGCAAAACCTCACACCAATAGTATGTGGCACTTACATTTCCACGAAGAAGACAACTTCCAACAAGAAATGTCTTTTGTATCTAAGGCCATTTTCTCCTCTTCCAGTACAAACCCAGTGTTTTAAGTCCTCTCTCTTAATATTATTATTATTTATGAATTTCCAGGATGGATGTGAAATTAATCATTTAATTGCACTTCTTCCAAAGTGTTGTATCTGAGTATCCAAAAGATGAAGTACTTAATAATGGCCTCAGCAGATAAATTTTTATGCTGTTATGAAATAAAAGCAAATTGATCTAGGATTAAAGTAGTAGCCTACATTTCTTTTTAAGTCTTAATTAGAAGTTCATTGATTTTTCTATACAGTTACAGAGACGTAACATAAAATGGTTTTGTGAGTAGTGAACTCCTGATACTTGCACCACAAATATGAAAAGCAACTGCTATGCATGTTCCATTATACTAAGTGGAAATTCATATATGAGGTATTTTTGACATTAAACTTTTAAAATAAAGGTAAGTGAAAGGTGGGAAAGAGCAAAAAAAAAAAAAAAAACTAAACCTGTTATTATGCCTGTTTTTTGAGGAAAAAACACAAGAATTTAAAAAAAATTTACCAAGCCAGCAGCCCAGCTTGGCCCACAGAGGATCTGAGGCAGAAATGCTCTTTTTGTGTCGTGTCACAGCAGTAAGGGATCCACTTCATTGAGTTTAGCTCCTACCCATGGCTGGCAATGAGCCTTTGCCCCTGCTCCCCATGCAGAAAAGCAACACAAAGGAATTGACACTTGCAGACAGATTTCCTTCTCCAGTTTGCAGCATGTTTAGCAGGAGAGGTTAGATGTGCATTGTTCCCTTCTGCTCCACACGTCAGCTGGTGACACAGCCTGGCAGCCCCACAAAAAGCATCTGGGGGGAAGAGTTGATGCTCCTGCAGGGAGCTGTGCTCAGGTTTGCAATTTACACTGTTTGTGATGTGAACTTGCTGCAGCTTTGGCTCTCAGGGATTCTCCAGGTGTACATTCACATTCCCACGAGTCAGTATTGCTTCCTAACAGAGATATTGTCTCACCAACCAAAAATGAAGTAGCTCATAGAGATTGCACTAGCTTCACTTACTCTTTTGTATACTTTTAAAGCCTAGAGATTACTTAAAGTTTCATGTTTTAAGAGAGAAACTTGCCCATCCAGAGTTGGGATAGATTTTGGGGTGACCTAGCAAATGCTGAGGGGTTTTTTAATAGCACATGGGAATATTTATTCTCCTGCCTCAGAAGGAAGTTTCATACGTAACCTACACAGCAGACAGTTTCAAAAAGAGAAACTCTGCTTTTAGAAGATATTATCTTCTCACAAAATCTTACAATCATTTGGGTAGGAGAAGACCTTTAAGATCATCAACAGTTGAATCAGCACTGCCAAGCCCATCACTAACCAGGTCCCCAAGTGCCACATCTACACTATTTTAAATACTGCCAGGGGTGGTGACTCCCCCACTGCCCTGGGCAGACTGTGCCAGTGCTTGACATCCCTGCAGTGAAGAAATTCTTCCTAACAGCCATTCTGAACCTCTCCAGGCACAAACTGAGCCCTCTTCCCACAGGCTGTAGTGGTACCTGGGGTTGTTGTGATCCAAATTCAGGACCTGGCACTTGGTCTTGTTGAGTCTCATACAATCAGCCTTGCTACATTGATCCAGCCTGTCCAGATCCCTTTGTAGAGCCTCCTACCCTCCAGCAGATCAACACTTCTGCCAGCCTTGGGGATTTGTATGGAATGGAATAGAAATCTGAGTCATAAACCAAGATCCAAGGGCTACTGTTGAATAAACAAAATAAGCCTCTGGGTTTATTTCCAGCTTTTTATCTTTTTACTCAAACCTAGGTGAGCTTAGAAGAAATGTTTGAGCTGTTTGATATCTTAATTTATACAGACAACCTCATTGGCTCGCACCATCCTGAAATGCTTGTACTGTTTAAAAATAGCAAGAAGTTGCCAATTTGAGAAAACATCAAACTTAGCAGGGCACTGGTCTGCCCTCAGTGATTTTGAGGAATGCACACTTTGTGGCAACAGCTCTTTTGCTGAAGCCTTTTAGTTTCATCTGGTCACACAACAAGTGGCATTCATTGCTGCTGTTCTAGGTTCCATAGCACTGCATGTTCCAAAATTAATTCAACCCTTAGGCCAGGCTCAGCTATAACTTCCCCAAATTTACTTTCAACCAAAGGCGTGTTACAGTCTGGAGAGATGGAGGAATGAGATTAAGTCAGATGCTTCCAGCTAAAGAAAGAGGAAGAAACAGGCACTTGCTGATAGAGAAATGTTTAAGAGCAGATACCAACAAGGATTTGGGATTGCTTTAGGCAGTAAGAAGCAAGTGAGAAGAGAATTACCCAACAGAACATGTTTCCAAATCTGCACACTGGTAACTGGGCAAAGATTACAGTGCCATCAAAAGTCACAAGTCACTCCAGCACCGGTGAAAAAAAATCCAGTATCAAAGATTTATGACCTAAGCAAATGTATCCACCTCTGCAGACTGGCACAGCCAGGACAGATAGCAGGCACACAGTCAGCAGCACTCCACAACACGAGGGCATGAATCACTCAGTCCACAATGGGCATCTGAACCCTGCCAAAGCTCCTGGCAGCTGCCCAGGAATGTGGGAGTGGCCAGACTGCATTGCTGCCAAGGGAGGTGAATACTGGGGTGTGTAATACTTCCAAGAACATATCAAATTAGGCCTATCCTGACTGTCTCCTAACTGCTATGGGAATATCAGAGTTACAGATAGAATCACATTGTTTGTTTGAATATAAACTGCTCGTGTGGGTGCCAGCAAGAGCGTGTTCCATATGCAACCCATGGAGGATTTGAGGTTGGCATCTGTGCACTCCCTGTTCAGCCACAGCTCAACAGAGGGACCTCCCAGCAGACACCAAGCTCAGTTTTATTTCTGCCTCCCACATCAGCTTTTGCAGGAATTTTGCCTTCATTTCTGACAATTCTCTGTTTGCCAGTGCAGGAAGGAAGATCATAAATCTGCTGGTTCTCATCAGCAATGGCACTCCTGTGATAGCCTCAGGTTTGGAAACCCCCCTGCCATTAGGAGATGAACCCTTCATGAAATATTAACGCTTGCTTTTCACATGCACAGTCCTCCCACACAAAGCAAAATGCCAGCACCATTCATATCCCAGTAATTTTCAAACACATTCGGGGTGGGAAAAAACCATTGAGGGGCACTACTGAGCATGCATTTGGCTTCATTGTTCTTTCCTTTTCCAGATCCCATCAGTAGACACTGATTTGGGACAGCCAGAATTACATCAGTCTCACCTCCTCAAGGAGAACCTTGCAGGGAAGGAATAAATGAGTTAAGGGGAGATTCAGAGGGCACTTCTGACTGCTGTCACACAGGGAAAGAAGGCCTCTTCAGCCATCACTCACTGGACACTAGGGCATCCCTTGGGGTAGGTACATCCCCAGTGCTGAGCAGCATCTTCTGATCCAGCCAGGAAATGAACAGTCCCTCTCCATCACACGTCTCTCAGCCCCATGTGGCTGCAGGTCAGCTTAACCTGCTATTTACACAGAGTAAAAATCTGAGCTCTCTTGATTTCATCAGTGTAAGAACATGATCTAAGTTTGCATTTTTCTTCTTCTGTCCATGACCAGCAGAGAAGCACAAGCACCCCTGAGATGGCTGCAGCACTGTGCTGTGCCCTCCCCAGGACAAGAAGGTGACACTGCAATGTCCATGTGCCTCAGCTGCCCACAGCATGAGAACATCCTCTCACAGGAGGGCACACACAGCCCAGATATTTATGTTTGGTTGTAGAAGTTTTAAACCTAAACATAAAATGTATGACTAGAAAGACACATAAAAAAAAAAACCAAACTAAAAAGCCAGAGTTTTAAAAAATGGGAGGGATGGGAATTGCAGATAGCCTCTGAGCTCATTTGGAGACAGCCTTTGGGCATGCAAGTGAGGCCTATGCTAGGGCTAGGTCAACACATTTCTTGTTTCTTTAGCTTTAGCAGGTAGCTGACAGCTACACCTTGGAAAGTGTTCACTCTAGGGCAGAAAAATGACACAAAAACCTGTCAGCTTTTGTCTAGGAAAATACAGTTGAGCAGCAGTCCAGCTGATCCATGCAAATATTCACAAGTCCATGTGTCTGTATCACTAGGAAGGTTAAGGGCACTTCACTCAGGGCAAGAATCTGTGGCCAGCAAATTTCATCACAGAAGAAACAAGCAGAGAACAGCTTATTCACTGTTAGATGTTAGCCTCCTTTGACTGAAATATTGCTTATATAAATAATACAACTTACAAGGTATGGATTTAACTGAGCAAAATGTAAACTGACAAAGAAAAAGTTATTTGTCCAGACTCCTTTCTCACCAATCAAGGAAGAGAAACTTGTAAGGTTCAATACATCTGATTGATTTGGGATGGCTGTCATGGTATGAAATAAATCACCTCTTAAATATATCTCTCTCCATCTAAATATATTTCTCTCCATCAGCTTCGAAGGGAGCCTCAACAGCCAGGCAGTTTGAAGTGCAGATGTCTACCAGCTGAAGTTGATGAATCCCAGCTCAAAACATCATCCCAAGCCCAGGCATTTCTCTACGGTCCTGGAGGTGAAAGCTGTACTAATAAAGGTCGGAGAGTGTTTGCCACACTTTGAGCCTGCAGACAAAGGAAGCTTCCAGGCAGCTGTAGTTGTAATTCTCAGTAGCAAAGCAGGAAAAGCAATCTCTTGGTTGTCAGCTTCTTTCTCTGTGAAGTTTCAGAGTTTGGTTTTGCAGACAGGATATAGGGTGTAACTTCTACTCAGCTTCAGCACTGTTGATGTTTAGTTCTCTCAGCAGGCACAGCTCTCTATTGCTACTTTCAAAAGAACCCCAAGATAATTTTAAATCTCTCTGTGGCTGAAAAATTATTGCTCATGCCAGAGAAACCCCCAGAGTCTGTGGCATGCAACAAAACCCCTTCAGGAGCAGCTGTTTATGAGCCTGTTGGCAAATCAAGGAAGGATGAGGGGGCAGCTCAGGGGTGAGATCCTCACCCAGCTGAGTGCATCAGATCAGATCCTCAGCCACTGTCCCATGCTGCTGGTGTGGCCAGCATAGTTCTGACAGCCTCTCTTTTGGGGAAGGGCTTCCAGGCAGTCCCAGCACCCAAGCCTCTGCCTTCTGACCCTTCTCTCACTCCCTGACACACCTCACCCCTTACACCCTTGCCCTGGAGCCCTCTGGAAGGGGGAGCTGCAGCACGTGAAGGATGCAGCTGGGAGCAGATGAAGGCACTTTGCCTGGTAAGGAGCTTCTGTCAGGAATCCTGACTGATGACAAGCCCAGGAGCACAAACCCAAGAGCTCCAGCAGATGTTTGGTAGCCTTTCCCATCAAGAGTCCACTGATTCATGGGACTGGTGCTGAATGAGATGGGCACAAGTATAACAGAAAAACCTCTTGCCTACCCAGCTCCACAACAGTGAAAACTCAGGCTTTTTACTTCTCATATCAACTCCAGGTCAATTAGAACCAGCTATGTGATAGTTGCTTTCAGATTTTTGTTAAGGTCGATTTTGTTCCTCAACATTACATTTTCAATGCAAAATATGAAAGGTTAAAAATCACAATTCCTTCATCATTGCCCTTATGGAAAGCATGAGTTATGCTTAAAACACTATTGATTTAACCTCTGAGGGAGACATACATCAAAGAGAGCTGTCAGTCCCACAAACTGACAAATTGAAATGAAACTCAGCAAGCCACATAATCATAGAAGGACAAGGGAAATGAACTCCAGAGAAGTTCCTTCGCTGCTAACAGACTCAAAGTATCCATAAGACATGTCCCTGGAGGAGAAAAAAAAAAAAAAAAAGGAAACCCCGAAGAGTCCACACTCATTAGAGAAATAGAAATACTTTAACCTGAAAACTTGTGATTTTGGTTGCTTGATTTTTATCATTTCCCCAAAATAAAGCAGATATGATAGAATGGTTTGGTTGAAAGGGACCAAAAAGATCACCCCTGGTTCAGGGACACATTGCTAGACCACGTTGCTCAGGGCCCCATCCAAGCTGGCCTTGAACACTTCCAGGGATGGGGCATCCACAGTTTTGGATGCTGAGGTCCCCCATGTGTGGGAGATCAGAATTTCCAACACTTCACAGTTGTCTTAAAAAAAGTCAACAATGAACTACAGTTAATGTTCATCAAAACAGATAAATGAAAGGTTTCTCACTGGATGCAATCTGAAGCAGTCAGGAGGGAGGCATTCACTGCCTGTAGTAGTTAAAGCACCACAGACAAGTGTACCCAGCTCTAAGGATCTTGGGCACCATGTTTCCAGCAAGATACAGGTGTACAGATATCTCCAAAGCATTCACTTTTTCACAAATGTTTTCCAAAAGAGATGATTAGAGGAGAAAAATCTCACTTTGAACTGCTATTTACCATACCCATTAAATAGGCACTGAACAGATGGTAAGTATAGGACAACAGCAATAACATTATTAGCAGCAGAAATATAGAAGCAAATATCAGCAGCACTTATACTTCAAAGCTCTGTCCAGGAACATACATAGTCAATTTTTTAAATAATATATTAACCATACAGACTCACAAGTGTTCCCAACAATTTATGTGCTTCGATCCTTTGTCTGGATGATTTTTATTTTTTTTTAAATCAAAGTTACTATTGGATCTTGGGATGTGCATTCTAATTGCTATAAATAAATCATGAATGATTGGCTCAATGTATTTTTCCATGGCAACTCCTGCGTCATACACAGCATTACATTTTTGAAAAAGAGCTTTGCTCTTTGAGAGAGAGACAAAGATTCACACTAAGGATGGGCCTCAGATCAATTTTACAGCCTCTTCTTGAGTAGAACATGTGTGAGCTATGAAACACAACAGTTTTCAACTAATCATAAATTACTTATGCACCAAAGTCTCTACAGTGCCCTCCACCAGAGCAGGGAGCTGCATGGAAACTGCCCATACAAAATGCAAGTTCTCTTGATTCTTCAGGCACAGATTAACTTTGACTTCCTCCCACCCCAGCAAAATCCTATTCCATTTCTGTCTCACATCAGAGTCCTAAGGATCCTGCCTCCCGAGGAGGCCAGCAAGGATGGGGGAATTGCTTTCCTGAGTTCTGTGGTCTGGTCAAATGCAGGAAGGTGACATCTGTGCATGGTAGGTTAGGCCAAGAAAAACAGAAGGAGCTCTTTCCAACACAGGATTTGGCCCTGGTAAGATAAAACAAGAAAACCTTAGATAGGAGTATATTTCCTCTACCTCAAAAAGAAAAAAAAAAAAAAAAAGGAAAGGACAGTTCTACATTACTTAAAGTCACTCATCTGCATTAGAGAGGAACATTCCCACAGTGCATATTTCCATCTGTTTTCTGAAAGGGACACATGAAATATTCAGTAATTTACAGAACTAAAATCAGTTTTCCACTTATGAGGTAAGATTTTTATACCAGTTTAGAAGTTTCAGTATCTAAAGCCAAGAAACCTTCTACTATAAATTAAGAGAAATCAAGTTTAAAGACTCAGTTGTTTAAAACTTTCAAAAGCCTCCTAAAGTCCCATTTATAGCATCAAGCAAGTTCTGTAGCCCAGATGACACAAGTGGGATGCACTTCCTTGAGAGAAAAAGTCAAACAATTTTAACTTCAAAACTTTCAAAAAGCAATTTCAGTTCCAGGGCAGGATGAAGTCTTCAAGAGGAGCCGTTCCCATCAGACTCTGATGTATCAGACCAAGTGGTCATGAACATATCTGGTTCCTTCCTCTTGTTCAACTTCACCAGAGCCTGTCAAGCACCTGAGATTTCATCCTGAATGCAAACCAAACCATGGCTTGCCTTTATTTTCAGCTTGTGCAGATTCAGATGCAGACTCCCTGGAGCATCTCTAGAAGCTGGCATTAAACGGAGACCAGAGAATCCTATTTTGAAAATTAATTGGCAAGACTCCCAGTCAAGAAGCTCAAGCTCTTCCTATTTCATGGTTTTCACACCCTTTGCCTCTGAACAAAGGTTTTGGCATCAGTTATTTATTCTGCATTTTCTAAAAGGTGTATATTTAAAAGCAGTGTGTATTAATGATATCCAGTACCCACATTACACAGTTTAATTTCAAATTATTCAGAGGAATTTGTGTTTCTATTGAGTAACCTGCAGGAGATGACACACCTTTTGTTAAACAGGCATCTGAGGAGTAAAATTTACAATGATGTGTAAACAAGCTCGCTTATTTCCAGTTCATATTGAGCATCAGGAGCACAGAGTGAATTATCCATGCTGCTAAAAATTCTGCTTTAATTTTTTTCCTAGGATGAAGCTGAGTTTTTTATGTATATCAGCATCTTGTCTTGATTTCCAGGTTGTGAAGATGTTGACCTGGTTTTGAATATTTCAGTCAAAATTTTAGTTTTAAAATTTTTCACTTGTTCAGTGAAGAAATATGCATTTTCCATGCACATCTGTTTTCAAAACTAAAGCAGAGAGACAAATATATACCTCCCAAAATCAGCACTGGACAGCATGTTCCTTGGTGTTATCAGAGGAAAGGGGAAAGGGGAAAGGCGAAAAGGGAGGGAAAGGGATGCAGAGTGAAATATANAGAAAAGAAAAGAAAAGAAAAGAAAAGAAAAGAAAAGAAAAGAAAAGAAAAGAAAAGAAAAGAAAAGAAAAGAAAAGAAAAGAAAAGAAAAGAAAAGAAAAGAAAAGAAAAGAAAAGAAAAGAAAAGAAAAGAAAAGAAAAGAAAAGAAAAGAAAAGAAAAGAAAAGAAAAGAAAAGAAAAGAAAAGAAAAGAAAAGAAAAGAAAAGAAAAGAAAAGAAAAGAAAAGAAAAGAAAAGAAAAGAAAAGAAAAGAAAAGAAAAGAAAAGAAAAGAAAAGAAAAGAAAGATTTCATTTGACAAGAGAGATTTTTCATTATAACCAGCTACAAGATTTCAAGTTGAACTGAAACGTTGCAATCATTCAAGCATTCAGTCTAAAATAAGGTGAATTAACCACGAGGTTCCAGCAACAGGTAAATGTGAGATTTTAGCATGAATTATGTAAAGCCTCTTGATAATTACAAATGATTGTTAATGGCAACAAAGCTATCTCAATAATAACAATCTGGCTGGTGTTAATTATTACAGCTCTCCTGCTAAGGTGCCTGACTGTCTCAGAGCTTCTAGACACAAGGCCAAATGAGAGTGGCTCATACTTCATCATGCCAGTAAATCAAAATCACTTTAATTATTCTCCAGTGAAACTCCAAAGGCTTCAAGTCAGCATGGCACGAGCCATATGTTTCTTTCTGTTTGGGCAACACTGCTAATTAGCAAAGTTGGGAAAATCTTATTTCAAAGTGATAAAGCACAAACCTCAGCATATGCTTACTTGAGAAGAAGGGGATTTAATCACAATGAGTGCATTTGCTGCTGTGTTAACAAGGAGGCCTCGAGGTTAGGCTTTGGAAGAACTTGGTTGCATCCTCAGCTGGTGCAGGTCAGTGCTGCTTCACAGGAGAGCTCTGTGGGATGAGACCACCCCAGCTGGCTGTGCTGCTCACCAGCAGGGGCTTCCAGCACCCAAAGCCTCCCTCACGTGGCACAGCACAAAGAAAAGCTTGGAGAGGAATTGCTTCTCTTTCAAGGCCTGAGGACATCTGCAGTCCTGTACCTTCTCCTGAAGGCAAAACACAAAAGATATGTGAGTAATGCACTTATAAATCATCTTCCAGTTTTACAAGTTGGAAGATTCTTGTCACAAGCACCAGTTGAAGGAGTCATCCCCCACAGCATACTTGAGGACAAAATTTGTTCTCAGCCATGTGGCTGAGGATGGCTGCAAAAGGACTAAAGAGCAAAGTGTTGACTCCAAAGGTTCTGATTTCATTCTGCTTCAAAAACCATTGAACCTGCCTGGGTACTCTCATCTTGTGATTAGTACAGCTTTAACCAACAAGAAGATAAATCCAGTTGAAGCAGACTATGTTTGGATATTTCAGCCCAGTTGCAAGACACTGAACAAACTCAAGAAATTCCATTTCAAGATTCTGCTTACAGAGCACTTAGAGAATAGCTGAACCTCACTGAAGACTTGAAGCTGAACATGAATCCTACAAACCAGAGTCAACAAAACAGCATTCCCTTGTGCTACTGTGCAAAGCATGGGGAAAGCAGTAGGAAAACACACCAGCAGGGGAGAAACCTGGCACTCTCTTGCCTGGTTTATTTTCTTAATCCCAGCCTCACCCCTCATTTACCACAGAAGAGTCTTTGAAATTCTCTCTTAAGAATAAATTCCTCTTAAGAATAAAATCAGAACAGATCAAATAAATGATGGTGAAAGTAAATTCATAAAAAAGCTTTGCTAATACCATTGCTGCAACTTGAGAAAGAAGGGTGCTGCTGATGGCTGTCACCAGGAACACAGAGTGACTGCCTTAATCTCTTACCTTTGCAATCAATTCCACAGGGAATACATCCAGATATATACAATTTCCCACACAGATGCTATTTCTCTGCCTTAAGATCCGTCCAACATCTCCCTGTGTGTAATTGTTCACCTGAAATCTTTCTCAATGTTTTTCCAAATGCATATCTCATGTCCCACGTCTTCCCTAAAATCTGGCTGCAAATGCCACATTTTTATCAAGCTTCACTTATAAATAAGTAGACTGGAAAGAAAATTTGATTTTAGGGTAAGAAAAAGAGAAAATCCTTCTGTTGTTTCAAGACACTAATTACAAGCTAGAATGCAATTTTAAGAAAAAGAAAAGAATCTCTGCATTTAGAACTTAGGTCTAAATTATGCAGTTATGAATATTATGTTAGCCTAATTAATAACTTACTCTTAAAAGCACACTGAAGTTATGTTCCAATGTCTATTGGATATTGTACATAGGCACCTTCTTACTCAAAAGGACTTTGGATTTAAAATTGAAGTGCTTTAAATCTGGAAAATACTGGATTATTTGACAAGCCTAAGAGGGACTTGAAATAGAATAAAATCCTCATGTCCCAGCTGCCACTGTTGGGGGAAGCAAAAATGCATTTGAAAGGCCATGTTTCCATACATAATTTACCCTTGCTTTGTTTTGGCATTTCTTGAGCATTTCTCTAACCTAAGTTCTTGAGGTATAACACAATTTAACAGTGATACCAAATACTGAGAAACAGAAATAAACCAGGGAGAAGCTGTCACTGCCACAACTGCCTGGTCATGACCAGATTTCTTGGCGTTTCCATACTTAAAATTTCCGGTGACCTCAAGGAGGACTCCATTTCCTCGCTATAAAAATGTTCAGAAACACAGATATCTTGTTCAGTTGCTAGCAGCATTTAATGTCAGGTATTTCTTGAAGGTGCATAGAGATAGGACAAGAAAAAATGGACAGGATGGTAATTCCACCTAGAGACTGTGTGCATTAAGCACAACCACGTCCTCCAAAGGAAAAATGAAAAGAAGAAAAGGATAAAGAAAATAAAACCATCTTTTCTCTGTGAGTTTAGTGAAACTCTGAAATGAGTTGCCCAAACTGGAGTCTCCATACTTGGAAATATTTGGAACTGTATTTGACAAGGTCCTGAGCAACCTGAAGTAACCCATCCTTAATTAAGGGAGGGAGTTGGACTTCCAGAGGTCCTTCCAAGAATAAATCACAAATCACCTCATGAAATATTTCATTAAGAACCTGCAAATTCTGGTGATCACTAAAATCTCATCTAAGGTTCTTTTGAAATCCACCCCACGACCCCCAACTAATGTTTGGTACAGTAAAACAACAAAACACTACAATATTCATGGAAGACACACCCTCCTTTGGATAAGACATTGTCTCAAGCTTGTTGATTAAAACTAAAATTGAGGCACCCCTAAGGACACCATATTGCAGCAAACACCAAAATCAAGGAGGAAACAAAAGAAAAAAAATATCACAAAGGAAAAGAGAGAAGGAGACAAGATGCTTCAGAGAAATCCTGAAGTTTAACTGCACCTTGTTAGTGCCAAAGATTGTTGGAGATGTGATGTAAAGCCCTTGTAGTTTGGTGGCAAGTCTTCAGCATCCTATAAAAGCATTTTCCATGTACTCAGATGATGGCATGATGTGAATGTACAATCATTTTCCCGGGATTCTTGCAGTCTACTACAAATAAATGGAAAAAAAAGAAAAAAAAAAATCAGGATTTCCCTGTCCTTTTGTTTCAAAAGCTCCTTAGCAAGTACAGTTGTAACAAACACATTTCAGTCTATGTTTAAATATGCAGTAATCAATCTACATACCACCCCTCCTGACCAGTTTTTCCGGAGCACAAAATGATTTTTTTTAGCTGATTCTATGGACTGTGTGTAAAATTTTCTCTTCCCTCTTTTAAGTCACTTTTGTGTCTCTGACCACTCTCCATGTAACCCTCCCAAAGTCTTTATAAGCCTTGCTTTCTTTCATAGCTTGCATGCATAATTTCTTTATTATACAGTTGTTCCAGCCCCTCTAAATATTTATTTCCAGAAATAACAGGTTCTGCTGAGCCATTAGCTGCTGCAGTCTTACCTTCAGGCTGACCTCCCCGCCTCCACTGTGACCCTGCAGTAGCATCATCCAATTATACATGCCCATCAATTCCCTTATTCTGGGGAAATTGGGTCTATTTAAATTCAGTAAGCCTAGCTCTTGCCTTCACCTCCAGAGCTTAATATACAAGGTCAAACCCAACAGTTATTTGATTTCTGTTCCCAAAAGTCTATGGCCTTTGCTACTTCTTTTCCCCAGTATCTGCAATGTCCAGGATTGCCTCATATCCAGTTGTTTCTCTTGTAACTTCCATTCAGATTCTAGAATCCCTCAGTTTACAAAAATCCTCCAATTTCTATCCAGCTATAATCTGATAAAACAAAATACTGGTTCTCTCAAAATATTCTCTGCTTCAAGAAAAATCCATACTTTGATACCTTGCTCAAAAAGGGTATATTTCTGGGAAAGCAAAATTCTCTCTTTAAAGCTGTGGTAATTTGCTAATTGGTTGAACAGACTCATTCAGGTCAAGACAAAGAGCATAAAAAGATGCTGCTCTTCCAAGTTCATCAGTCTCCCTGCAGGTGAAGGAGCTGCAGGGATACCCACAGGTGGATCCTGTGGTTATTGTAGCTTAACTTCCCACACAAGCCTGAGCCAAGCAGAAAGGGATGAGTGCAATGCTCTGGTGGCAGCTATTTTCATGCCTTGACATATTTCCTATGATAGACAGAGAAATTGGTAAAGTGTTGTTCCACATTTTCTCAAACAATGTTTTTGTATGCACGCACAAAATGGTTTGCAAGGAAAATAATCATCAGCTGGCAGCCAGACAACTCTGCAGATAACTCTGAAAATTGCACCTTCAGGCTCTGAACTGTCCCTGCTGCAAGGTCAGCATTTAAACAGTTAAAACAATATTAATTTTAACTGGAGTTTTGTTCATTCTGATAATAATTGTCATAACAGGGCAGCTTAGCTGCCACTCTCAGAGACCACCTGATTTACTGCTTTGCCAGAAAAGTTTTGTTCTTTGATAGAGTGCTCTTCAACCCTTTGGAAAGACTCAGATTTATACATCACAAGAAGTCACAGAGCCACAGCCTGGCATGGCAGGATGATTGTCTTCTGTTCCCAGCTCTCTTCTTGATCTCCTCTGTGATCCCAGACAAGCTGCTTCACTCTGCACTGGTTCTGTCTGCTCAGTTTGTAATCAGGGCATGGACCACGTCCCTGGGAGGTGTCTGTGGGTGCCTACCACAAGCAGGGCTGTAAGTCTCAGTATCCATAAAAAGCAGGTGACAAAATGGTGCAATGCCTCAGTGAAGTGTCATATACCACTGCTCTGTAGAGAATAAAAACTTCTACCACTTAGTATAAGGGAAAATAATGGCAATAAATTTCAGTCTTGCAGAAAAAATGGGGTAAAGATTTCTCCTGGAGAATTAGCACTTACATATTTGAAATATGCACTATAGGTTACATTTAAAATACAAATTAAAAAGATGTATGAGTAATGCAGCTATAAATCATCTTCCATATATGAGCAAGATGTGAATCCATATTTGTTTCCAGCAAGGAAGACTATTATTCCAGTTCTGGACAAACCACAACACATTTATTGTGGGAATCAGACCCAAACTTAGCAAAACAACATGTGTTGATTCTCAGTCTCCATAAACAAGACAACTGAATACCAACTTCAGCATTTCATGGCAAAGAAAAGGAGTAGATTTATTTTTCTATAGAAACAGAAAATTCGAAGAGCTTTAACATTTTTGACAATTATATTCACTCTGCAATACATCTACATCAATCACCACCCACGCATGCTTTGAAGACTGAAAGTAGATAGTAAGTCTAGCAGAACTTTCTAGTGGGAGTTGTGAGGATTTTTTTATCGAACCTTGAAAGTAGGCTTGTAAAAAGTGGCTTTAAAAACCTGGTTAAATCCCAAGGATATTAAATTTTTGGACTGACCACTCATTTCCCAAGCTTTAAACCAGTGGATTTGTCATTTTAGGTAATATGTAATTGAAGACAGGATTATTTAGTTTTACTTTTTAAAATAATGGTTTACCTTAGTTCATGTAAGTGTTTTGATTGGGAAACATTAACATTATTGAGGAGCAGGTCAGAACAGACAACCAGTAATTCTCCTTCTGGTCCTGCAAATTTTCAAATCCACCACTGAAATCAAAGCAGGGAGATAGGATGAAAAAAATTCTCATTACAACTTGTAGAGAGGCCAAGATAAAGCAAATTTTGGCCATTTGGCCTGGCCTAAATTTGTAACCACATGGGTGACATAGCAGTTTCCCCATTGTTCATATGATAATGAAGCTTCTGACTGTCCCAGCCCACAGCTTCCAGAAAAACTTCCAATCCTGATGCTTCAGCCTCAAATGATAGAGAGCTCAACATATGCAGTCACTGTTTCTGCTCATTTGCACCTGAATAGAAAGAAGCTATATGAGAAATTAATCTTCGAAGTCCTTCCAATAGAGCTAAGTAAAAAGAAAATAAAACAGAAGACTATTGCAGGGGCTTAATTTTTATTGATCTGAATTTTAAAGCAGGATGAGAATCAGTTCTTTTTCTCTATGGGCCAGTGCACTAATGCCAGATTTAGCTTATATGGCTAAAAATGCTTAGCTCTAATGAAACTGATCCCACACTTCTACCCTTGGGACAGGCAACTAGTCAAGGCTTTTTTGTACCTATGCTAGTTTTACCCTCCTCCTAAACCATTCATGATAACAAAAAAAAAAGTAAGTACACTAATAAATTTAACCAACTCTAAACCCACCACATTATTTAATGCATTAACCAAAAAATTCAAATTTATCTAAACCACTACAGTACCCCAGCACCCGAGCTTATAAAAGAGAGCTTTTAGCAATCAACCCAACAGCCACCCACTCAATATTTTCATTTCTCTGTTACATATTTCCTTCATAAAGCCAGAAGACTTTATTCTGGGCTCTCACTGTCACAGCTAAGGAAGGCAACCAGCTTCCTTTTGCAGGAGTCCAGGACAGTAAATTCATCCATATTAATGCAGTCTGGCTCCAGGACTGCTACAGAACACAGGAAAAGCTCACAGCTGCTGGCTCCTTATGGAGCTCTGCCTGGGGACACCTTTAAAGAAGATTCTCCGTGTTCACAGTCAGTGGTTGGGCACTGCCAGAGAGCAAATAACTCCAATCCCCTAAAATAGTGGGTGAGGAGGTCACAAATTGGGCCCTCTCTTCTATCTTGAAGCAGTTCTGCAATAGCAAAATGTCCCTGCAGTCCCTCAGCCCTGGCAGGAACTTCTGCCCAGCTCACAGTCCCTAAAAGTGACATGGAGGAGTAAGGAGCAGGTCCTGAGCCCACGCTGCACTGAGGGCTGCCAGCCTGGGGCCTGAGCATGTGGTGGCACCACATTAATAGCAATAGTAATAATAATAATAATAATAATAATAATAATAGTAATAATAATAATAATAATAATAATGCCTTTAGATGTGATTTAGAGGCCAGAAGCTGATTTTATAAACAACCTACTGGAGTGGTACTGTGGCAGCAAGGGTCAAGACACACATGTTGGTACAATACCTGTGACCAAACCAAGACTGAAGGAAAGAAAATCCTGCGGAACATGTGTCACATTTCCTAGATGTTCTGAATATCCTGAATTTCCCAGGGGAAGCACCTAAGGAGGCTATGCCAAAGGATTCATGACAGAGACAGCCAGAGATCTTGGTTTTCAGGACACAGATGGGCCCCTTTGACAGAACAGCACGAACACAACCAGCAAGTGTACAGCAACTTCCTTGTGCTACACGTTCCTGCTGCTTTCTCAGAGCTTTTAAAAGCACAGAGCTCGGTAAGAAGCATGTTGGAACTATTTCTAGCAGCAGCTCCTTCCCCCAGCATGAGGCAGGGGCAGACACTCTTTGCACTCCTCGTTCCTGGCACGTTATTCAGCCCTGCTCAGGTGGAGGTGACAGCTCCAAGGGACTTCACTGTCACACACTGCCCTCCAAGCATTGCTCCACTGTTTCTTTTCCCAGTACAGGCCCAGCAGGGAATTTTAGCTTAGACTGAACAAGTGCCTGGAGTTTTAGATTCTGTTTTTAGTCTTGGTTTTGTTGGTGTTTTCAATTCAAGGTGCATATATATACATATACAAAAATACTGCCAGGGTATCATCAAAATAATCTTGAGGGAAATAATGCCTGAGAAACTGGAAGGTATTCTTCCTACACTCCCACATGCTCTGCTTTTAAAAGTCAAAGGAAGAAAGAAGCAAGAAAATACCAATCACATTCTCTAGATAATCTATTCCTAGATTTTCTAGGAGGTGTCACAGACAGAAGTAAATAAAATGTCTTCTTATGAACTCCATTTTTTTGAGAACTTTATCATAATGAGCTTCAAACAGCCCTTCCTATTGTTGAATTCACCCATGAACAAATCAAATTCATTCAAAGTGATGAGGTATTGCTTAGTTTTTTACCTCTTTATGTCCCACAGAAAGTGTAAGAATATATTCCTGCCTGCTGCAGGCTTTGCATGGCAGTGTAATGTTGTTTTCCCTTTCTTATCTCCAGTATATTTCTCTGAAACTGCAGATGCACTGAATCATCAAGCTTTGGGTTTGTTTGCAGGGGATAATAAAATAAAAAATTCAAGCACACCACTACTAGCTTCCTTTCCTTGCATTTTCAGTGTTTCTGGATTGTACAGCTTCAGTCAACCTCATTGACTTCAGATGGAATTAACAGGCAACAGTTCTAGTCCTAAATTACTGGTCTGAAATATGCAGGACTGTTAGAAGCAGGAGCAAGCAAGACAAACAGCTTCTCATCTCTGATATTAGAATGTGGAGGAATGAATCTGCTCTTACACCTCTCCCTCCTAAAAAGTTTTTTGTAAGGAATGGCTCCATTTCCAGCTCTGAGCCAGGCAGCTCACTGATGAGCTTCAGGCCACTAATAAAAAATAACCAACAACCTTCTGGAGCTTCATCACACTCAATAATGATGTTCAGAGAACCAAGATGAAATACTAGTAACATATTCAGTGGAGTCTTGACTCAGTGGAGAGAAGAGGAGCAGTGGGGGGAGGAAATCATACCAAAAAAATATTAAAAAGGGAAGAAAGTGAATTTCTGTTTTTAAAACCTTAATCTAACAGAATATTTCAAAATGGAAGACACTTTTTATAGCAGTCATACCACAGGAGGAAAGCTTGCACACCACACTGAAACCCTAACAGGTATTAAAAGCTGTGAAGTTTATCTGCTGCAGAACAGAAGGACAAAGACAAGGTCATCCACTGTGTGCAAGTTAAAGAACAAGGCTCCAAAATCCCCAAACAAACAGGGCAGAAAATAATCTCCTCTGCAAAGTTTTGCAGTATTTGAGCATCAGGAGAAAGTCAGAGGCAATATTATTGACTAACCAAGCTGACATTTGGCTACTGTTTAATTCTTATAGTTCCTTCTAGATGAAAGGATACCATTTCCATCTCCAAGTGCTGGTTTGGTACAGTCAATAGAATATAGAATATCAATTTTTTTTTTCCTTAGTGGGTTGAGGAAGACAAGACCATCCTGAAAACTTCTCATTAGCCTATTGTCCTTTATCTTACTTGATTATTTGATTTTCTGTAGCACTTGAGGTCCAATTCTCCTAATTAACCATTCTCATCTTCCTTCAGTCTTTTCTGTGGTATCTCAGGAAGATATGTGTGTTGGGTGCTACCACCAGCTGCATCAAGCTACAGCATCCACAAAAAAGGGACTGAGTAGATGGAAGGAAAACCCTTTCCTGAGGGAAGGAGCCTGCATGGCACAGTGCATGGAGCAGGAGGCTGCAGTGGTGGCTGAACACAGCTTGGAAGGTGATGCACCCACCCCCTGGCAAGGGCTCAAGTCATCTCAGCTCTTCTGATCTGGAATAAAATCATCCAACACGTCCCAGGCTCATGGCAGAAGCTGCTGAGAGAACATCAGGAAAGTGTGAACCCCTTACAGAACTGTACCGTAGATCACCTGGAACCTAATAATTGTGGGATGTCTTTGTTGACATGAACAATGTCCAAAGACTACAGAATCCAAATAATTATATCACTTTTCTGAGAAAGCTCCAGCTGGGCAGCCATTCCACTATCAGTATTTTATTGGCAGAGCTGCAGCAGCACTTTATAATGCTCAGCCACAGATGACAAACTACATCCCAGTAGATATTTTATAGTAAACTGCTACAGTCATTCTCCACCCCCAAGCTCTTCTTGTTTGCCAGCTACCTACAAGCAGAGTACAGGATTTTTTTTCTTAGCTATTTGCTAAGGTTTTCATGCACAATCTTTGATCTGTGGATTGCTGCACATACTTGAAATTCAACATTTGATCTGAATCAATTGCTGACAGGGGAATTTCAGCCACAGGACTAAAAATGCAACTCTCAGGATCAGATTTATGGTGCAAATATTGAAATACACACTTAAGAAACAGTACTAACTTTGGAAATTCATGGCATAGAAGTCCCTAGGTTTATTCCACAGACTCAGTTATCATCAACGTATGTGGGAGAATTCCTTCAATTCTCATCTTTTTATTCATTAGCTTACTGCTCCACCTAGTATCTTACTGGTTTTGAAATAACAGAAGTGGAAAACCTTGATTAGTTTTCTCAAGATTTGAGACTTCATGCTTCTATGGCCTGATCTCTTTTCTTGAAAAACCTTTTCTCTGTGCTGAACAGGCTCCCTTCAGGCCATCATTTCCCAAAGGAACACCAAGGCTACTGGTCTGATGCTCAGGACCATCCTGTCCAGGTGGTGACTCAGGCAGGGAGGACACCTACACACCACCGTCCCTGTCCCCTCTGGTGCTCTGCACTCACTGGCCAGCAGTCCCTCTGCACCTTTCAGGAAAACTAAATTTACACCCACACACTTCCCCTATGCCTCCCTTCAGACATTATTAAAAACCTCCATTCCCTGATGACTCACCAACACCTGGGAGCAAGTTCTGCTTTTTGTTCCTTTCCAATTCCAGCCGTTGCTTCCCCTTAGCAACCGAGCAGCAAAGCCTTCAAGATTTGAAGGAAACGGGAATGAGCATGTAAGTGTACGCTGGCTTCCTTGGAGTGCATGAAGGGCTAATTATAGAAATTAAATGCTAATTTCTTCAAGGTTAATATAGGCAAGTGAAAGGCTTTTGGGTTATTTGCATAAGAGGCTACTGCAAAATCTTTTGTCCTTTTGCTCATCTGTGATTTCTACCCTTCATGCCCATGCTGGGTTACATTGGGTCAGGTTTTTAATGTTTAGTTGGTGCTTGTTAGCCAAGCTGTGGGTGCTCCTCTCAGGCCAGTGCCTGTGCCCACAGGCGAGTGCTGCCTGCACCTCTGTAGTATGAGAGGAAAGCAAATCCCCTCCCAGCAACAGCAGCACTTTGAACTCTCTCACCAGCAGCTTCCCTGACACCCTGTGGAGAACATAAAGGGGAGCAAAATAGATACAACAAAAACATTTTGAAGTCCATCTCCTTTGTCTGCCAATAAGACACGAAAATGCATTCCCAAAATCTGCATTGTTTTGTGCATTTTCATGGGCACTGACTTCTGCAATTTATTGCCATGTTTGGTCAGAATGCTCCAGTTCAGCCTATCGCAGAGGCTGTCCCTTAAAGCACAGCACTGCAGATGCCTCCTTGAACTGAGGGCCTAATATACATTTTTACCTGGCCTAGGGGAAGGTGTCCCTGCCCAAGACAGAGCAGTTGGAACTAAGTGGTCTCTGAGGTCCCTTCCAACCCAAACCGTTCCATCCTTCTATGATACATATTTATCTGGTTTGTTCTCTAAAACCATAGAGGTCTTGATCATACTCTGAATGCATTAAGTGAACATAACTTACATCACAAGAAAAATAGAGTTGAAAAGTTATTATTTCCCTTTAATTTTCTCAGCCAGCTTTTGGCGGAAAAGCATCTCCTTGCATCCTGCTATCCAGCCATGCCAACCAGGGCTCTAACTGGGGTGCTGACCCTACCAGAAAGCAGCAAACTCTCCTCACAGCACAAGCAAGAATGGAGAAGCCCCAAACACATCAGGGACTCACTCCACCATGTCCCAATGGGAAAAAAAAGAGCAGGATGGGTGGATGGATGGATG
>VWYI01033439.1:45001-93778 GCA_013399455.1 Anthoscopus minutus
ATGGATGGATGGATGGATGGATGGTTGATGTGCTGTTTCTAAAGTGCCTCAGTTTTTGATGCAGCGAGAGGTCAGAATTAGGTTTACGTTGATGGTTCTTGGCCTGTAAAAGATACACCACTCTTCCCAGGAGCTTCATCAGAGGAAGAATAACAAAACTGCCCCTATTGCAGAGCTATAATAAGCTGAGGAAAGAGAAGGAATTAATTTGATATACCTACATGTACATATTAATTAAAGATAACAAGAATAATTATACACTTGGGAAAGGCAGAGACAGGTCCTCAGAATATCAAGAAGTCTATAAAAATTCTGGTGAAAGGCACCAAAACCTAAATAAAAAGGCGTGCAATTATTCCCCACCACCCACCTCTGCTGAGAGTGGGATGGGACAAGAGGCATAGCAAGAGAAAGTAAATGTCACAGATGGGTAATAGGACAACAATCGAAAGACACTCTGTAAGGTCTCTGCAACAGAGAGGTCTCAGCTGAACTGAGAGGATCCAGCAACAGGATTAACTCACAGGACTCAGACAAAATTAAAGAGCATTTCACACCTCTCTCAGTGGTGGGAAAGGAACAGGTAGCTCTTCAAATGGAAAGGGGCAAGGTGAGTAAAAAACTGAAATGAGGTTTTAGCAGGCTGATGGTGTTTTTCCTTTCACCTCTTTCAAGATTAGGACATGAAAATAGAGAATCTTCTACATTCCCCACCTCATTAAAAGGCTTGATCCCTCTTCCCTGCAATACTTCTGCTGAAAACATCGTGTTTGGGTTAGACAACAGATCAGAAAAACATCATTTGCAGTAAGAACACTGCTTGCAAACACCTTCTGCCTCCAGAATAAATGCATGAAACTAAGTAGACCCTAGCTGATAAGCAATACAGTAAAAATAGGTTTATTGAGCTAATATCCTGCGTGTCTTTCTACATTAATTGTCCAGGAACTGCAGCTAACTCCATGGGGATGGTGAAGAAGCTGATATCATTAAGAATGGAGAAAGAAGAGGCTTATAAGAAGATATCCTTTTGAGCACCAAGTACAGAAACTTTTTCAGCAGTGATTTTAAACTCAACCATATGCCTGTTTTGAGTGATTAACACAATAACAAGATACACTGGTATAAAAGTAGAACCCCCTCATTCAATGCACAGATCACACAGCTGCTCAAAATGTTTCAGAGAGCACAGAGAGGTGACACAGCTGCAATGAGGGTCTCAGGGACTCCTGTTGTTGCAGAACAGACTTTGTAGTACAGAAGTTTTGTAGTGCAGAAGTTTTAAAGCACAATGCCTCGAGCAATTAGGCTCTCACTGAAACGTACATCCACTCTTACACACTTCCACCTCTGGCATGAGCAAGAGGCCACTAACACTTGGGATACGAACCTGGGACGTCACTAGGCTCTAATCAAATTTCAGAATCTTAATTGTGGTAATTTAAAAAAACATGAATATATGAGAGAGAGAGAGAGACATGGATTTGATGGGTGGACTACTTTGTGGATAAAGAACTGTCTGGGACTTTCTGGTCCTCCAACATGGGAAGGACATGGAACTGTTGGAGCAAGTCCAGAGGAGGCCATGAAGTTGATAAGATGATTGGAGCAACTCCCCTATGAAATCCCTCCCCGAGAAAGATGGGGCTGTTCAGCCTGGAGAAGAGAAAGTTGTGTGGAGACCTCACAGCACCTGCCAGTGTCTAAAGGGGTTGCAGGGAAGCCAGAGAGGGACTCTGTTAGGAACTGCAGTGATAGGATGTGCTAAACCCGTTACATGGGATAAGGAGTATTGGGCACAAAATGAAAAAGGAGAAGTTTAGATTAGATGTTAGGAAGACATTTTTTACCATGAAGGGTATGAGGCCCTGGCACAGGTTGCCCAGAGAAGCTGTGGATGCCTCATCCCTGGAAGTGTTCAAAGCCAGTTTGGATGGGGTTTGGAGCAACTTGGTCTGGTAGAAGGTTACCCCATGGCAGGCATGTAGGGACTAGATGTTTTTTAAGGTCCATTCCCACCCTTCAAGAATCTATGATTCCCTCCCCCTTTCTTTTTCTCTGCCATTTAAATCTTGGTGAAATACCAGAATATAGTTTATAAATCACACTTAATATAGTTTTTAAATTTCAGTTTAATTGGAGAATATCCTAAACCAAACTTCACTTCCCCAAAACATTGCAGCGAAAGCCTGAATCCAGTATGAAGACAGTAGCTGTAGCAACAAAACAGCCACAGTACACATTTCTGCTGTTATTTAATCTCTAGGTAGCAACCAAGAGAGTTTCACTGCAGCCTTTGGATTATGCTAACAAGACCAGAGAAAAAAAATCCATTAGTGAAGGGTCCTTGGTGGAACAGATACAGATCAGCTAGAGGATTGGGAAAAACCTCTTGTTCAAGAGGGTCTTGGACTAAGCCAGCACACCACTAATGAGTCCATCACGTTCCAACAGTATTCCAAAAAAATGGCAGAATATGACACTAGTGTCTGGTTGCTCAGAGATTACGAAAGACAGAGCTCTGGAAAGGGTTTTTGCCAGATTACTGAGTAGCTTTGCTTTAGATAGTAACTTAGAATCCTTTTTGGCAGCAATTGTACGGCATAACGTACAGATGAGATGTGGCACACATTCCACCATATGGGCTAGGAAAAAGCAGATGTCTGGGGAATATCTTCAACTAAAAATATTGTGTCTTATCTGGCTAAGAGAATTGTAAATATTTTAAATGATACTCAGAATATTTAATTGCACTCTTTGAAATACTGGAATTTACATGCAAAATAAACTGACAATTAGATGCAACACCTTGAAAAAACTACTTTTCTGTGATTGCATTACAATAAAGATATATTCAATGTGTGGGGAAAAAAATAAAAAAGAGCAGAGATCTTCTAGAAAATCTGCCAGTAAGAACAGAGGTACAGGAAAATTCTAATTTCATCCAAGACAGATTTTGATTGCCTTCTGGAAGACGATAAGAAAGACCTGATGAACCAGGAGACCTCTTCTGAGTCTTCAGAAATGTCTGGGCTAAAATTAGTTTCTCTTGGAAGCCAGTTGCAGGGTCTTTGAGACACCATGACTTAAGGAACATCACCCATGTGCTAATTTAGCAGACAGGAAAGATTATCATGGAGGATACCAGAGTGAGTCATACTAGAAACTAAAAATTTCTTTCTACGTGGTGGTGCCTCTCAGAATCTGATTTCTTCCGCAGTGCCTGAGGAGACAGGTCTCATTTGTATATTATACAATTCTAAATTTTTCATTTCGAGTGGTATTTGTGCAAACAATAGAATTTGGACCCTCAGTCATTATTTGCTCAGGTAATGATCCGCTTTGCATGTGAAAGCCAATGTTAGCAGATAAAGGCACAGGACCAAAGATTGTTGTAAACCTCAAATAACCAAAACCAATTGTAAATCCTTCTATTATTTCAACAACTAACTTGGTTGAGAGGGACATTAAATACCTCTGCATCACATCTGGAGAGCAAGAGAAGAGCCACAGTGGCAGCTTTCTGAGGTGCACTCCTGATTAATCAAAGCACCCTGGGATAAAATCACCCAGATCCCAGCCACGCCCCACTGCGAGTTACAGACACAGCAAGACAATTCCCAGAAATGGGGAGTTAACAAATCACCACAAACCCTTAGCACCTGCAGTCAGCAGTTTGTAAATCTGTTTCCTCCTCCCCAAACTCAAGTGTCTGTGGCTCAGATGGTGCTCAGGGGGAAAAAATATTGGCAGAGGGACCTTCTGAAATATCTACTGCCCTCTGAAATGTAAGATTCTTTTAGCAGAATAAGAAGCCAGATAGAGAGTAGGCTTCATGGTGTTATTTTATAATTTTGTCCATGTGGAGCTCCTTGCTGAAGAGCTCACTGTTGAGTATCTTCTACCAGGCTTGGATATATCCAGGATAAGAAGAATCCTTCCAGTCTCATTTTGCCTCTCTTCAAGGCAGACTCCTCATCAGGGAAGGCCAGCTACAACCTTCATCTTTTTGAGTTTAGAAGTTTCAGACAGGTGAAGCTACTGCTGCTTCAACATGTTATAAAAGTACTCTATAAAATGAAAATATAAATATGTTGGCTAAAACAATTTAACAGCTCAGGTCTGCAGTTTAAGACATGCTGTCACAAAAGTGCAGCAGCAGTGAAAAATATTGAATTAGTAGCACAACTTCAGGACAGTAAAAAACAGAATTTAGTATGAAACTTACCCTCTCTTAAGAGGGAGAGATGCCTGCATTAGCTATGCTTTCTGTCCATACACTAGAATTCCTCTGCTTTGTTAGATTAAAGAAACAGAGACAAAATTTAACTTTGGATGGTTGTTAAGATGGTACTTACACATTCCTGAAGTCTCCAGGTTCAGCTGGTTGAGCTTTACTGAGGACTTTGTGAACAATTTGCTTCCCCTCTTCCTCACTCTCAGACACAAGCAATTACTCCACTGGGCAAACATCCAAACTTTGGGGAACCAAAGAATATTTTTATTCCTAAACCTTCTGGTAAGCTGTGCAGATCATCACCAGAAAAGGTGTAGAGTAAGGCACAGGAAAGCCATTTTAATCCCTCTCACTGTCCCCTCTATTCCATGATGATGGAATTGGTGCACACTCATATTTTCTTCACCAAAATTCACAAAAACATTTAGAGATGACCTCCACAATTTCATCTTAAAATTCAGAGCAAGCTCTGAGGACTGTCTGGAGACAGCTCACCCCAGACAGAGCTGCAGGAACATAGGAAAAGCTCTGCTGACATTGGCCCATCCCAGAAATGAAACCCTGGGAGTCAGCAGCATCTGCTCCTGCAGGCTCCCAGCACCACGGTGGCCCTGCTGATGCATCCCAGTGGCCCAGGGATGCTTGGGAATGGAGGGTGGGATGGCATCCACAAGCAGCTCTTCAGCCCCCCTTGGTGCTCTAAAGGGTGATGAGCTTTGCTGGTGTGTTCAGCATTTTCAGTGGTGCACAAGATTATTTATTCAGGGGTAGCATCCAGTCTGGGCAATGGTACCAATAAATCCAAGGCCAGTGCTCAGCAATTGAAAATTTGAATCTAGTGGCTGGTGTGCAAATAAATCCCCAGTGACACCTCATGATACTCTGGATAACAGGGAGGCACAGATGAAAAAACAAATTCAATGCTGAAAAAAAAAACCAACACAAAAGTAGGGAATGTCTTGCATCCCGATCTATGGAGTCTAGACCACTTCTAAAGAAAAAGGGGGGAGATTCTGAAGTTGCAAATAACAAATTTTTGGCTCAAAACAGAATCTTTCCATCAGGTTTAATGGGATAGAATCATACAAACAAAGTACTTGGAGAACAAAAGACAGAAAATAGAGAAAACTAAAGGAAATAATGAATCTATCCCAGAAAAAATCTGAAATACAAACAAAATAGATTCTAAATCTCTTAGAAATCTTGAGCAGGAAAATTAAATCAATGCGATTTCATAAATAATTTTTGTTTTTATTAAATAATTTCTTGCTTGAAAACTCTTTGTCATTAAAAAAATTGGCTGTTACAGAGGTTTCTCAGCTCCTAGGATTAAGGCTGGACCTCTCTATACCTCTTTTACACACTAATTTCATTGTGTTCTACACCAAATTCAGGAGGTGGCTCAGACCCATTTTTTTGTTGTGTGATGCAGCAAGCAATGTCATCTTGTACAGCAGAAAAGGGAATTTAATCTCTTTTGAGTTCCACTGCAGATCACTGAGTTATTACTGCTCTATTGTGTTTTTGAGACAGTAAATTAATACAGTTTAAAGCCATTGTATATGAAGTCCATGAAAACCAATCTCCTGTCTATTCCATTTCTTACTGTATTAAAAAGTCTCAAAAGGTAACTGCTAACACTGCTTAGGAAGCTCTTTGCCATTGGTAAGAAGCCAAATACTCAGTCAGAAGCACCTTTACCTTGGCCACTTTTTCCACTAAACCAGAATTGACACACCCCATTAGCTTTCAGTTCAATTATTCAGCAACTGGAAAACTTCATTTAAAACCCACCTGCTCAGGAGGTAGGCCTAACAGAAGCATGGCACTGTATATGAATAAAAAAAGAGTGAAGGAAAATAGAAAACTGAAGGATGGATCATACTATTCCTGTCCAAGAGCATCCTGTACCACTACGTCACCTCCATGTGCTGGCCATCAATGAAGTGAGAAATCACCACAGATCTGCCTGCCATAAACAATCCATTGGTAAACATGGATCTGGCTTCTATTTCCTGCATGCTGAGTCATAGAATTAGACCAAAATCTGTGCCCAGAATTGAGACACTGCAGGTCTTTCTGGAGCTGGAAGTTGGCTTCTCCTTCTGCACGGGAAGGAGCCATTTGTCAGATGCAGAATAGTTAATGTATGTCTGTGCTTCTACTTCAGCTACAGCTGAAACTTGAAGGTATTCAGAGCCAAGAATGACTTTATTTGCATGTGAGCTGCTTCCCTGGCATCTGTGGAGACCTGATTGATGGAGCACAGCACACACATGCAGTCACTTTCTGCTGGCTCCAAGTTCTAAATTACTGGCCCCACTTTCCCATGCCTGACACATTCCAAATGTAGACATGAAGGATGTGGCCACTGGGCTGGAGGGAAAGAAAGAGGCTTTGATCCCTTTACCATCAAGTTACTTGCCTTCAACAGAAAATCTTTCTTCAAAATTCCTGATGGAAATCAGGCCAGGAAAGTTCTTACTCCTTCCCAATTCCTAAATCCTTAAGCAAGGCACAAAGTCTTGCCCTTCCCGTCCACCTGCTGTGAAATTTGTGTTACATCACCACAGCCACCACTTCCCCAGTGCTTTGCACCTACTCTAACCCACAAAACAGTGCCCATTTTGAGCCAGCTCAGTACAGATTAACAGGATGGAGGAAAGGGCTGAGGAGCTCTGCTTTCCCCCTGGACATCCAGTTTTTTCCTGCAGTTTTCATTGCATCAACAAAGGTACAAAGAGCTTTAATCACTACATCTCAAAACACACAAGTTAGTAACTTCCCTGCTTCCAGACACTAGATTAGTGCAGCCTGGCTGCCAAACATGATTAATAACTCTGCAAAGGCCTTTGTACTGTATGCAGTGTTTGCCAAAAACGACAGGAATCAGAAAAGAGAAGGGTGTACTGCAATGACAGTTATTTCAGAACCAAATGACTGGGTTTTGTGATTAAAGAACAAACTCAATTACATGAAGAAAACTCAGTGACATAAGCTCTTCTCTAGTTCCCTCCTCCCCAGACCCCATTACCCCTCCTCCTTTTATGTGCTGCTTGGCATTCCTGAGATTAATTTTAGGGTTTTAAAATAAACACTTCCAAAAATAGTAAGAGGAAATGGTAATCTTGCAAAGTGGAGCTTGTTAGCTTATTTTCCAAAAACCAGAAGCCCTGCCTGCTTGAAACCCTTATTGCTCTGCACAGCAAGACACAAGAAGATAAATGACTTTCTGTATCAGCAAAGTCCTGTTCTGGTGCAGAGGCTCAGGATCCAGGGCATGTGAAAAGCAAGAGGGCAACTCAGGGCTCGGGGCCTGGGGCAAACCCCAACCCAGAAGACAATTTCTGGTCTATCAGATCCCAGGCTACTGCAAGCCCAAGATGTTCCTCAGAGCCACAGAGGTTCCTGTCAGCATCACCAGAAATATGCCCAGGAAACTCCTCAGCTTAGTCTGTGAACACCAGTTATGGAGCTGGATACCCTCCACAGTCACATCCACATCCTCATTCCCAACCACTTTGGACCATTTAAACTCTGCCCCTCCCTGTGATCTCAATCTCAGCTCTGCCTGTCACACTGAGTGGGAGTTCATTATGCCTGAAGTGGGAAAAGGGCTGTGATGCCAGTCACTCCCTCCTCCAGGATATCCAGCAAGAAGGCAGCAATCACTGCTACAAATGAGACAGGTGGCACTGAAAAATGTATGGTGACACTCCCTGGGAAAAATGCAGCGTCCCAGCTCCTGCAGTCAGCTGCCAAGGCCACTATCCACCACACAATTCCTTCAGGCACAGTTACAGGAGTCAAAAACAAACACACAAAAAAAGCAAGGGTTTCTTCAGACTGCAATTTCTAATTTGTCATGTTTCTGCCTCACAGTACACACAGAGCAGAGCTCAGATAATCAGGGATGTTGCTTGATAAGCATCAGGGTCTCTGGGATGGGGACTTGAATTTGTCTCAAGTCTAAATAACCATGCAATTAATTCATCACATTTTGAGGCAGCAGAGAGGATCTGTTCTGTCAATGGAGCATCCCCATCTACTGTTGGAGAGTGGAAAGGGAGCAGCACAGCCCCCAGAAGGAAACAAGGTGCAGGAGAGGGATCTGCCACCCAGCAGGATTGTCAGCAGCCCCTGTCCAAAGGTGGAGAGCAGTGGGAGAGAAACTCTGGGTTCCCACTCTGCTGTGGCCTTCACAGGAGCTCTTGCCCAGTAGCTGTTATGAAGCCAGAGTTTTAAAAAATAAAAATTTTAGGAACAAATTTGCTAGCCAAGAAAAAGCATTGCTTTCCTAATCTTGCAAAGAATCTCAAATGATTGCCTAAGGAAATGTGAAGTGTCCAAGTGGGATAGCTGATGGTGACAGTTTAAATGCTAAAATACATTTAAGTCTTTCACTGCTGGTGAGGAGATTAAACATGCAATAGCAAATAAATGTTAACCTTTTTTTCCCATAATATTCATCAAGATTCAGACATTTTTTAAATTAAAAAATGATATTAAATCTCCTGTTACTTATATTCCCGATGGATTCCAAAACATATCTAACGTGAGATAAAGGATTTTAACCTTTTCATGGTTCTGAAGTTTATTGGATTTACACTCCTCTCTTTGGTCATTTCTTAACCGACAAGGAGAACAAAACAAATTGCCATAGTCAGTGCTGCACAGCAAGGTATAGATTTAGTAAGGGGCAAATGTAAAACTCAAATTAAGACATTAATAAACCTGCCTGTCAGAGAAGATGTGGAATGATTCCAGACTAAAAACTTCAACACAGCTTTCTAATTGCAGATTATTCCTCATCATAGCAGCATGATGAAAACAATCTTGATAAAGTTACCCATTCATCAGCTAGCTGTCATTTCCTCATAATAATCATAATCCTGCTTTTACAGAGAGAGCAGGAGCTCAATATCTACCTTTGGTACAGAAATTAACAGCTCCAGAAACTCAAGGGATGGATTTGGAGAAAATAAGTTATTCATTATTTCTATGGCCTTTTTTTTACTTTGTGTGTCATGTAGAAGTGGGCTAAAAATTAATGAGACATGACTTCTCCCATGCTGCAGAAGTTAAGCACCCACTTAAAACAGCATCCAAAGAAAAAAGAGAATTGCTTGCACACTTGAAAAAACTTGCTAACTTCAAGGTTTTAATGCTGAGGGATGACTGAAAGCAGCCCCAGAAGATGCCATATTTTCATGATAGACTTAATTCTGAAAAAAATAGTTTAATCTTTAAAGTGATTCACTGTGATTCTGAGCTGCAATAGCTGTGCATGTGTACACAGCCACAGCTTGAAAAGGCATGAGAAGGAGAAATCCAAACACTGTTCTTAATTCATAGACAGCACTTAACTTGTTCCAAACCCATTTTGGATGTCTGTGTTTGGATTTACATTTTCTTTCTCCTCTGTCTTATCATGTACTTCCCTCATAAAAGAAAAAAAGAAGAAAGCCAATCTAAATAATCTACATAAAGCTATCCCAAGGTCAGAAGATGACAAAGACTCAAGAGTCAAGTTTTTCACTCAATGCTCCCATCTCTCAAGGATTCAGGGTTAAACAGTTTCCTCCAAGTGCTCGGGGAACTTGCTTGTCACTCCTATAGGAAACCACAAAACAGCAGGGATATCCCTTCTATGTGTAAAATGGGAAATTGTAACCTTTCAGCAGGGGTTGGCTCTGGATGATCTTCAGGGTCCTTTCCAACCAAAAGCATTCTGTCAGTCTGTGGTTCTGTGATCTGCCAAGCTTCCTGCCCTGAGCAGGAGTTTCCTGCAGCAGAACCCTGTGGGAATCCAGGACAGAGGGAATATTTCTCTGCCTGTCCTGAGGACTCCTGGCCCTCAGGAAAGCTCCTTTCAACCTCTGTCCATGGAGAAAGCTTCCAAAGCTTTCTGAGGAGTTGGAGACAACCCAAGTGTGAATTAGATAGCAGTGGAGTTGGTAGCTATTGCTTAGTGAAAGATGTATACTTTAGATTTTATATACTATGGGTGTAAGTGAGGGTTCAAGATGGAGGATTGTGGGCGTTGCCTCGGTTTCCCTTCTTCTCCTTCACTTACTCCATTTTCTGTGGTGTTAAGAGCACAATCTTATTGGGTAAAAATTGCCACAGTGCCATGTTACATGAATAGATTGATAGCTAGTTATTGGTAGCAAAGTAGTAACAATATACATTTAGAATACGTAGTGTTAAATAATTGGATTGTTTGTTTTGTATGTAAGGGGACATTTTGTCTCCTTGAGGGCAGAATCCCCTCATGTTTGTAAGAGAGCAGAGCCTGCACCATCCATGGCTCAGAACTAAGAAACAGTAAACAATCCCTGGAGACCCAAAAGTTCCTCTGCTTCATTCATAAAACAAAAAAGAAGAACTCAGGGGGTTGGCCTAGTTAGGCCACCCTACATGTTGGGTATAACCTGACAGAACCCCTCAAACATTCCTCCCACTCTTGTAAATTATTGGTCATTAACTCTGGCCCAGAGGAGCACAGAACCCCATATTCTGTGAGCCAAAAGATCCACCCCTGCTCCTCAGGGAACACAGGACTCCCTTCAGGTGTTTGTCCTGCAGCACACTTTGAACTGAGCCTCTCCTTAAAGACATTTCTAGATGACCCCATAGGAGAGAGGATTTGCATGAAAGGAAGGACACAGCATCAGAAAGGCTTTGATTCATCAAAACTTACTCAGGGGCAGTCCCAGTGAAATTAATTTGTAAAATTAAACACATGCATAAATGGTCACAGAATTTAGGCCTGAGAGACATCAGGTGTTCACACAGCCTGGGAAAATTATATCCAGCAAAAGGATATCCTACTTTTGAACCAAAATATATTTCAATCAACTTAACAACTCCATATAAACATTTTCACAAGACTGTATCCATTTAGTGCTGGAAAAATATGAAAGGATTGAAATAGAATTCAAAATTATTATTATACCCCTGTGCTGTAAAAGTGATTGTTGAGGGCATCCAAGAAGCTGAGAAAGTATTAAGTTTTATTAAACCCTGGGGAGAGTCAGGAGACCAGAAAAGGCCAGAGAAATTGCACAAAGGCAATAACAAATTCCTAGAAATGGAGGGGCTGAAAATCCAAATGAGTGAATGTTGGGCTGAAATGATCTAACCATCTCTCTCCACTGGCAAATAACAAAGGGCAAGGGGACATTGTTCAAAGTTTCCTGAAAACTGAAACCTTTTTGTCCTTTTCTTTTGAAAAAAAAAAAAAACAAACAACTTTTTGCTATATGGGGAAAATGGGACATTGCTATAGAAGTGGCAAATCTCCAGCAGTGGCAAATCTCCAGCAGTGGCAAATTAAAGAAATAACAGAGATGGTGACACCTCAGAAATTTTTCACTGGAAAAAGGAAAGAGAGAGGGTCCTGAACCTATAGTGGAATATATATGTATACCTAGATCCAGATATATATGGTCACAAGAGATAACCACCTGGGCACCTGCAAGGGGGCTGGAAACTCACAGAAACTATCTCAGAGTGGCTTTGACAAGCAGGTGATTCCACTTTGGCAAGAGGCAGGCCATGGTGAAAGCAGGGACTCGAGAGAAGGGCTCCGGGCATAAGGCTGCATACAGGGGTGTTATGAAAAATATCATTAAAACCAGACAACAGATGCTTCCAGCACCATGGGAGATGCCTTATGCAGCACAAAAGTCTCAGCAAGGAGGAGTTGCTGTAAATGCCACACAAGACAAAGCCCTGAGTTCTCAAATATTGCCCAGCATCAGGTGGCTCTGCGAGCACACAGCCGGCAAAGCAGAAAGAAGAATTTGCTTGCAGAAAACCAACTTGCAGGCTATTTAAAAGAAGGTATCAGCAAAGAGCTGGGAGCAGCTGGGATAGAACTCCCTGCAGATAACTGCAGAGAGCTGGGGGCAGACAGGTGAGGATATCCTGATGGCAGCGATCTGGCAGCTTTGTTTAACCCTGCGATCACCTGGCACATCGATCCAGACCGCAAACGCTTCCCGAATCTAAGCAGTTTTGCTAATGAATAATGAATTAATTCTCGTCTCATTCTGAGGATTCTTCAGGGAATTCTTAGTAAATTGGTAATTTATTAGACACACACTGCATTTCTTGATGAGAAACTCAGTCTTTTAAGGAAAAAAAGTGATGGTCCTACTCTCCCTTAAACCTGATTCAGATTGTGTGCCAAAACCAATGCCCACCCTCACCCCAACTAATCCATACGTGATTTCCAGTCTGGGGCACAGATAACAGAATTTCTTTTGTTCCAGAAGCAAACTTATTTGCTAAAATCACCTTGATGAAAGCAATTTCCTTGTGGATGAGAATACTTTGCTATGTTACCCAGCCTTCCCTCATAACCTAAGAGGGACAGTCGGAGCAATTAGAAGTATGGAGATGTCAGCATGAATTAAGTCACCATCAATAAGGCTTATCATGTTTGGCTTATATATTCTATTATACATATTATATTTTTTATATATTCTAATATATGAATATTCTTATATATTCATATTGGCTTATATAATATACATTATATATGTTCTTGAAATGGGCTTCTCTCCTAAAAAACAGAGCTACTGCTATGCAAGGTTCATATAGGAGAATAATGGCAAAAACAGAGCACATTTATTCCAGAGAAGAGAGTGCTTTTAGGAATGAGAGAAAATTGGATCAAAACTAGAGGATTATTTTTTACAGCATCCTGTCACTACCAACAGCAGGTACCAGCTGTTTCAACAGATGATACAATAGTGCTAAAGTCATAGAATAGCCTACCTACTGCAAAAAAAATTTACTGTTTGATATGTAAACAAGTTCTATTCTAATTTTTTTCCTTATCTGCTGTAATTCTGGTGGTCTCTACCAATGGTGTAGCTGTCCTGCATGACTCAGAAAAAGGTTAAAAAATTATCTTGTCTGCATCCAGGGGAATGTGGAGTTTGATCTATTAGAAGCACAGTGTAATAGAACTATTGTTCTCAGTAACTACGGCATTGTGTCAAAAATGATTTCTCTGTAGGTAATGTAAGCCTTGAAAACCAGCAGCTACAGCAGAAGAGCAAGACTGGTTTTCTAAATTATCAGGAAGAGAAAGCTTTAGACTGCTATGGATTCTGTGGGTTCATTCACCTTTGGGGAGTTCTGCTGGGCACATTGAATTTCACTAACCACACAACCTGTGGCATTGCAAACATTAGTATTTATTGCTGCAAAGGCAGCATCAATACTCATATTTAATACAGCAATAGTGACCACTGTGACCTCTAACAATTCCCACCAGCATCCGTGGGAGTGGCAGCATTTCTTCCCCACATCAGGACAGGACCAATACAAATTTTCCCATTATTTTCATGAGGAAAAATTTTTTATCAGTTTTGCTGTGGGCAAAGGGGAAGTTGGAACAAAAGCCTGATAAGCCCCTGCTCATGGCATTTAAGCTAGAATGTTATTTTGCCAGCCAAAGCAGAAGCTTTCCCTCCCCCAGCCAGCACCTCCCATTCCACCTGTGTTGTGGCAGGGAGGACAGTTCTGGTGCAGCCTGAGGGAAGAAGCCATTCTGTAAGGGGACACGGGCTCCTGCCAGCCCCATCACTTCTTGATTTCAAGTGGTTTTCAGCAGAGTGAGTTTACAATGTTCAGCAGCTCAGGTTCTGAATATTTGGTTTATTTAGTATGTTTTCACTGATGCATCAAAACACAGGCACACTACCAACACATTTTCATCCCACCTGATGGATGCTTTTTTTCTCTTCCCTGATCAGATCATCTTCCTTTTTTTAAAAATACACTATTCCTCAATAGTGAAAGGCCAACTTCAAAAATCTTTCTTTTTTGTCCCTTGTAGCTCTCCTTCTTTTCCAAGACTGCTAAGATTTTGAGGAGCCTGTAGACATTCTTCCACAAAATTTTGATGAGTCCAACTTGTTCTACTCAGAGGTTTAAAAACAAAATTTCACCTCCCAACTAAAATTCACATACCCTTTAAAGGCACAGTAAAATCACCCCAAGTCTGGCAAATGTTCCTTAAGTCCCTTGGGGTTTGTCACTTCATATCAGCTGCAGAACTGACTCACTTCACCTACAAACCTGACCTCAAAACCAAACTGCTTTTGCATTTCTTCCATTTAGGGATCTCAATGAACATTTTAACTCAGAGCTCACTCCAGGGTGAGGCCCTTTGGATGACCAAAGCACATCTCAGATGTTCAACCACTCTGATGTCCCTTCCCTGCCTGCAGTCAGCCCCAGCAGCCCCATCCCTGAGCCTCTGCAGGGTTGATATATTCACCTTTATAAACCAGGACCTGTTGTTGTTCATGCAGAGTTTTAAGGCTCATACTACAGATAACACTGACTTTTCATGAGTGTTCACCTACAAGGAACATTCTGAGCTAGAGTTGCTTTTAGTGTTCTCCTGACTCATTTCCTCTCTAGATTCTGCTCAGAATTTTGACATTTTCATTCACTAATTAAAATATCTTGCAAAATAGAAACACCCCCCAAGCTGTTTTTTATTAGCTCTGTTTCACAGTTCATTATCCTGCAACAACAAAAACAGTGGACCCTGTGCTGTATTAATGCTCATATACAGGAAACATCTCTGGATAGATTTTTCCTAGTTCCCAGCAGTAAGTACATGTGAGTTGTGGGTCAGATTGAAAGTCTTTTTAAGATGTGTTTGACCAACATTTTCCTTGTATGGGAAATCCAAGGTACATTTGCACTGCAATCAGAAAAAAAAAGTTAGTAAATTTTGTAGAAAAAAAAAAAATATAAAAAGAAAACNAAAAAAATGTTAGTAAATTTTGTAGAAAAAAAAAAAGTATAAAAAGAAAACTTCTCAAATTTGCAAGTGCTCAATACGTTTCCTGGTGGGGCAGAGTTTCTGAGCAAGTTCACATGTCCCTCACTACACACCTCACATTTCCCTGGCCTGTTTTCCTGGGTTGGTTGGGACTCCCTTCCTCAGTTCTGGTATCTGCCATTGCTGTCTGACATGGTAACTTTGGATCTGTTGGACAATGACATGGAAAGAGGGAAAATCTTCAGAGAAATGATCCAAATGACTGACCTGTGCCTAATCCTTGAATGTTTTCTTCAGAGAGCAGATGGATACAGGCAGCCACCACCTCTCATTGGCATATCTGGCCCTGCCTCAAAGGTGTAGAAATGAGGAATCATGGAGATGGTCTGACAACCAAATACATTTAATTAACAAGCCAATTTCTAGTTCCTCTGCTGTGTCTTCCTGTATTAAGCAGAAGACTGTGGGGAAAGACAATACAGGGTGCAAACCAAGGCATTTCTGCACATGCACACCCATTAAACTCAGGATCATAATGAGTGAAAAGAGTCAGATCTGTTAGGAGCAATTCCCACCAGATCTGGCAATTGCAGTCATTAAACACACATTTCAGCAGTTAATCATGGTGGTTTGCTTCCTTTTGGGCAGACATAAACAAATCAATGCAGTTATTTGTGCACAGTACAGCACATTATATACTTGAGAATTTAATGGTAAATGCTGTAACATCAAAGTTTCATAAGTGTCAGGTTTGGGTTTTGCTTCATTTTTACTTCCTAGAAAGTTAACAACACAGATAACATTTTATTTCACTGAATATTGATAAAAGGCAATGCTCATTTGGAGTAGTATCTCCAGGATTATTTGAATGACAGTGCTTTCCTTCCTCCAGCAAGATCAGGTCAGTATTCCTGGAGATGTAATGAGAGTCTGAGAAACTGGAACATTGGATGGGGTCTCATCAGCTTAAAATGTTTCAGTGCCTGTTGTTGTCTCCATAGGTGACAGAGTTTCCTGTGCTCTCTCTGCTACACGCTCCTCCACTCCCGCAGACGTGTCCTTTTCAACACTTTCCACTTGAAATTCTATTTCAGGATCTTCTCTAGCATTTTTTATATCCCTTTTCACTCCTGAAACATCTACCATTACATCTCCCACTTTGCTGCAATATAAGCAGCATCCTCTGATCCCTTTCTTGTAGACCATTCTCACCCGCACCCAGGCCATTTTTATCAACTGTCCTGTCTATTTTCTCCTGTAATTTTCATTTCACCCACAAATTTTCTCGTTTTAATGTCTTCCTCTTGACTTTAAATGTCCAGCTCTTCTTTTGGAAGACAAACATCTATATATTTTGTTTTCCACCTGCATTAATTTCAGCTAATGAAATCATTAATCATTTAAACTCTACTCCTGAGCTGTCTAACTCAGTAGATCCTTCTACTTTGGGGAACTGTATAACCAGTGGTTTGACTTTGTGCTCTTGAAGAGTCAGAGAATATGTAGGAATTTTTTTTATAAAGTGCTCTTTTTTTGTCATTTTTTGAATTGCTTATTTCTGATTTCTACAGCTCTGCTGAGAACATAGTGAATTGTGAATTATGCAGCTTTGTCCTTCAGCACCAAGGCGAACAGGATCTGTACATATGGCTATATTTGGGTTTGGAATATTCACTCTAATCCCTGTTCTCTTTGCAGGTAATGAAGTATCTTCTCCCATCTCTGGCAAGTTAACACCAGAACTCTTCATATAATCTCCTCATTTTGGAACACTTCCTTTCCCAACTGTAATTTTGGTCGCTGCATAGGGAAGATATTTTAAGGAATATTTATTCCACTTTGTATTTTGGCACAAGGATCACCTACCTGAAGCTTTTCCAGACTTCTTTCAATATCAGCATCACCTATTTTTTTCCCCTGCCTTTAAGAATGTCCAGCCTAATGCAGGTATTCTTTATTTTGGCATTTAAAAACATCTCCACAGTGCCTTGGTCTCAACTTTGATAGCTTTTATCTCCTATTCTCCTTTTCATTTGATTTGCTTCTCCTCAGGATTCTCAACACGCCCCTCTCCTCCAGGATCTGACGTATCAAATTTAAAGTTCTGATGTTGGAACTTGCACAGAAATGTCAGCATTTTCCAATGACTTTTTTAGCTGGGTTTGCTCGACTTCTGGAGAGCAGAACTCAGGCTCTTTCCTTTTATTTAGGGAGATTCCAGACTTCTGCAAATTTCAAATTCATCTTTCTTCCAGCCAGAAAATGATCATGATTCCTATTTCAGAGTTTCTCAGTTCAGCTGAAGCATCTCTTTTGGTTTTTAAATTATATCTTCATCAGCAAAACTTGATTTTTTTCTCTAGGAAGTTTCAGATTCAATTTTAGAACTGATGTCACTTTCTGACAGTTTTCTTTAAAGTAAGAAATTCTAAATTTTTGGTTTAGGTTTAATGTATTTTAACTGCACATTCTGTGTCACCCACAGATATTTCAGGAGATGGTATTTTCCCTCCTGGCTTCCAACTTCTTTGCTACAAAGTTCCATCTTAATTTAAAATTTCAAAATCTGTTCATATCAGATTCATATCAGGAAAATATGACATTTTTGATTCAGACTCTGAAATGTTCATTTGATTTTTAGTGTTGCATTCCCTTTTGGTAATGCAGAATGCTGTTCAGTTCTGGAAGAATGAATATCAATGCAGGACAAACACAAACCAGAATTTCTAAATACAGGATTTTAGAAGCTCTATCTCCCTTGCAGACAGGAAAACTTTTAGATCTAATACCCCTTGAAAGATTATCAGGCATTTCCTCTGCTCCTGCATGAGAAAGATACTCTGATTGAAAAACTTCAGCCCCCAACCTACCCTTAGGCATCCTGGAAGGAGATGTGAAAGGATGTTTCAGCAATCTGAACTGTCCAGCATTTTCAGTATCATTAGCAGAGCCATAATCTGATATGCAAGCAGGTTTCATGTTTTCTGGAGCTTCCCCTAACAACTCCTTCCTCAGTCTTCATAGTTCCACAGACGTTTTCCCCATCCCAAATATCCCAAATTTTGGTTTTCTGCTTGTTTTTGTCCTGTTTACAGTGTGCCAGGTGCTATGTGTAGTGCTGATTTATCAGTGCCATTTCCAGCCCTTCCCCCTGTATGGATCCTCTTGCTGTGTGGTCCATTGTGTCTATGTGGATTTTACCTCATCACTTTCTTTTTTCTTTTGCTCATTTCTGTTTCTTCTGGAGGAATTTTGATGAGGCCTGTGGTGTTGGTTTATCTGGGCTTTCTTTCAGATCAGGTATTTCTAAACTGAGCTTTGATACCTGTGTTGTTATAGCTGCCACTTCTGGCGCAGTAAACTTTGATGTTGATTCCTCACCTGTTTTTTAATACTTTTTCTCAACTTCTGCATTCTTTTTGCATGGGTGGGAATGCTGGTTTTCATTTCTTTAAAGTTTCCAAGCATGGCTTGGACTGCTGGAGCGTTCATTTTTCCATGCAGTACTTCAAGGCTTATTAAAGAAGGGATGCTTGGTAGCTGGTGCTAATTCTGCAGCTGGGAGGAATGAAGAAAGGGTCACCTGGGTGGGATCTTGGGTTGGTTTGCTGCTGATTCTCTTGCTTTGTTTCTCAGCAGAGTTGTCTAGATCTGGAGCAATGGAAATGTGGAGCTGAATGGCCCTGTGTGGTTTGTGTGGTTGATTTACTATCCAGTGGGGCACAGCCATTGAGTCCAGAACAGTGCAGCTGTTCAGTATTTTGAAAGAGAGGAAAAACTTTACAAACCAGATGCTTTAATCAAGGAATCATTATATGCATCAGCATATGAAATTACCATAACCTTTATGCTTCAAAATCAAATTAAGAATTGATCAGAAACTGGAGTCCTGTTAAAAAAAAACCAAATCTACAACCTCTTTTGTTAATCATTGTATTTCTCATGCTTTAAAATTATATGTTCCTGTCTGCACTTCTTACATCTGGTCTCTTGGCCTTCCAGAATGCAAAACTGAAGATGCATATGAAGGTAGCCTGTCTTGTCTTTAAGAATGTAACCTTTTATTCCATTACCAAGTATCATCCTTCCTGTAAAATGTCATCTGTTTAATCTTAATTTTTTTTTCATTTTTGAGCGAGAGAATTGAAATGCTGCTGTTGTCTTGTTTTCCCTACAGTTTTGATGTAGATCAGTTTAAACTGACAGGAGGAGCAATGGTTACACTGCACATATTTGTGACACACATCCAAGTTAAACACACATCAATCTCACACAGAGAGAAGCTCTTCTCACCAGAAGAGGTTTCTTCTTGCCTTGTACCAGCTGATGTGAACTATTAAGTTCACTTCAGCAGCTGGTGTCTCTTAATAAACAGAAATTTGATCTGTGATAGACCCAGGTGCAAACTTGTGTGTTTGCTCACACATTTGTTGTGGTTTGTTGATGATATCAAGGCTACAAGGGATGTGTTTGCTCTACAAGGATTTTGGTGTTTTATACTCACCTTTACTCAGTGATAATCATGGAATCCTAAAATGAGAATGGTTTGGGTTGGAAGGGACCTTAAAGTTCTTCCAGTTCCAATCCCCAGCCATGGGCAGGGACACCTTCCACCAGACCAGGTTGCTCAAAGCCACATCCAGGCTGGCCTGGAGCACTCCCAGGGATGGGGACATCGTTGGCATTGTGTTGGACATGACAAACAATTTCCACATGCAGGTCAGCTGCTTTCACAGGCTTCCTTCATGTTCTTAGAATTATGCATTTATCTTATTTTAAATCAGGATGTGCATCTCTGCCATCACCTGACTCAGTGAAATTGTGGCATAAATTAAAAAGTCTACCCTCATGTAGCCCAAAGTGAGCCCCACCTCAGGAGCTGCTAACTGAAAAATGAGTCCTTTAACACTTCTACATGTGGATAAATCTGTCATGTAAAGTAGATAAATACATCAAAGTACTCAGCTTTATCAGAAGACCTGTCCTGTGTAAAGTATAAGAGGTCTGAAGGGGAAAAATAATGTGGGCCAAGTTTAGTAGGATATTATTTCATACAATTCTGAATGGTTAAGAACAGAGTATGACAACTCTGAGTGCACAGCCCGTGACAAGAGCCACAGGAATTTTACAGTCTGTGTGCAAGGAATGATGCAGTGATAGTTAATGCTGTAGTATGTAAAATTATGGCTCATTTAAAAAAAAAAAAAAAGGATACTGCTGGGAGCAAATAATTCCATGTGCTGCTTGTTGAACAGAACTCTAGGAATGGGAATGAGAAAGCAAATGTATCAATCCTGACAGTTCCTGATAGTCACCCTGGCATTTATTTTTCACTCTCACATGAAAAGGGAAAGTGAGAGGGATCTTCCATTTCAGTCATTCTCCCAAGCAAGGCAAGCCAGCAAATAACCCCAGCTTCTAGCCAGCTTAGAACTCAAAGGGCTTTAATATCATTACTCACTGAATTGCCTTTTGAAGAGTATGTGCAGATAACTTATATTCATGCTAAATATCCTCTAAGTACAGCCCATTTTTTTGGCTAAGGAAAGCACCAGGAGAAATCTGAAATATTTAAATGTGTTTTGTACTCACAGGGTCTGATATTCTGAATGGTGGAGGCTTCAGAGTGTGCCCCAGATGATTTCCAGGTTTGACTGGGAAAGCTGGTTAAAAGCAATTATTGCATGCTTGACTCAGAGCAAATCCCAAGGATTTGTTCATCAAGGATCTGGTATCTCCTCTTGTTTTCCTTTAACAAGTTCTGCTCTGACACTCATTTGCTTTTATTCCTTTGCTCCTAATGGTGTAAAATCTGCTTGAGACTTTTTTTTTTATTGGTAGCACACTGTGAAACAGAGAATTAAATACATTGGTGATTTTTCTTTTTTTTCCTAAATGCAGAAACCCATATAAATTGCTGGGCTTTACCCCTCATAATACCCAAACCCTGCCTTTTATTCCCTTATTTACAACTGGCAGATTCACACAGCTCTGCCACAGGCTCTGAGGATTCACTTTTATGAAAGTTCAAGGCTGCAGCTCATACAGACTTGCCTAAACTTGGAATCTGAAATTCAGAAAGAAGTGACCTGGCTTTTGTTGGCTGGACAGCAGATCAGCAAAGCCCAGCAGTGCGTGCACAGCAATGTGCACTAAGCAAGGATGCAGATCGAACAGAGCACTGCAAAATGAATGTTTTCTAATTAGCTACTCTGCCATTGCAAGCAACTTCCAGTTGGTCAGATGATTATTTCATTTATACAAGTGGTGTGGGACTAATTATCAAACAGAATTCAACCAGCCTGCAAAAAAAAAGCAATTTGCTATCCAGGAGGAATTAGAAAATCTTTCTGAGCAACACTGGAACCCCAAATATTACATAAATCTGGAAGATGAGCATGGACAGAAAGACTAACTGGAGACATAGACCCTGAAGTGAATTGAAATATGTTTAAAATAAAATGTATATTTGAATCTTATTCCCTGTGCAAAGCAAGGAACTTATCTCTTTTATGTCCATGTCAGAGAAACTGATGTCTCATAGTGTCCAAACTGTCTGATATGAGAACTTCTCATGGTGGGGTCTTTCCTGCAAAACCTCCTGTGTGTGACACTTCCCTGCTCTGGCTTTACGCCTCCCACAGTGACAGGAAAGCACACGGTGCTGCAGGACAATTTATCTGGTGTTAATGCCAACACAGAAGATACAGTCAGATCCTAATTCATGAGTAAAGCAGAGCTCCAGTGCCAGCACAGTCACTCCATGCCTGTGTCTGCCCATGGCCCTGTTGATTCTGCACCCACATCCCCTCTAGGATTGGTGACTTGGCCCTGGCTTGTGATCCCCATCACTGGGGGCCCAGAGCTCCCTTCCCTGGTGAGGTGCTGGGACAGGTCCTGGCTGTGATGGCCTGTCCTACCACCCTGGGCAGCCCCCAGCCCTCCCTGTGCCCTGATATTTGCAACATTAACCTGCAAGTCAGTTTAAACAGCCTGATGTTCCAGGTCAAATCCAAACTGAAACTAAAAATCCCCACCAAGAGAAACAGAAATTAACCTAGAGCTTTCTAGGCATGTTTTTGCTCTTTGATGGCAACTTCAAGCTAGACTGAAATTTCCACTTGGTTTTTTGGGGCTGTTTTTTTGTTCGTTTGTGGTTTTGGTTTTTTTTTTTGGTTGGTTGGTTTTGGGTTTTTGTTGTTGTTGTTTTTTATTACATAATTATAGAATGGCTTGAGGACTGTTAAGATTATCTCATTCCAACCCCCTGCCTGGGCACCAAACCTTCCAGTAGACCAGGTGGCTCAAAACTCCATCTAACCTGGTCTTGAGCACTTCCAGGGATATAACAGATGGTTTGGGTTATATATATGACTTTGTATATATTTATTAAATAGTTTGTTTTATATTTGGGTTTTTTTAATTGGTTTTGTACCAGTCTGGGGCCTTTTGAAGTCCCTGTTTACAGGAATAGCTGTCCTGTCATGCCTGAAGCTCCCCATTCTCAATCAAGAATTTAAAAGAATTTGTTAATTACTGAAGCTCTATCACTTGCAATTATAGTCATCTCAGATCTTCTTGACCTTGACTACAAACATAAAGTGACTTCTGGGAAGCTGGGAATTTGCCCCACTATATCTTGTTCCTTTACACCCCACTTCCTACAGAAATCTGTTTCAGAGGAGCCATCCTACAGTCTCCCAGGTTACATTTCTGCAAAAGTCAGCAGAACAACTTGAAAAAAAAGCAAAAAAAACCAACTTGGCAACCCTTTCAGTTATAAATTGCATCTTTGGCAAGTGCTTCCCTGCTGCACAGAGCAGATTGTCGCTTCTCACTTCAGTTCCTTGTGCTTTGTCCCACAGCTTGATAAGCGTTTTTGCAAGTGTTACAAGAGGGGATCTAATCCCTGCAGACACACACACACCTCCTTCACGTGCAGAGCAGGATGTGAAATGGAGAACTCTCCACACAGGGGACTGCCAGACCAAAAGCAGATGTTGAATGAAATCTGGGGTTTTGGGTACCACGAGAAACCACCAGTGCTCTTAAACCCTTGCTCAGCACACAACATCAGGGGTCAGAGGAAATTATCAAACTTCATGCTCTTTGCTGCTGCTATCATGGTATCCATGCACTTTGAGCTATACAGTACAGCTTTACTATTTATACAGGTCCCCTGCATTTTTTTCCCTGGCAAAGCTTTCAATGTTTTAAGAGTGCCTGATAGCAATAGCATCCAAGCAGAACAGCTTTAAATCAATGTTTTTTCAGCTTCTCTCATGGTTTTCAACCACTGTCTCAGATGCTCTCTTCTTGAAGTTGGTTCCATAGCAAATCCAGGAATGCTTCAGTCCCTCCCTTTTCTGCTGCTCTTTGAATCCTGTCTCAGAAAGCATCATTGTCTCTGCACAGTCTCACTGAAATGTGATAATTCCCTAAAGAGGTCTCACCTTGAATGTGCCCACCCTCCATGCACCATTTCTTTTCTCTGTTATTGTCACTGCCAGGTGAATTTTTTCTCCCCTGCAGCAGGAGTATTCTTCTTATTTTCCTGCTTCAAATGAGTGAGAGCAAAGTGCCACCTTCTAATGTGGCCAGAGAAAGGTCCTGGGGTTTGCCTGGTGATGGGGAAGAGATTGGAACAAGAGTCATGAAGTTTTTAATTCTGAAGGGAAGATACAATTTGTAATCTTATAGGAATGTCACAGGATTTCAAGGATTTGCACAATGAAAGACCAACCAAGAGGAGAAACACTTCAGTGCTTGTCTGTAGGGGCTGAGCCCATCCTGCTTTCTGCATTTTCCCCATCTCAGCTTCCCGTCTCACTGCTCAAGCTCCATTGCCAGGGAAAACAGATGCTAACACCATGCACAAACTGACACTACAAAGTCAGGATCAGACCAACACTTCTCCAGGCTAAAAAGCTGTTCCCACTGCCACTTTTCACAACATGGAGAATTTTGAATCAAGCCTAATGAGTGCGTATTTTAAAAGTTATCTTCTACTTCAGTTTCTGAAAGCCCCTGACACAGTGTGACCCTGGGACTGTTTTAGCACTTAGCTAAAAAACTAGTTCCTCTTTCCTGGAAAATTGGTGAGCTTCCGTAGCCTGTGTTCTAATGGCATGCAAGGAAAGGACAGGAGAGGAACACAGAAATCTAGTTGCTGTGGTGAGAGTTGTAATTTAATCAAGCAAAAGAGCTCTGCATGAGAAGGTATAAAACCCTAAAGACTACAGAAGGACAAACTGATGAAGAATGGAACTCAGCCATTCCTAAAAGCAGCACATTTCCACCTGAGTGCAGGCTGCCTGGCCAGCAGAGACTCCTCAGGGGCCTGCACATCTGCCTAGAACACCATGGGTATGCTGCCTGCAGAGTAAACAGAGCCATTTTGTTAAAAATAGGTTAGAAACTGTTGTAAAATAATTGTTAAGCATGTACTGTTAGTTGGGTTGTTATATTGTAAAAGGGGTTAAAAGGTTAGTTATAAGAAATACTGTACTACACCTAACAAAAGTGAATCACCAACCCCCAGCGAAACGAGCCAGCCTAAACAAAAGCTGTAGCGGGCCAATCAAGCACCTTAAGCCTTCATGCAAATGGAAGGATTCTAACAAGAAACCAATCTATAAGGACAAAAAACAGGATAAAAAGGGGCATCTGAACCGAGGAAGTTGTGCCACTCCACCTGGAACACTGAGGACAAGACATCGCTGCTCGAGAGGAGCCAAGCGCTGCTGCAGCATCCTTGACAGAAGGCTCCTGCCTGGCCCATGGGCTCCCTGGCTTTAGGCCCTTTTCTTTTTACAATAAATACTGAAATCACTCTTAGCACCGGGACTCTGGTCCCATTTTTAACAATTTCACAGCGTGGATGTGACCAGAGACAGTCCTGGTGTGCCCAGGAGCAATGGGTGCGAGGAAACGTGAGCCAGGAACCAGGCAGAAACAATTTCTCAAGGGAAGTCAGAAGTTTTAGGACACCAATGAAGACAAATATTGTCTTGTTTTCTGAGCCTAAAGAGCTACTTTCTCCCCTGTAAGAATTATAAACCCCTTGCTTTGCAGAAGTGCAACCTCCTGCAGCAGGTAACTCCCTGCAGTGGTGTCATGTCCCATTCAGGGAACAGAGCTTCCCAAAAGCACAGAGCTGCCAGTGACTCCAAAAGCTGTTAGTGAGTCCTAACAGCTGTCAGTGACTCCCAACAGGTTTTAGTGACTCCCAACAGGTTTTAGTGACTCCCAACAGCTGCCAATGACTCCCAACAGCTGCCAATGACTCCCAGCAGCTGCCAGTGACCGCAGAGCTCAGCACTGCAGGACCAGCAGGCTTTGATACCATGTGGTACCAAAATGCTTGACAAGGTCTCACCAGCACACACCTGGACACACAGAGCCTGGGGGTGAGCACGTCTGTCTGTGTTAGCAGTGAGTTCTCCCCTCTTTTATTTTTTTTTTGTGAACTCTTTAAAGACCTTATTACAGGGTTTCATCTAGGAAGTGTTGTCTGGGAGCTTTTTGTGTTTCTGTGACATTGGTGGTCTCAGATTTTGACAAAGGAAGATGACTGCCTAGTGCAGTCACAGGGAGATTGAGAGTGTGACTCCACATAAGGGGGGCAGCACAGATAGTGGCAAATAGTCCTTGCCACTAAAAAAGTACAATCTGCTCTGTTCTCTGAAGGACAGAGATTACTGTCCTCACCTGGATGTTCTGGGGTGTATTGAAGAGTTGCCCAAGGTGACACAGGAAGATTGTCACAGCATCAAGAACTATATAATGTAATTTTTTTCTCACTTCTTTTGAAGGAAGATTTAGACAGTGGTTGCCAAAATTCAAAGGAGAACTCCCAAATCTACAGTTTCATCCTTTGCTCAGTTGAAGGCTGTCATTTCAGATCATGACCCCACCAAAATAGAGATGATTTGAGGAAGAATAAGGTAGCAGAGCTGAAACTTACTCTTAAAGAGGAAAACAAAACAAGATAAAAATACCTTGTTGCTCCCCTGATAACTGCTATCAAAAAATAAGGCTGAGAAAAAAAAATTTAAAATCTAACTCTGCCTGAACCATCCTTGACTGATTTTGTTTGAAGAATTTAGGGACAGGTTGAATAACAGAAGCTCCACCTCTTATTCCAGTTTTTTTGCTATACTTAGAGACAAAATTCTTATGCTAATTTAAACCTCCCTTGTTTTAATTTAAATTCATTATTACTGATTCTACCCACCATGTACTTGAACAGATTATTCCCCCGCTCTTTGAAGCCAGTTACACACTTGACACAAATGAGGACTGTTTTCCTTGGGCTTTCTGTTTTCAGGAGAACCCATTCTTTCCATCTTCCCATACAAAAAGTCCACTTCCCATGTCCACCATCAGCACCACACTTCCCACCTAGACCATGTCTCACTGGTCACATTCCTCTCAGACTGCAGTGCCCACAAGATTTGTAGCACTTCCCTGCTTCCTTCCTGCTTTTCCTCCCTTGTATTCATGTAGCTGAAGGGTCCTGATCTGAGCCTTTGCCTTGGAGCGTGCTGTGCTGGTGTACCCCATAGGACACCAGAGCCACGCTGCATTTCCTGCATTTCTGCATTTCCTACCACACCAAAACACCCCTGACAATCCATGTGTTCTTTAATGGCCCCCACCCAGGCCCCTCTTGTGACTCTTCTATGTCTTAACTGCGAGAATGATGAGCAAAGTTACACAACCCTTCAGTCCCTGTGCCAGCCCAGGTGGGCAGCATCCCCAGGGAAGGAGATGTGAACATTTCAGACTCTGGATTGGCGGTTTAGGTAAGAACTGGTTTTGATTTCCAGATGTTGGCACACAGAGGGCTGCTGCTGACATTCTCCAGCTGTCAGCAGCCTGGCAGAGGCCCGGCTCTCAGAGCCAATCTGTCTTTAGACATCTCATTCTGCAAACCTGCAGATGGAGGTCTCCACCAGCAGAAGCTGACACGTTGAAAAACTCGACCACGAGTGGGGTGCACTGGCCACGATCCAGCAGCAGTGTCCCTCCCTCCAGTGGGCTGCAGGCTGAGCAAACAGGCAGCTAAAGCCACACTCTGGGAGGGTTTGGATATCCTCCAGCCCTCCCTTATTCCCTCTTCTCCAAGGGAAGAAGTGTAGCAGGCTCTTTGCAGGAAGGCTGACAGCAAAGAGGTGTTTATTGGCACACATTTATTGGTGCCATGGACAGGCACTACCAAGATGACACTACAGCCTCCACATCCATTCCAGCCTGTTGCTTCACCACACCAGCCATTCAAACCAAGTGTCCTGGTTTCAGCTGGGATAGAATTTACTTTCTTCCTAGGAGCTGGAATTTGGATTCAGTATGGCAATGATGTTTTAGTTGTTGTTGATCAGTGCTTACCCCAAGTTAAGGATTTCTCTGTTTCCCATGCTGTGAGAGGGAGGTGATGCACAGAGGGGCAGGAGGGGCCACAGCCAGGATAGCTGACCTGAACTGGCCAAAAGGATGTTCCAAAACACAGAAGGTCTTGGCCAGTGTGTAAACTGGGGCACTTGGCCAGGAGGTGTTGGTTGGTGGCTGGGGACAGACTGGGCATCAGTCAGTGGGTGGTGGGAAATTGCATTGGGCCTCATTTATCTGCCTGTGCTTTAATTTATTTCCTTTTTTTTATTACAGCTATTATTATTGCTATTATTATCATTAGTATTATTATATATTATTATCGTATATTTTACTGTGTTTCAATTATTAAACTTTTTATCTCAGTCCATGAGTTTGGGGTTTTTTAAACTATTTCTCTTGATTTTCCTCCTCATCCTAGCAGGGCAGGTGGGAGTGAGCATTTGTGTGGTACTTTGTTGCCAGTTGGGGTTAAGCCACATCACGTAGGAAAGCCAAGGTGTTGTGACCTATCCTGAAAACTGGCAGTGGGACAGGGACAGAACAGCACACTTACCTCTGCTCTCCCAGACTGCCTAATTTTGAAGCCAAGCTGCAAAAGGGATGGCTGAATCAATGTTCTTCCAGCTTGCAAGAAAATTAGTTTAGAAAATGCTTACCAGCATTCCTGTAAGAGTGTGTTACACATTTGACTTTTGAAAATAAGTCAGATCTGTTTAAACTACTATATTGCAGCCAACAAATAAAAACATCTAATAAGCATCACTACAATAATAGCAATTTGGTGCATGCATTTATATCTCTTCTTTCTAGTTACCAAATATACCCTCATTTCTAAATATTCAGGAGATAATTTGATGTTTCTGGATATGACACTGTGAACAATATTCTTCTCAAAGTGGTGGGAATACATTATGACTCACACATGACATCTGCCTTAAGCCTAAGGAGTTATTTAAACTGGAGTATTTTATCAGGGGATTATTAATTTTGGAACCTAAATTAATGAGCATTAACCTGGGCAAATATCTAGAAAATATTACAAATGAGTGGGAGGGAAGAAGACCTACTTCGTGATGCAGAGCAAAGCTTAAAATATCACTTAAGTGGGTATAATGGGTACAGCAACAATAACTTGAAAACTTGAGTCAGATTATGTCTGAGGTAAAATCTATTAAGAGCAAAAGCAGTGCTCTCCATCACCACAACAGGCCTTGTGCCAATATATCACAAGCAAGGAACAAAACCACTTATTTTCCATCAGCCCAGGTTTGTTATGATCTGAATGAGAGATTGTCACATTTTAAGGATACATACACACTGAGTTTGAGAGCCAGAGTCCACCAAAACGATTTCTTAACAAATGGGCAGAATTCCATTCCTACTCATACCAAAATAATTTTATTTGGCAGCATGAAGGGACCTGAAGGAGGACCTGGGGTTAAAAATCAAACATGCAGCTTGGCAGGTGGTAATAAGTAGTGACGATTTTCCACCATATTTAGAGAATTTATGAAGTACACCAGCAGAGGGTGGTTGTGTCTCCCACATATGGGAATGTGTCTAATTATAAATGTTTCACTTTTTCATCTTACTCTTGGAATAGGCCACTCAGGGCTTGGAACATGGGCACCACCTGACAAGCTTTTAATGGGAACCTGGCAAGCCCCCAGCTGTTTATAAGCATGGCTACTAAACTGAACTTCCCTTTCTTGTCCTTTATGAAAAAGTAATGAAGTTTTTCTCTGTGAGTATTTATAGTACTTCATGAATTTGGGATGAGTACTAGCAAATAGTTTAACAGCCAGTGAAACAATAGTAAATAAATGCATAAAGACTTGGGCTTAAACTTCTGGTGCAATGGTTTCTCATCCCTTGGCTCTAATTAACAAAGGGCAACTCATATGTCAGGCCTTGAAATGCATGGTCTTTTACAGGATAGAATCATTAACTTTTCAGGGACTAAAAAGAAGCTCTTGTTCAGTGTTTTGCCCACCTTGGTACTCACTAACTTATAAATCATTAGGAATTACACTGCTCATTCCATCTGACCTTCTGTTTAATTCATCTGGCACCAGGAACCCCAAAACTCAGAGGTGGTGGGGAGCACTGGTGCTTAGAGTGTGGGGGCCCTAAGGGCATGATCTCCAGGGATTTCATGTTCAGCCAAGTGAAACCTGTGGTGATTTAAGCCTGGAAGAGAGAAAAGTTCAAGGGGAAGGAAAATTCCTATTGGACGTACAGAAAATTCAAGAGTGTCACTGGAATTTTCTGCCACACAGAGTGAGGAATGAGCACTCACTCTTCTCCAGGCCCCCCTCAGCAGCTGTGGTCTGAATTTCCCCATGGAGGCAAAATAGCAGCCCTAGAATAAACAGTGTATGAGGCTGGTCTGAAGAGCCCCAGGCCAAAGCCCATCCAGATCTCCACAATATGAAGAACATCCCTCATAGGACAACTCTGTATAAACACTTGGAGGATTGAAACTCAGAGCTTCAGCTGCAGTGTGCTAGACACTGATTTAGACTCCAAAATAGCCCATCTCAGGTAGGAGCTGATACAGGTGGTGCTTGCAGAGCCCTGTCCTCCAATGTGCCTTCTTTATTGGTACAGAAACAACCACAGCTTATTTGATTATTATAAGCAAGATTTGTTTGCAATATCAGTGGTGATGCCATGCTTCCACAAAGCCTTGTTTCATTTATGAAAAAATATTGGTTTGATTCGGGCTTATGACTTTTTTTTCCTCTGAGTAATATTTTTGCAGCATGAGGAACAGCAAAGTTTTCTCAAAGCAAGAAGAGGAGCAGAACTGAAGTGTGGAGTAAAGGCAATTTTGATATGATGCTGCTTTGTTGGCACAATTATTTTTTAAGATGACGAGGCCTGATAAAATGTATTTTTTTAAAAAATAATACCCAAGCACTTTCATGGCAGAAGCAGTAAGTGCACTAAGATAAAACATACACAAAATCTCTCCCAGGCATTTGCAAGTTTGTCATAGCTGCAGAGGGGAAATTGTTACTGATCCAATGACCTTCCTCCAAAACCACCCAGAGTAATTTGCAATACAATATTTGTGATAACTAAAACCAAGATGAGGACAGGATCCTCAAAACTACCTGTTATACAAGTCTGGTTTCAAAGTGCTTATGGTGACAGGAAGGACAACTGGCAGAGCTTTTCCTTGCTGAGAAGGGCTGGGTGTTGGTAAAGCTCTAACTCTCCTCTTTGCAAAGCCATGGTTGGATGCTTTTACTGATAATTTTCAACCACTCATAAATATTTTATCTGAAAGCTGCACAGCAATCTCTTCTTAGCATGCAAGCAGGTATTTGACAGCTTGCAAAATAGGAAGTGAGTGTGCAAGGTGGGCTGAGTGCCAAGACTTGCAGAGAGCTGGTGAGCAATGACCTTTATCACACTGAAAATCCAAGCAGCCCCAGGAGGAGGCTATGGAAACCCTCTGGCCACATAAAGCGGCATTTTCATCGCATACAAATCAAAGAAAATGCTTCCATCTCCACGTTGACCTGAGAAAAATTCATAACTAGCAGGGCCTGAATTTGGGTGTCTATCATACAGTTTCAGATCCTGAGAGTTTTGACAGAAAATGCAGGAAAACTTGACACAGTGCCTCCAGGTCAGGCTCAAAATGCAGTATTAGCACACACCCACTATGTTGTCTAGTCCTAAATAATTCCTGAAAACTGAGGAGTTTAAGTAATAGAAGAAGGGGGGGGNCCCAAAACACAACATGCCACCAGTCTGGTATTTCTGGCACAGCCAAGTCCCATCACTTTAAAGGAATAGTCCAGGCAAATCAGGACAAGCAAAGCCAGGCTATGCAAAGCAAATGGAGCTGGCAGAGCTGCTGACAGAGGCAGGTGAGCCCCAGCACTGTCAGTGCAATGCTGTGCTGCAGTCCTTGCTGCAAGAGTGAGCACTAAGCTTGCACTCATTTCCACACTCTTTATTTTCCTTCCCTTCTCCTTGCATGGCATGGTTTGTTAAGCAGTGCCCTGCCCAGAAGGAAGGGGAGTAAATAAAGTGTCAGCTTTTCCAGACCCCTTTTTTAAGGAAATCTAAATTTCCAAGCTCAGCCAAAGCTGAGCCCACCTCTCCCCCTCCCCATCTGACCCAATCTTTGAAAGCAGAGCTGCCTGGCTTCAGCCATTAGGCTGTAAAGAGCCTGTCACTAACACTATAAATATCCTGTATTCCAGCATTACCATTGAGCTCCCAGAGAAGAAACTACCTTGATTGAAGAATGGGCTCATTAAGGGAGCGAAGTGACAGCTCTGAGCAGGCTCTGTTTGCAGTTTCTAAATGCATCTGCTCTGATGGGATGTTCCCCACCGGGAGCCAAGAATGGCCTTAATGTCAGGTCTGCCTCTGGCTACATCATTAAGCAATAACACATGACAGGCAGTGCATTTTCAGGGGTTTTTTTTGCATACTCAGGTATGCAGTGTCATAATGATCATAGCAAAGCAATCTTGGCCCCCCAAGAGCTGTGCTCACTGCACTGGTACAAATTAAACACAGCCAGCCAAACACTGTGTATCTTCAATGCAGTAATACCAGGACCAGAGAGCACCATTTTTTGCATGCCAAACCAATTTTGGGTGCAATTCATTCCAGGTGCCTAAACTCCAAGCAAACAGGCTTTAGATTAAAAGATTAGGTTGCTGTATCTATCAAAAAGGATTTGTGAGCAACCATCATTTTAGAATTGTTAATAACAGGCCAAATCCTGGAGAATTCCCTGAGCAAGTGCCATGCCAAAATATTCACAGATGGGTGTAGAGAGCCACCAGTGATCCCACAGGGCTTTGACACATCCCTGAGCACTACTGCAGCAAACCAAGACGTGTATGCACACATGTGTCACTCTTTAGGAGACCTGAAAGACTGTACCTATATAGGCAGGGGACTCTGCATCCTCTATTGCCACCTTGATGTAGGTTTGCCCTCAGTTAACACCATTTTTGTGTCAGAGTGCCACCCATCATCACCAAAGCAAGTAAAATGGTTTTGGAGCAGTTCCCCTCCTCCTGCTGCATACATGGGGGGAAAAAATCATTTTTATCCATGCAGGAGGTACAAGCACAATCCTTACAACCAGGGAATGCCTGCATCTGGCACAGCCATGACTGCCAAAGAGAGCAAAGCATATCCTGGTGACTGGATTAAGGGTGGTAATTCCACCTTAAATAGAACGGGGTGGTCTTCAGCCTCTCAGATTCCAAATGGTGGTGAAGAAATTAATGTAGCAGGGTCCACTTATAACTGCTTCCAATGTGTCAGTCCTTTTCCACACATCAGGTCTGGCAGCTCTCCTTGCCTCTGGACTCTGAATTGCTGGACTCACTACTGACTGCAGTTGCTTAAATGTATTCATAACCTGTTGTTTTTTTCAGAGCAGAAATTGTCCAAAAATCCCTCAAGCCAGACACCTGAAAATGAAGATCTTGCAAAATACCTTCAAGATCCTTTCCAAACAGCATATACACTTTCTTTTGGACTGCTATGACTGCAAAATGCCAGCTACATATTTCCTATCTTCACAATCCCAAAAGCAAGTCTGATCCACATGCAGTTTGGCTGTGTGATTTATATGGCCTGTGTGAGCAATTTAAGAAAGAAAACTATATTAAAAATAAATATTGTCAATGGGAAAATTATTTCTTAGCTCACAAAGGGCCAATCATATGATCAGGCAGCATATCTGAAAGAGGTGCTCACAGCTGCTGCAATATTCCAATATTCTGACCACAGCAAATGCTCTCATCAAGCCAGCACCCTTACTTCAAATTGCAAGGGCTTATACTGTCCCAGCAGGCCATGAAATATGTAGGGCTTCTCTCACAAGCCTGGGGATTTTTCTAAGTTGCTTAAATGAATGCATGTGGATGGGCTTAGGGCTGGCCAGCCCAGCACAACCTGCAGCTTTAAACTCATTTAATACAGGAAAAGACCACCTGAACTATCTGAGGGATAAGTACTCCATTCCTGAGAGACACTTAGCCACAACACATAAAGCATATTTCTCTGCTAGGTCTGAGATTTGTAGCCAAAGTGTTTCCTAACAGCAAGAAATCACATAAACAGGGGCATAAAAACAAATATGACCAATTAGCCCTTTCTCTTTTTTTGGCTGGAGTGAGAAAAGCTTAGACCACCACCATGTTCTCTCATTGCTCTGCTCAAACAGAAATCTTCACTCCAATGTTTTAGTCAAGAGGCTTCTGTTTCTACCTGGGAGGGACATTTCCATCATCACACAGATGATGAACTCAAATGACACCTCAGGAAGCCTCCTACCCTATCCCTCCTGTGTGTTTTTATCCATCACCCAGGCTGGTGTGTAAGCTCCCAGCCCAATCCCCAACCATAGTACAGCCACAGCCTCACATTAAAGCATGAAAATTTAAATTCCTTGTGTTCTGCAATATTTACAAATCTATGAGAGTAATGCAAGCAAATGGCAGTTGTCTGGGGCTGAGGGAAACTGCTGAGCTGGGATGCTTTCCACCAGCAAATCTGTTCCCATATTTTATTTATAGGAATTTAAGAGATTTCATTAGTCATAGAACAAGTCACATTTCAAGACAAGCGAGGCCACACAATTGTGCTATACCCAGTAACTCCCCAAATGCTCCCACATTTTGGTAGGAAATGCAGAAACTGCAACTTTTCAGGCTAGAAAGCCCCAGTGATTAAATCCAGCAAGCAATCCTGCTGCAGAGGGTCCCACCGCGGCTGTGCTGCACGAACCTCTCCAAGTGGAGAGTGTCCTGCTGTGGAGTCAGGAGCTGGCCCTGCAGAGGAATCTGCCTCTGCACCATCATCCTCTGAAAACTCTGACAGTCCCTTGTCTGCTACATATTTCCTACTGTCATGGGAACCACTTTGCTAAATTCATATCTGTCCAACTTCTTCAAGCTTATGCAATGTTGGATAATCTTTCAATTTTAAATTGAGGTGGATTTTTAAAAAGCTGTTTAAGTTCTGTGCCACTCAAACCCTTTTTACACATTTGCTGTCATGTTCCTCAAAGCAGAAGGGCCACATTGCAAGAATATTCCCATTTCTTTTATTCACAGGCAGCTTTGTGTTACAGGTTCCTTTGGCAAGAAATACCATCCCTGAAAATGTTCATCTGGTTGGAGATGTCCCTACTCATTGCAGAGGGGTTGGGCTAAATGATCTTTAAAGGTCCTTTCAACACAAATTATTTTCTCATTTTATGCTGGAACAGATTCTCTGCCACCAAATGGAAAAGTGATTTCCTTGATAGCCATCACAACCCACACCACCATCATCCTTTCTGAAAATATGTACCCTTTAGGGACCAGGCAAAGGAGAGAACCTGATTCATGCCACAGCAAACTGCCTTCCTGGAAATGCCTTGCTTGTCTCAGTGCCATTTGCTGTCAGATGGGATAAATAAAGGACCCTTTGGGAAGAGGATGCTGATGAAGAGAGCTACAGAAGCAATGAGATAAGTGTGTATTTACCAACAGTTTATGATTTATATAGGATGAGAATCCTCTTGTCCGAGGATCTTCAAAAACATGAAGCTGAGGAACAGTGAAAGTTTTCCAATTACAGAAAACAAGATGACTCCTAGCATTAGAAATGGTTTGGCTTTTAACATGAACATTTGTAAATCCAGAATATATACACAAGGCAGATTACAGGAATTCAGGAACCTCCTTAAATTCAGTTGACTTTAGCTTTCTTTATAGAATTACTAAGGTTGCTCTTCTTCCTCCTTGTCTTCTACACCCTTTTTCTCTTCAGGACTATTGAGAAACATTTTGAAAGCCCAACACACAGTCTATGCAACACATAGCACTGTGACGTCTCTTCTTGATTCACCCATAGATGGTACTGGAAGAAACAAAATATAGCCTCATTGGCATATGAGTTATTCCTGGAAGGCTCAAAGATTTTCCCATCAAGCTTGGACTCTTTTGGTTTAAAAGGTTTCAGCAATGTTCTTCTGCCAGCTTTTCTCCAGCCCAGTCATAACTTATTAAATGAAACTGCAGATCTACTTTAATTGCTGTTCCTTCCTCTCATCTCCTCCTCCTTAAGGGGTTTCAGAATAATCATAAATTTCCTTTACTCTTGCTTAAAGCCTTAGAGCTTCTCTCTACATTCCTGACATCAGAAATAAAGGTAAGCACAGTCAGCCTTCAGGAAACCATCTGAGATGGACATGACTCTCTTGGCTCATCTTGGAAGATGCACAGAACAGAGCAGGCAGGTTTCCCCCACAGGATAGGAATTGCCCTTGGTGTACAGCCTACATGTGCTTGGCACATTGACCTCAGCAAATGCCAAACCCTGGCTTCAGCTTTAAAAAATACCACCTCATTTATCAAGGAGATGCCTTGAAGGTGCTGTGGTATGGAGCAGAGCTGGCTGAAACCTTCCTCCACCCTCAAATAAAGATCAGTCCTGCAACAGGGTGCACACAAGCCATAGTTCTGTTGAGAGTCCCATAAGAGAACTTGGAAAACAATTTTCATGCAAGAGAAAATAGCTGGCTTGCCCTGGGAATGTCCTGCAGCTGTGAATACAGCAGCAGCCCTGACAGCCTGGGGAAGTGTGGGGGGTTTTTCCCCCACCCAGGGGCTGCTGTAGCTTTGTGACCCTCGATGATTTTTGTGACCCACAAAGGAAGCAGACAGGCTTTGCTTTTTCTGTCTTCAGAGGTTGTTTATTATTTTCTTATCACAAGTTTCGAACCAGGAATGACACAAGCTCTGCACTCTTGGAAAACACGCCAGCAAAAGCCTCAAAAGACTCAAAATGTCTGAGTTTATATAAGATAAAGTGACCAATTATTTGATATCACGTTCTTAAAATGTCTATTGTTATTACTCTACTACCAATACTTAATTATTTGTCTGTTCACACAACACCTGCACTGCAGCTGATTCAATCCAATAATTCTGTGTTCCCATCACTGCAGAACATGGAGTAGGTGAAGAAGGGAAACTGAGGCAACGCTCACAATCTTCCGAGTCCTCACCTACATCCATACTATATAAAACCCAAAATATACATTTTCACACTAAGTGACATACTACCAACCACACTACTTTCTAATTCACACTCTGGTTGTTTGCTCTCCATCCCAAAGCCTTGGAAGCTTTCTCCATGGATGGAGGTCAAAACCAGTGTTTTCCTGGGGGTCAGAACCTTCCAGAACAGGCAGGGAAATATTCCCTGTGTCCCTGATTCCCACATGGAAGTGTTGCCATCACTGTCTGTCTTGGTGCTATGGAAGAGTTCCAGCCAAAACATGCCCTGGTTGCTGTGCCTGATGTGAGAGGGCAGCCAAGCACACAGAGGCTTGTGACTGTCACTGCCACAACACTGGAGAGATGTCAGCCTCCAAACTGGATGGAAATTTCAGAAGATAAGACTATTGTGAGACTTGCAATGTGTCTGGACTATCCTAGAAGAACTCTCCTGTGTGTGCTGGTGGACTTCCACATGAAGGTCCTATTCCATCTTTGGATTCCCTGTGTTCAGGAAAATTCAGTATTTCTGCAGCTAGGGCTGGGCTGGAGCTCTGTTGGCTCCAGCCAAACCTGGTTGTCAGAAACCACATAAAGAAGAGTTCTGGCCAGGGCCACTGTGCTTGAAAATACAAACATTGAGCCAAATTCTGGCACTCACACAAGTCCGAAATTTAGAAGACTGGCAAACCTGGCCTTGAAAACAATCATGGCTAATTAAAAATGAAGACACACTCCTGAGCCAAGTACTGAGGTGGGGAGACATTCCTGTTGGATGTCTTATCCCTTCCTGCACCCAAAATTATTCCAAATTATTGGTTTAAAAGGAAAAAAATATCACCCATTTTGTCTCAGTTTACCAATAAGTTTTCAATTTGTTTACAAGGCAGCAAGTGAAAGACTCTTTCTACAAGGAGCTAAAATGATTACAGATCACTGTGAGTTCAAAGGACGTGTCATGGAAATACATTGGGGAGAATTACTATTTCTCATCAGTGGGATAATTGCAGGAAATCCATCTGAAGGTTAGAACACAATATTTGGAAGAAGTTATTGCTTCTACATTTCTTTATAGTCTGACATGAAAGATCTGAAACTTCTTCTGCATGTGACTCAAATATGAATAAAGCTCATAACAAAACATAATAGAGGAAAATGAAAAATTCCTGGCTGATACAGAGGCATCTGTGCTGTGGTTAAATTATATTTCGATTTTCAACTCATTTGTTTATGCCTCCAGACAGCTACTGACCGTGTTCCAGAGGATCTTAACTTTGTTGAGGACCCCTTGACTTTGCTGATTTTAATCGTGCATGAGGGAGACTTTAAATAAATCAGCCATTGCTATTGGCCAGTAATGAAAAAAACATTAGAAGAAAATGCAAGCAGTATTTACAAACTGCTGAGGATACATACAGAGCTGTATTCCCCATCCATGGTGCAGGTAATTCCTCTGCAAAGTCAAAGGCTGCCCAAGGGTCCTGGGCTACTTAAACCAGGTTTGCCAGAAGCTCTCACAACTTTTTCTGTGTGGGAGCTCCTGTGACTGAACCAGCAGAAACATGAGAAGATTGTTTTTTTGCCAGGCTCATCATAACAAAGAGCCACAAACTGAACTTACCTGGGAAGAAGAGTAAGACAGTTTTTTCTTCTCACCCCAAGAGTTCATTTCTTACAGTTCAGGTCTAAAAGCCCCTCTCTGGAATCCACTAAAAATATTACTGGTGCTCATCTGAGTTTTTCATCCTTCCTACTTGAAGTGGGTCTAAGAGTTCTCTTTATCTTCAAGCCCAGAGTGGTTTCTTTGCTCAGACCTGGTGTCTGAGCACAGAAGTTCTCTGGAGCTCAAGCTGTCTAGCAGTCAAAATGCCAGGTCACGGAGAAAGGCCCAGAAGAGCTCTATTTCACTGTCTGATGTCATGCTAAAGCATAAAGGGTGGCAAACAACAGTCAATCACCTCAGAAGTGCTGACCAAGGTTTTGCAGATCTTAAGAAATGCATGTCCAACACAACTGTGTTGGAAGAGACTCAAGCAATCTGACATCCTCCCCAGTCTTCACTCCTCAGCATTTATTGCTGGTAATTGGTGCAGATTCTTGCCTTCAGCAATTTCTCACCCAAGCAATGCAACTGAAGATACTGACTCCCACCATGCTGGGGGAACAGCCCTGGGCACTGAACACTTCCCAAGAACATCCCCGAGCAGATGGCATAAATTTAGTGAACTGTGGATGGGAAAGGGAATCCCCAGGAGATGCAGTGACAGCACAGACACTGCACAGAGATCTTTTTTCTGTGTCCTCACAATCCATTTCCATACAGCTCTCAACTTTTTTCCACATAGTGTTTGGGACTTGAGCGTCTCTAAGGAATCACACTTATTTGAGGCAGGGATGAGGAAGACAGGAATAAACAGTATTTCCTGCTCTTGAAGAGAGATCACTGAGACACCAAAGGCCTCTCTCTGCCATGTGGGGTGAGAGATGCAGCATGTAGGTGCACCAGCAGGATTATGTTAGCAGCCCCAGTGAAATGCCCTGACTTCTGCTGCCTCCAGGCCTCAGCTGTTCCCTTGCTTAGCTCCAAGCTCTGCACAGACACACAGCTGTCTCCCAGCTCCTCTGGGCTCTGCATGCTGGGCTGCTCCAAGGGCTGAGACACCTCCAGCAATCATCATAAAGTACCTCTCAAGTACAAGATCACAGAGTAGGATCATAGCCATGGAAGAAAACAACTTTCTGTGCCCAGCTGGACTACATCAACCAACCTAGCTACATTTAAAAGATGTTTTCTGCCCCTTTTCTGAAAGCCACCTTCTCAAACCTCCATGCTCGTGGGCACAAAATTCCCCAGGACATGAGACTCACAAGTCACCTGCTGGGCAGCAGAGCTGGGCTGGCTGCAGTGTTCCAAGGTCTGCAAAGCTCTGCCCATCCTGGAGATGTGCACAGCACCAGCACACCTTGGGTTATCACATAACACACCTGGGCAGGTGTGACCAAGCAGGAGGCAACCTAGGAGAAAACAATACAGCCCTCAGGATTAACAGGAGGGATCCTTTCTCCTGTTAGAAATGTTTGTGGCTGAGTTACCTGACCATTTTAGTGAGTCATGCCTTTAGGGAGCCTTTCACCTTAACCAAATGCTTCAGCATCCTGCAGCACCAATAACCCCATCCAGAGGGTAAATGACCAAGAGAGTGCTGCCATGAAAAGTGGCAGACTGAGTCACTCAATTAGCAACCTCTGTGCAATGTTTAGTAGCCAGAGGAGGGCTGTCCTGTCTCCTAAGTGACTCACAACATGAAAGAACATCACACAGTAGTGATCAATCACAAAGGTGAATAAGCAGCAGTGGTTTTGTCCGGAGGCTGAGTAAAAAACTCAGCTACACATCAATATGATCCATGGCCCTGCTCCTTTCCACTTAGTTAAATGAGCACTACTGAGTGTAAGCCCATTGTATCAAGCAGTGTTGTCTAAAGGGTGGAGATCAAAGAGCAGCAGAGAGGTTTTCACACACTCCTCGTGACTTTACTATGGCCAAACCCCTATTGCAAATGTTTCCTGCCTCCAGATATGCTCCAGAAGATCACAGGAAAGGAACTGTGCAAATTCTACCTGAACTGAGACTTGGATCTACTGGGAAAAGGTAACAAAATATAATTTTAATTCAAGACAGCATTTTTTACTACCTTTCCTTGAAATAAAGTCCATTCTTTCTCCTACCCCTCTGTGTTCAATCCTGTTACAGAATGATAGGACTGTTTGGGTTAGAATAGACATTAAACACCATTTATTTCCAAGCCCCCTGCCATAGGCAAAGTGTCTTTCCACCAGACCAGGTTGCCCAGACTACACTTAAATGGGACTTGAGCATTTCCATGGATGGGACATCCACAGCTTCTCTGGTCAACCCGTGTCTCACCCCTCTCAGTCAAGAATTTCTACTTAAGATCTCATATAAATCTACCCACCTGCAGTTTAAAGCCATTAGCCCTTGACTCTCAACACATGCCTGTGTCAAAAGTCACTGCCTCTTACTGTAACTCAAGAGCTGAGCAGCAACTTCAGAACAGCATGAGCAGGGAAAGTAGTAGAGTTTTCTCTCTTAGCAAGGGTGTCACACACCCTCCCACACTGCAGCTCTCAGTGGCCCTGAAAGCTGAGGACAGCTGGTGGCTACTTGGGAAGAGCTGGGTTGGCACAGCATCAGATAGGGGCTCACCAGGCAGATGGAGAGTTTGTGCTATCAAGGAACCCTCCAGCTAAGCCATAAAATCCTCCTTTTTCTCTCATTGTGAGGAGCAGAATGGCTTTAAGAAGCACACAGCATAATTGAAAGGAGAGGGGTGTCTGGGCAGGTGGGCACTGCCTTGAGCAGATACGAGTTCCTTCTATCGTGCTGCATGTGCTTGGTAACTCCATGCAATACAGGAAGACAGATATAGAATCAGGTTGGTTTTCTTGGTAAAAGAAAACTCAGCATTTCATACCACAGGCAATAAAATTCAGGAAAATAAAAAAAGAGAGAAGGGAAAAAAGAAAAAAAAACTGAGAGAAAGGAAAAACAGAAAAAAAAGGCAGAACCCAGAGCCAAGTTCTTTAGCACTGAAAGTTTGACTCTACAACCTTAGTACCTTTACTTCCTCCTGTTAAGACATGCAAATACAGATAAAAATACTCCAATGATGCTGATAAAACCTTTACAATGCTGTATCTGGAGTGATGACATTATTCATGGGTTAGCATGAATAGTGAAGCTCATTTGGTTGATTTTTATTCAACTTTTATACAGTGGTAGATAATGGCACAGCATGTCATAAACCCTTTAGAATTCTATTTTAATGTCTTTCCCAAATATTTCTAACTTAGCATTACAACAGTTGCTTTCAACTCCAGAGACAAATCTTTGGAATGCATGGAGGCAAATCGGCAGAACTCAGAAACAGCCTCAAGATAAACTAAGAAGCAAGAAAAATCCTTTTTCACACTTAAAGACTTAGTATTCACTCAGAATTTCCAAGGATAATGATGTTTTCTCCCCTTCAACAGCACACAAGAGCCAGATCCATCTGCAGAGATGCTGTAATCCAAACCAGCTGATGTTGCAGTCTGGTAGTCATGGAAAGACACCTTGAGATCTCTTTTCCACTCCTCCATCTTATAAATCCATTGGGATGTAAGGCACAAGGTAAGAGCTTATTAGGCTTTTTTAATCAACAAGGCAAAGGAGAGTCTGTAAATCCCACTGTTTTGTTATTAATGCAGGAGTATTTTCACATCCAGCACTATTTTAGATTGGAATTCAGCCTGAACTCTTCTACACCAGTGCTTTCAATCTATTAATTAGACAGGAAAAACACTAACTACTCTCCTTTATCCAGACAAGTTCTCACTTTGATAGATTTCTGAGCTAACTCTAAAGAGTTGCACAAAAGGCAGCTCCAAGGAAGGAGCTTTCTCAGTTTCTCCTGTCTATCTCACCAACAGTGCCAGTGTGTGCTCCAGACACCACCTTACACAAAAAAGCAGGCATGAGACTGAATTCCAAAAGAGCTGCCATGACCTAGTTTCATGCCAACCTTCAAGAGACCCCAATGTGTGCATTATTTCTACATTTTTACTTGATTCAGAGAAATCCAACACTTTGTTTCTAACTCCAGCATAGAGGCCAAGGCAATTTTGGGTTACTACAATATATTCTCCCTTTTAAGTGATGGTCTGAGTTCAAAAGACATTGGTTTTAGGGCAGTCTTTCCTTTGGCTGAGTGCAGAAGGAATCATGTCTCTAACACTACAAACTCTTCTGTGCCTGTTCTGCTCAAACCCAGATTACCCTCAGCCTTTGGATAAATCAAGTTATCTTCCAACTTTTCTCAGTGCAATGGAATCAAGCTCCAGAGATTTTCAGCAGACCATGCCTGACGACTACTTGAGTTAGACCAGGATCTCCAGAGTCAAAGCATTCAAACTGTGTTTTGTCAGTCCTTATGCAGCAGCACCACGTCAGCTCTTCTGCATAACAAAACACAGCAGCACTTTTCATACTGCAGGATAATAAGGCAAATGAACAAAAAGCATATTTGCAGATGATAAGCAGATGATCCTCAGATAGGAAGAGTTGCTCTGTATTCAGGTTTTGTTGGCAAAAGCAACGCTGCACAGTTATGAAGCACTCTCTTTCAATTCTTTCAACCATAAACAAGATCATTTGGACCCCGAATACCATTAGTCTGGGTATTAACAATCCCAAAAGTAGTCAAAGGGAGTATAATACTTGTGGAACAGCAGTCAGGCCCATAATGTACCAATTGCTCATTCAGCATGAGATGAAAGTATTTGAGTCTTTAATGATTTGGTTATGTTAATTCCACCTTCAAAAGATCCTTAAGCTACAGGGAGGAACACAGGGTACTCACATAATGCTGCAGCTTGAATCTTTTAATCTCTTCCTTAGCACAGGCCACATATTTACCAAAATGCAGTGCCACTGCATTTAAGAAAAACCTTTCCAGAAAATGTTAGTGACCTTACCATAAACATATACATTTTATAGGAAAAGCTTTGATTAAACAATTTTTTGTTCAACCAGTCCCAAGTACCCCAAACCTACATAACCACTTAAACAACAGCTTTGGTCCTCATATCCTGATATGTCAGATCTAACCTTTCATAGTTGCTTTTCCTTTTTAAAAGATTAAAATAGGGAAAATAAGTGTCAAATTCTAAAGACTAGTTTGATTTTCTTTTTTGCAGTGCTACAGAAGGATGAAGTACAGAGAGGACCATGAGTTTGTACATCTCAAAAATAACCTGCCTGTTTAAGTCTCCATTACCTTGGCCACAGACCTTTTGAAGTTTCCACCATATTTTGAGTTATTGCCCATGTTCATTAGTTAGGGGGAGATCTCTGAGTCAGCTGAGAAAGAAAGCAAGAAAATGTGAGTTTCAGCTTTCTGCAAATCTGATTGTTGAACATTTTCAGCTGATTGCTGATTATCCCCTGGCCTAAGCTGACTAATTTCTTTGGTTCAATTGAACGATAATTGGATTGTTCCCTATAGTTGTGGTTCAATGCCACAGCATTGTGCTGTCAATAATTCAGTAAAAGCCTATTAAATCCATGGCCTTTCTGTGGAGAATGGTACCTTTAAAACAGACATTTGTTTCTATTGTGCATATCAATGCTAATTCTCTTCTTACTTAAATCATAGGAAAAGAGCATTAAAAATGCTATAGCAAGCTGCAGCAGAGTGAAAGAACAGAAACTGTCCCTGAGTCCTTCCAGGAAACAATTTTAGAAGACTCTTTTCTGAAGTATCAAAAGGTCTCAAAATTCCAAACTTTCATAATTGTATTTAAGACCCTTTACCTGGAAAACCTGTATTTAAGGAATTGCATCCCAACCATTTTCCTGTTTCTTGTGACAACAGTCAAAAATTAAAAGCAGAAAGGTCTCCACAGCTTTAACTCCAGCTCTTTCTTTGATGTTTACCAAGAAAACATGGGTTCCCCTGAGTGCTCTGCAGAATGCAACACACCCAGAGGGTAAATTATGCTCCTGGTGAACATTGCTAATGGAGACTTTTCCATTACAAAGGTGGAGAAACTGCCTTTTTTTTCACATGACAGTGATTCCAGCCATTGCAGAGCCCAGGTCCTCACCAAGGTGTGGTGAGCAGGAGAGCTCTCAGGTAGGGAGAGAGCTCAAGTTAAAGAGCCATAACTTTGGGTGGCAATCCACAGCCCAGATTCCACAGAAATCCCACCCATGGCCTTTCCACCCTCCTCCCACAGGCTGCTTCTCCTCATCAAGGTGCTCAAAACTGGGGCTGAAGCACATCTCACAGTACCTGGTCCTGACAAGGCAACATTGATTCTGGCAATAAAAGTTCTCAAGTACAGATAATTTGAATCAGAAATTGCTATAGTTATCCGTGAGACAGCAGGCAGCCTGGGACAGCCTTTGTCACAAAGTTTAATGTAAGTTCACCTCAAAAAAGTCTCTCATGTTTCACCATTTTCAGGAATCATCTCAAGGCGAAACATGCCTGGGCTCATTTCAAAGCTGAGAAGTGTTTGCCTCTGCAATAAATGAGAACTTCAAACCCTCCTGCACCACCTGAGATGAAAACTACCTCCTCTCTGAATTTCTCTTGAGTCCTGTTAGCATGCTGCAGCATAGCTGTGCTCAAACCTACACTCTTCCAAGAGCAGGGTCTCTGAAACCCCTGCATGAGGTGGTTAATTAGATGGTTATTCACACACAGAGCTTAATCCCAAACCCAGGGAGACTTGTGGGATTTTACTGACTAATGACCTGCAAGTTGCTACCTAGAGACTCTCCAAAGATTAATTATGTGCCAGATCTGCTCAGATTATAGGCCTGATTTACAACACCCTTTGGTATTAAGCTTTCCCAACTCTTCCTGTTTTTCATTTTAACACTAAATGCTTGTGCTGAAGGGTTCACACTGTTGCTTCAAGGAACACTTCTGGAGAGCTTTCAAAGCCAACCAGCTTAGTGGCTTCCAAGGAGAAAAAAAAAAATGAAACAAGAAAATAACATAAAGATGCCAGATCTCGGGGAAAGGAAGGGATTTGAACCTCAAGCTGCAGGATGTCAGCAAGTAGAAAGGAGACTAAGAGACACCTCATCAAGATCCACATTGGTGATTTTTGGTATTTCAACTCCTAAAATACCAAAAGACCCTGTTCTCAGCTCCCATGGAAGATAACACTTCCGCTGCCACTCCAAGTGGACATCACTGTGAGCAGTTCCTGCTGTGGATGGGAGTGATGGACCTCTCAATCAACAACCTGCACCAGTATTTTCCTTCTGCCTGCATGGTGTGGCAGGAAAGGAGGCAAAGTTACCTCTGAAGGCCAAGGTAACTCACCAGGGCGATGGCACCTGGTGTCACACAGACATGGAAAGGACACAGAGAGATGGCTTGGAGCACTAAGCTCCTCTGCATGAGTTACATTCTCATGTATCAACCATTTGAAGCTGTCATTAGAATATTTCTGAAGGGAGTTTAACTTTCTGACTAGCCTTAATTGGGTTGGTACACTAGGAGCAGGATCAAGGCATTTGCTCATTTGTAACAAAACGGGTTCATGGCCCAGTGGTTTGCACTTGCAATTTTTTAAGCTATTTTAAGATACAGGGGTAAATGTGTTAAATAGGTCGCAGTCTGTGTCCAGCACAGAGATAAGAGGCTGTTTATAACTCCAACTGCAGAACTTTGGCTTTTGAGCTCCACTGGTAACTTATATGGCAGGTCCCCAGCGCTTGCCCAGAAGGCAAAAGTTACAGGCAGAAAAAATAAATAAATCTGACTGCTCTCATGTTCAGCCTTGCTCCAGTTCACCAATATTTCTATATATGGCAGCCCTGAAGCTCTGGTGCACAGATACCACTGAAAAGCACACGATGAGTGGGAAAAGCAGTCCAAAAAGATTAAAGCATTAGGCAAGGAGGAAAATTGGACAGTTTTCCAAGCAGATGATGAAGGAAAGTAGGTGACATTTCTGCCAAAGAGGACTGGGGTTCTGCAGCTGCTCCCAGAAGTGGCACGCAGTTTGTTTGATTCAAACAGAAGCTGCAGGAGGGGGTCTGAAGGACAGAGACACCCAAGAGGTTTGTGAAGCAGCATCAGCATTTACCCAGCACTGCCTGGGCCAGGACAAAACTGAAGGCAAGAACGATGTGACCCACAGAGCCGCTGTATATGGGGGTAGGCACAGCCTTGGGATCCACCAGGATAAATATTCTGGCCAAAGCACTTGATGGAGGGAGCTGGCAGAGTGCAAATATGATAAATGGCCCAGCACAGAGACAAAAGGCTGATTATAACCCCTACTGCAGAGCTCTAGAGCCCAGAGCCACATTTCAGAGGGTCTGCTGTCCTGCCTAAGTGCTTTTACATCCCACTGAGATTACTCCCACCTCTAAGTTGGACTAAAGCCTCACAAAGACTGTGATTGAAACTTGTAGATAGAGGATTATAAAACAAGGTTTTAAAATCTCTACTTTCTCTCCCCTTGTGCCTCCCAGAGGAATTATTTAAAACAGGAGCCCTAAGTCCNCCACCAGCTGGACCATAAAATACTTGCAGAGGGAGGATCCTGTTTCAGCAATTCCTTAGGCTGGAATTTGTAAGCAAAGGTTGCCATAAGAATATTGGGAAAGGTGAAAGAACATCTCTAGAACAGAGCCTGCTGCAGAGCTGGCATGGATTGCAGCCCGTGGGGCAGTCCTTCATCCCTTAGGAGTTTGCAGTAGGGAGAAGTCTGAAAGCCAGAAATAAATGTCAGGGATTTCCCTAATAATAGGGTTACTCACCAAAACAGCACAAAGAGACTGAGCTGGCTTCTTCTCCCAGGCAGGAAAAGAGGAAAAGTGAGAAGGAAGTAGTGATCAAACATAGGTACAAAACTGGGGCTTCACCAAAGCTGTTCTTTCCAGTTTCTGGGGGACCTGGATTTCATCAAGCCTCCATCTGCACTCTTTAATTCAGAATTCATGTTTGCAGAACTAAGGGAGGCAAGGGGAGAACATCCAGGAGACAGATCTGTCCTTATCCCCAGACAAGTAATCATCCATCTCTGGTGCAAGTTGGAAGTAAAGGCTTCCTATAGAAAGCCATTTAGTCTGTGAACAGGATCCCTTTTGCTGCACAAGACACCATTTTGGGTCTACATCCTCCCACCAGCCCCAGGAGGCACAAGACAAAATACTGACATTATTAAACAGAAGATGCTCGAGCTGTACAGTTCACATCAGATACAGCAGGCAAATACAAGGATCTGAGTGTCCTTTGCTCTCCCTTTCCTCTTCAGCCTGAATTGTCCACAAACCCCTTTGGTGAGAAAGGACTGTTTCCCAGAAATATGCTGCAGCATTATTCACTCAGGTGCTTTACATTTTCTCACACCAATTTTCAGCCACTGTTGAGGGCAGGTCACAGGACTGGGCAGACTGTGCTCACGCAAGAAACAGGCATCCAGCCCTGCACAGGCTTCAAGTCCAGAAATCAGAAACTGAACTGGGAAAAAGTCTCTCTCCCAGATTGTCTTGCTGATCATCTTCCCAACTTCAAAGCTCACATCTGTCTCGTGAGGTGAGGACGGTTTCTAACTTTAGTTGACCCAAATTACTTCCAGCCTTCCTCTGCAGCACACAGCAACACTCAGCCTTTGATCACTGCATCTGGGAAATAAACTGGTCTGGTGTCTCTGCAAAGAAAGCTTGACAGGCAAAGGCATGGAGGTGAAGCCCATCATTGAGTCTGCTGTCATTAACAAAATTATTCTGCTTTGGAGAGGCAGCAGGGGGAATCGGAGCACAAAGCACAATTTACCTGGAAGTTGCTGATTTTTTGGGCACTCCTATCACACCTAAGGGCAGTTCCTCACTTTACAAAAAAGTGAGAAATAGTAGAAAAATACTAGATTAATCTAAATAATAATGTAATATTAGATTAGGAAGTAATATTATAGATTAGAAAATATAAAATAATAGAGAAATAGGAAAAGCATTCTGTGGTTTTCCACAAGGTGGTCCTGCAGGTCCTGCAGAGACAAGCTTTCCTGAAGTTTTAATTAGTGAAAAATGATGCAAAGACTTACAGCCTTCCTCAATCCTGGAATAACTTTTAATCCTGAAATCTTTCCCATCCCTCTTTGTCACAGTCCCCTCAATGAACACACACACATTCTGTAAATGCTGAATTAACATACACTTACATATGGAAAAGATTACATAGAATTACAGAATTTATGACAGGATAATTCTTATTCATATTTTTCTCTCAAATTAATTTCTAGTGTATTTTGCAGTTGTATTCCTGCTGAGCAGGGTAATTGTGGTGCTTATCCTTCAGTATCAGGCTGATTTTTGGTCATCCTCTACACTTAAAACTTAGCTGACAATAGCAAGAAAGTAGCTACAATTCTCAGGGATCCTTGTGACTTTCACTTCTGTTGTTTCAAAGAAAAATTAAGTTAAAAAACACAGCATCTCAGAAAGGGGGCAAGAACATTTTTAAACAGCACAGATTAGCAGAACATAGCACAATTCAAGCTTTTGCCTATTCATAGATGTGACCCTTCTAAAAAGTGAGAAAAGGAAGAAGAGAATTTTTTTGTTTTAAAAAAAGATTTAAACCCTTAAACAGCAGGATATTATGTACCTGCTATTAAGCTCCATCTGGCACTAACCATGCAGTCAAGTGACAAGCCAAGACACTTCTTTTGGGGGGGGTGGGGGTTTGTTGAGGGGTAGG
>VWYI01033439.1:94061-245710 GCA_013399455.1 Anthoscopus minutus
CGATGTGACCCACAGAGCCGCTGTATATGGGGGTAGGCACAGCCTTGGGATCCACCAGGATAAATATTCTGGCCAAAGCACGTGATGGAGGGAGCTGGCAGAGTGCAAATATGATAAATGGCCCAGCACAGAGACAAAAGGCTGATTATAACCCCTACTGCAGAGCTCTAGAGCCCAGAGCCACATTTCAGAGGGTCTGCTGTCCTGCCTAAGTGCTTTTACATCCCACTGAGATTACTCCCACCTCTAAGATGGACTAAAGCCTCACAAAGACTGTGATTGAAACTTGTAGATAGAGGATTATAAAACAAGGTTTTAAAATCTCTACTTTCTCTCCCCTTGTGCCTCCCAGAGGAATTATTTAAAACAGGAGCCCTAAGTCCTGGTCTGGCCACGAAGAATCCATGACTCTCATGGCTTTACAAACTTCCAAGGCTCCATTGTGGAATTATTTAAAACAGGAGCCCTAAGTCCTGGTCTGGCCACGAAGAATCCATGACTCTCATGGCTTTACAAACTTCCAAGGCTCCATTGTGGTTGGTACCATTGTGTCGTAGGCCCGTAGGGATCCATCAGCCCATCTGTGGGCTGCATTGCACCTTGTTTGCCCGATGTTGTGGTGTGTGCTTGCTTAAATAAGTTTTAAGAGCTACAGCTCAGCCAGCCTTTGTCTTTTGATTCATCCCAAAGTTCCTCTCTTCTGAGTTGTTGAGCCGTGCCCCCTTCTCCTATGTTGTTGGTTCCCACCCGAGTTGTATCTCCCCGCCTGACTTGTCAATCCCTCCTGACCAGGCCTTATTCCAGTACGTTCCCTGTCACCTTGAACCCTGCCCCTCAGTCCTGTCACTCATTGTCAACCCTGCCTTTTGTTCTAGATCCTTCCCCAGCTCTCGACATCCCCACGGCTGTTCTCCATGTCCCTCAACTAATGTCTCCTCCCTATCCCTTGTTATTGGTTATCCCATGTCTGATCCCTCCCTGAGGACGTCCCCCAGTTTCTCCCGACTGGAGAGAGTTCTGTATCCACCCCCTGCATTCCCCAGGGTATAAAAGCCCTGCCAAGCTATTGTTTTCCTCCTGGCTGCCTGGATTTCCCATGAATAAACTCCTTCGACCTACACAAGGAGCCTCCTCCTCAGTTCTTTATCTCCACACCTGTGCCTTTATCAGCTGTTGCCATAGAGCATCGGGCTCTAAGCTGAACCAGGGTTCATCTTGCCATCCTGTTCCATCCCACTCTTGGCAGGAGTGTTGAGCTAGCCCTAAAGGACTCTGGCACCACGTCATTTTCCACTGAAGAGCAGGGGTTTAATCACCTCTCCGATTGCGCGGGAATTAGCTAAATCACTGCCTATCTCCTGTATGAGCCAGGTGTACCCACAAAAAGAAGGGAACCCTGGAGGTTGTGTTGCGCCAAAGTTCTGAAAGCAATGCGTTGTCTGGTCCAGAAATACCTTGTTTAACAAATAAATCCTTTTTGGAGTTACCAGGGAGCACAGACAGAAGTATTTCAGGCACTGAAACTGAAAAGTTGCAGCTGATGGCTGAAATAAATTTGTGGGATGTTTCCAAGAAGCCAGAGACCAAAGGATGTGGTGACTATGCAGGAACAAGGAATTAGAGCCATAAAGTCTCTCGTTACATGCAGCCCTCCCTGACATAAAAATACTACAAAAAATACCCAGAAGTAAGGCCTGTGGGTGGTAAATGCTGTTCTGGGTCTTCACATTTCTGCTGCTCCTCTGCCCTTTTGTTCCTGCTTTTGGGCACAGCAAAAAAAGTGTGGAAACAAATCAAGAATCAGTCATACACTGGAGGAGAAGAATCTCAGAGAGAAGCTAACAGGAAGCAGAAGACATGTTTACTGTGATCTTCCTCCCCACATTTGAAAAGCCACCTCACTTCCAATGGGGAGAACAAATCCTTTTGCTAAGTCCCTTGGAAGTGAGGAGAGCACCTCATCAGCTGGCTGCTGCCTCAAGCTCTCAGCGGTGGCTCATTTTCCTTCATGCCACCCTCCCCAGGGCTCTGATGGAGCCTGTGATTAATTCAGCTCTTTACTCCAGTTAAATGCTGTTCCACAGTCATTTTGTGGAAGTCGTTTCTCTCCCATGGCAGAAAGCATCGCATTTTCATGCACGCCTGTGGGTTGTTGTAGCAGATTGATGGCTCGTTGTGCTGTCAGTCGCTGAAACATCCCTTGCACAATCCACATCCTGCCACTGGGCAGGGCATGGCTCAGTCCCTGCTGGACAGGAGGTCCAAGAGCCCATCAGAGGGGTGGGGCTGATCCAGGCTGGTGCATGGATATGGGACAACACAGCAGCCTAAAGCCAGACCCCACAAATCAGAGCACAGCTTGCAAACACAAACCCACCTGCACATCACTGCCTGGGGAGGGAGAGGGAGGAAAAGGAGGGATGGAGAGAAGTAACAGTTTTCACTCCTGACACTCTCATTTAAGCACAGACTGCTATATAATCTTTTCATTCCACAATTAAACATTATCAACAACTTTCAATTAACAGCACAGGGGCGACCTCTCCTACCCAAGGGCAGTGCATGCATCCAGGTCATTTGCACAACCAGCTTACTGGGAGACCATGAGGTTGTTCATCTGTGGAACTGGACCCAACTGGAATTCATTACAGGCTGCAGGACCAGGAGGATTAAAACTGGACCATTCACAAACTTTAGGCAAATGACAAATCGCAGTTCTGGGGCTCCTGAGTATGACACAGCACTAGACACACAAAGCAAGGAGCACTTTGATGTACTTAATTCCTTCACCAAAAGTATAATAAGCAGACCATGTGTATTTCCACCACTAGATTCTCTGGTTTGTTTCATTTTTTCCCAAAAGGTTCCCTTAGCCCCAAGATGAAGTTATCTGTGGAATTAATTATGCTGGATCTGACAGCAGCACTGAGAAACAGAAGTGTAAAGCCCTAAAGTGCTTCAAAAATAGGCAAATATTAAATCAATTAAAGAAATAATATCAAACTTATAATAGTACATATTAAGATGAGGGTTACCCTGTTCACTGTCACGCAGCAGCCACCTCAGGGAAGAACTTACTCCCACAAATGAAAGGACACAATCTTTTCAAGGAACCAGCCTTTCCCAAATACAGTCCTTCCCTGTTTCCTTCTGTCTGCTCCAAAGAGAATGAAGGTTCCAGTTTCTAGATGAGTAGTTTTTATTTCATATTCTGGATACTGTTGTCTCCTGGACAGTCCCATTTAGCAGTTCCACAGCCCAGCCATGGACATTTCTCAGAGCAGAAAGTACAAGGAACATTTGGCATCATCAGGATTACACAAACTTCCACACCTGGAAATTCTTCTCAGCTGGGATATGAACAACACGGTCATCGGGACATCTTTTTGTTGCAGGAAGACTTCATGGTATTTATTTTCTTACAAGCTCAAATTGAATAGGTGCTTAAAAGATCTTCAGAGAGAATAAGAATACAGGATTAAAGAAAAAACCCCAAAAAACCACTTTGAGCTGACAAATTAATGACAGTATATGAAACAGAAAGAAAAGCAATATTTAATGAGTTGTTATGGGACGTTGTATTTTGCAAAACATTCATGGCCATGTGATAACCATGACATGTCACAGGGAACACATTCACTTGTTATGGATGTTTGGCTTCAGCTGCTCACCAGAAAGATGCAAGGTGTTCTCATTAGAAGGACCATTGCTAGGAAATGAAAGCCTGCTAATTATTACAACTCACAAAGAGAGACAGTTTAGTAGCACAAAGGGGTATTTATACATTTATTTCTGAACTATTCACTTTCACCTCATAATTCCTATTATTTCCATAATATCCAGAAGGAAATCTCTCTATTTTATTGATTCTTTCAGAGAGGGGAAGCATGCCTGACTTTGTATTAACAAATGCACAACCACACATGCTTCCTTTCTCCTCAGAAAAGTAATCACAGTGGCCAGGACCACAGCTCTGCCTTTGGCAACATATATAATCTTCATATTTCTGGGGTTTGTTACTCAGTCCTCAACCTCTCCTTAATTTGGACTTTGAAACATAAGTTGGCAGCAAGAGTTTGGTGGCTTTTCTCTTTCACACAAGTTTGCAGAGTTTATCTTTTTTGTTTGTTTTCCCAGTGGAAGGCAGGGGAGTTACTAGGAATAAAGAAAAAGGCTTTGCCTGTTATGTTTTTGCTATAGTTATTAAAAAACTTGGAGCTTTATTGTTACTATATTTGATAAAAGATAAACAGAAACATAAACCAGTAACCATCTGGAATGAAAAGAACCCTGCTGGTTCTTAGAGGGAACATTATATCTCTCCATGCTTCCTAAGATGCTGTCGGAACATAAGTAGACACACACCACATCTGTGTTATGTGCCACCATAAAATTGGTGTTGGACAGAGCTTTTTCTCCCTCCCTGCATTTCTCCTCCATCCCCAGGAATGAATCAGCCAGCAGCAAACCCATCTGCACAAACTCACCCATGTGACAAGTCACCATTAAAATGATTTCTGGCCTTCACCTTGCTCCTGCACTCCCACTGCACATCCCAGACCCCATCCCACCACTTGCACTGTAAGTCTGCCCTGCATCAGTGGAAGTTTGCTTCACAAAAAGGATCCAGCATGCCTCGACAGCTGCTTGAAGTCATCTGAGTTTTACACACACCAGGCTTTCCATGCAGGCATGTTCTGGACAGCATTAGTGCAATAAAGGGCATTCCAGGGGGAGCAGAACTAGCTCCTGCAACAGGAATCAGGATAAATTTTAAGTATCAGTGTGAAGGCAGATTTTATCATCAGTCATAGCATTATAAATACTACTGTAATGTTGATTTAACAGGAATTTCTCCTGGTCTTGATCTGCAATAGCAACTCTTGGCATTGACTACAGAAGTGCTCAAGAGTTTCTGAAGTTATTAGAATGGAGTATGATTTCCCAGGTTTGAGAATTCTGGATTAACACTGATCTGTGACCCTTGGGTGGTCTCAGAGAGCTCTGCACTCACTCTGCACTGTGAGGATGAGGTTTTTGGGATTTGCATGATGCCCTGAGCTCCAACACTGCAGGTAGGATTGGATTACAAACAGCTTGAGCAACACTCAAGGGGACAACATAAACTATTTCATCTGCCTCTCTTCTTTCCTGTGTTATCCATCCTTTTACATTTTTCCCTTTTTTCTTTCAATGTGCAGGTGGGTTTTTTTAACACCTTTGTGGTAGAGGGCGAACCAGATCTCTTACCTGTGAAGAATTTCACGTCAGAAATGCTATGCCAGGAAAACATAATGTAAGGCAATGAGGAGCTGTTATGAACCCCAATATTGGACCAATATAACCTCAATACCTGCTGCCCTGTAGCCATCACACTGGCACTTGCAGCAGCCAGAAGGAGCATGAGGCTTTCCTGAGTTCAAAGCTGCACTCTCTGTCTCCCTGTCCTCTTCCAGCAGGTGTGTGTCCTTTCTCCTCCTCTCTCCAGAATGACCTGGAATTAATGAGAACAGGAAATACTCTGGGTTTGACAAAGGGATCTGCACCCCAAGCCAACAACCTGTCTCCTGGCACCAGAATTAGGTTTGCATCATAGAGTCCAAACCACTGAAACAAACATAAAAAGGCAAGAGTCAAGAAACTGGATTTTAAAAAAGACTACACTCTGTACAGGCCAAGAAATCCTTGATGCTTCGTGTTATACTTCAGAAAATCACTTTAGCCCAAGAGTCACTTAGTGATTACAGCCCATTTCAGGCCCAGATACCCAAGTGAAGCTCTGGTGGAAGGTTTAGATTTAGAAAAGGCCTTTTAGCCACAGACAGGGAGATCAATCTGTTTAGTCTCAAAAGGGAGAGAGTGGGAGGCAACTTGATTACACTGTCTTCACTTGGAGAAGATAACGGGCACTTAAAAAGGATTCTTAATCTAGGAAAGCAGCTTGACAAAATGCTCCTGGCTAGAAGCTGAATCCAGACCAGTTCCAATTAGAAATGGGACACTTGAAAAAAAAGAATTAAAAAAAAAAAAGTCACCTTTTTAAGTTGTTGTGACCACTGGAACAGTCTACTCAGAAAGGACAGTCTCCAAACCAAGACTGGATACTTCCTGGTAGTTGCCTTTCCATCACCCCTTAAGGAGCTCAAAAGAGTAAGCCAGACAGAATTTACCAAAATTTCACCTGCCACCTCCTTCTGAGCTTATCTAAGCCCCTAAAATAGCTCATTAAAAAAAAAATTACATATATATATATTTTCTAACAATGACAGTGCAGTGCTATTTTGGTCCACATTTACCTGGGCTTTAGCCTTTTTTTAGTAATTTTGCCTCTATCAAAGCTACCCTTGAAATGAAGAAGCCACCCAAAGCAGCGAGTCCAATGTCTGTTTTACTGTGTTAATACCTTATCCCAGCTGGCTCTTGCCTGCTGTCATCCCTTTTGGTGTGTGTTTGAACTGGAAAAGAAGCTGCCTTTTGCAAACAAAAAGAAAATACATTTACAGCCTGCTGGAATTCTGTCTTGCTCTCACCACCCCATAGGCAGGAAGGGCAAAAGGGGGTTAACTAAATGCAGCACAATGGACAGACTTGTATTTCACCCCATTTAAGCCCATTCAGAGAATCATAGGATTACCAAGCTTGGAAAAGTCCTCTAAGATCATCAAGTCCAACCATCAGCCTAATACTGACATGTTCACCACTAAACCTTGATCCTAAGCACCACATCTACACATTTTTCGAACACTTCCAGGGATGCTGATTCCTTGAAAAGCCTGATCCAATGCCTGACTACCCTCTCAGTGAAGAATTTCTTCCTAACATCATGTCTAATTCTACTGTGGAACAACTTTAAGCTGTTTCCTTTTGTCCTGTGGCTTGTCACCTGGGAGCAGAGACTGATCCCCACCCTGGCTACAACCTCATTTCAGGGAATTGTAAAGAGTGATGAAGTCTCTTTGCAGTCTCCTTTTCTCCAGGCTAAACACCCCCAGTTCCCTCAGCTGCTTCTCAGGGGACTTGTGCTCCAGACCCTTCACCATTCATTTCTTCTGTTCAATAGTGAGCACTGCTGGCATTCCACACAGCAGCAGCCAGCATTACTCAGTATAGAGGGAGATGCTGCCACCACTCACAGATCTATAAAAACTCTGAGTGACCCAGCAGGGGCTCAGCAGGAACCAACAGAGTTGCATGGCTGTTTCTCCCAGCACATCCTTTCTGTATGCTGAAAAGAAAATTATAGCGTGGGTTCCTAGAGAAATGAAATGTCTGAAAAGAACCACAGAATTATTTCAGCTGTAAGGGAATTTAAAGACCACCTGGTTCAAATCCCCCTGCCATCAATAGGGACACTTTCCACCAGACCAAGCTGCTCAGAACCCCGTCCAACCTGGCCTGGAACACTCCCAGGGATGGGGCATCCAGAGCTTCTCTGGAAAATCTGGGCAGGCAACTGGGCAAACAGCTCTGAAAACATGAATGACAGGACACGAGATATCTAATACAGCTGATTCCCTTTCTGCAAGGGTTTCAAAGGGAGCAGTTTGGTGGCTGACCAGTGTCAGATCTCATTAGTGAATCTGAAGCACAATGCTGTTTGGTTTATTTATCAAAGTTTTTATTTTCAAAGGAGTTTAGAGGGAACCTGGTCATCTGAGAGAGGAGGGAGAGAGACACAGAAATCTAGAGTAGCACAAAGAGCTCACATCTAGAAAGGCCTTTTCAAAATTTGGAGTTCCATGAAAGGTTTTTTTAAAGAAATCCCCCAAAGCTTTCACTGAAGCAGTTACACACTTCCCTGCCCAGCTCCTAGCAAGAAGCACAAACACCAAGGTATAGAGGGATTTGTGTGCACATGCAACACCTGCAAGCAATGCAGAAGGCTTTATCCATGGAGCACTGCCTGTGGTTTCAACCTGGCAGCCCTTCCTTGCTTGTTCCAGAGCACTTACCTACATGGGCAGGAAAACAACTTTTAGTATCACACCTAGTAGTCTGCAAAGCAAAGCAAAGCACACTTTTCCACCCCAGGTAGCTTCTACTGGCAAACACATTTCCTCAGGGGTTTGTGGAGAAGAGCCACAGGTTACAGCAGCCACCCTCAGCGAGGAAGGTGGCCCTGCTGTCACTTGGTCCCTGCGCTGGAGCCCCATTCCTCTTCTCGGCTGCAGGGAACTTCAACAGAGCTGCAGCTGCTAAAATAAGCACGGGATGAAACGTTTTGTATTCTGAGAGATTTGCTGCCCTCTGTAGTCCAAGCAGAGCTTTATTCAATCCACGGCAGGAACGCTGCTGCTTTTAGCTGAATTTCTCCAGCAGCCCTTGTAAGTGAGAGCCCAAAGTGGCGTGAGGAAAAGGTGATGGGTCCAACTGGACAAGCAACAAAGGCACTGTGCCCAGTGCGAGTCTGGACCAGGGCAGTCATCCCAAGGGAAGCACTGCCTGAAAGTCAGTGATCAAACTTCCCAGGCACCACCCTGCAGTTGCAAAGGGGACAGCCATGGCTTAAGGCAATTCCTGTCTTGCTGTTCCTGCTGGCTCTGCTGTGTCTCCAAGCTGTAGAAACTCAAAGCTAGAACAGAATTCTGCAAAGCCTGTGTGAAGCTGAAAGAAAACTCCAAAACAGTCTGAGCAGAGAGCCCAGAGCGGCACAACTCTTCAGCACACTGTAACACATTTGCAGACAAAATATTTCACTTGTCAGGCTCCTGCTGCCCAGCCGCACTTTTCAGTCCTGAGAGTTAGCAGGAAAAGAGAGCTCAGCCTATTGCCAGGCTCTGCAGAAAGCTGATGCCAAGGGGAATGAGAAGGGCTTGGGTTTGGAGACCAGAGGGGCTGAGCCTCAGGGAACCACAGTCCAGCTCAGGCACAACGCAGAAATAGATGGCTGGGAGTAAATTCAGAAGATCAAGGTCCTCTTGACCTCTAACGGTGCTAGTATTTAATTTATGAAAGAGGGAGCACAGCTCCAAACAAACTAAAGCTCCTATTTTCACAGCCCTGGTATCCCTAAAAAAATTTCAACATTTCCTCCCAACACCCTGCCTTTATTAGAACTAACCACAAAGATTCCAACAGGGAAAAAAGCAATGAAGTTTACAACCAGATTTTTCCCAAAAGAAAACAGTTTCTGCTTTTTAGCCTTCCCCAATTACTCTGGCACAACGCATCTCTCGAAGTGAGAGGTGCTCTGGGTTTAGTGTAACCTAAATAGAGTCTGTGGGTAGGTGCAGCCCTCCAGTGGTGAAGAGAAAGACACGCAGATATGCAGATCTTTTATGTGTGGATAGAGACAGAGTTATCATAACGGGCAAAGAATTCTCCTCTCTCTCGGTGGTCTTTGGGGGTGCCAGTGCGCAGGAAACTTGTCATGGGTTACAGTACAAAATGTAATCAAAAGTGTGTTATTCTATCACCATCTGCTGGAACTGGAATGAGGGGAAGTGATGCAATCTTGTGTTGATAAACCAGCTGATAAGAAATCAGCAGGACAATTTCCTTATTTCTCCCACGACCCATCCTCCCTCTAGGGAGGGATTTTCTGCTGATGGGCCATTGAGTCCACTGATAAGCTTACATCATCCCATTGGAAAATGCTCCATCCAAGGGGAGAAGCTGATGGGCCATTGAGTCCACTGATAAGCTTATCATCTCATTGGAAAATGCTCCATCCAGGGGGGAGGAGCCAAGCCCCTCTACCTGGATAAAAACCAGAGAATTGGGGCACCAAGGTGCCTTTCTTCACTGGACTCTCAGAGGAAGACCAGGCTCATCTAGTACCACTGGACTACTGCCAACACCCTGACCAACAGGCTATCAGGTTGTATTCTGACTTTGTCAGTAGCTTTCTTTCTTTTCTTTCTATTTCCTAATAAATTGTATTTCTGACTTGGAGTTTCTCACTGGTTTTGTTCTCAAACCAGTACAAAACTAAATCCAGATCCAGCTCAGGACATCACTGCCAGTTCACCCTTGTTGCAGCCGGTCTCACGTCACCTTTTCAATGAAACAGAGCCAACGCTGATGATCAGACAACAGACCTGGGGCACCTTGGTCATCCAGGGCTCAGGGAAGGTCATTGTTCCCATACTGCAGGGAATGCAGTACCTGCATTCTTTCCTGCCTGCACAGTGCAGGAATCATTTGCTGCTTCTTCAGGTCCTTCAAGAAGTGAAGAGGAGGAGGAGAAAGAGCCCAGAAAAGACAACTTCATTCACACCTTTTGGCTCTGGCCACTGCTGTTTTACTTGATGTGAGCACCTGGGCAGAGCCTGGGTTGCACTCCCATCCATCTTCTAGCCCCCGGAGCAAGAGGGTAATTGTCCCTTGTGAACAAGAGCAGCTCCTTGCATTTTGTCCAGCTCACACCAGACCTTTGCAGAACTCAGCGAGCAGCACACACCATACAGCCTCTTAAAAGAGCAGAGAGAGCTCACACCAAATTAGCAAGATTTGGACACTTCTTGGGGCCAAAAGCTAAGGAAAAACTCAGGATGAGGTTGCAAAGGAGCAGCTTTGTTTAGGGGAGGCCTGTCCGTGAGCAACAGGCTCCTCTGAGCCCCGACCCAGCCAGCACCCACCACTGCACTGCCCCACACCTGAGCTCCCCTCTGCTGCTCTGCCCTCCTGCTTTTCCACGCAGCTCCACGACAGCAGCTTTCCAGCACTCCTTCAATGCAGCAGTGCCATCCTCAGGCACAAAACCTGCCCTGCACTGCTGGGAGAGTGGCAACCTGCCCGGGGAGGTGGGGACGAGGTGTCCCACAGGGCAGGCTCAGTCCCCAGGATAGCAGCATTTCACTTGCTATTGCCCTGTCTTTTCTGCAGCTTGTCCTCACTTTCCAGGTGATCCCAGCCTTGAGAACTGCAAATGCAATATCCACGTGGGCTTTTTCAGCCTCATGACAAGTCTCCCTCCCAACACTGATTTTTTTTTTATCCCAAGTGGAACCAGAGCAGACGCCTCTGCCAAGTCCATCAGCCCCTGGTCACATCTTCACTCAGACCCATCTTCCAAAACTCAAACTACCAGGTAAAACAATCCCAGGAGAGGAATAACTCCTTCATACCAAGTGCAAGACTGTTGGGAATTGAGAACTTCCAGCCTAGGTGTTTTGTCCTAATTCTGGTGTTCCCAAACCAGCCTCTCCAATCTGCAAACCACTTGTCTGAGCAGCAGCCAGACACAATCTCTGGCTCTCCTCCAGGGCAGACATGTCTTCACCACAGCTATCTGCATATAGCCCTGTGCCCCTAAAGGGTACCAAGATGCCCATTAGCCTCAGACCAAAATTTTGCCAAACAATAGCTATTTACACTAATGCTGCAAGTGACCCGTCTCATTGGGATCATCAGGAACAGCACTCTGATTCCATTGTCAAAATGTGGGATATCACATGGTGGGGTATCTTTGTGGGATGTCACACTCTGCACCTGGCCTTGCAGGACCTGCTGACACAGTGCAGGACCTTGTGGCACTATCACAGTGAGTGCATTCACACAGTCCCACCCTGCAATTCCATCTCCCCACAAAATCCCCACATTTCCCTGGATAAAACCACCTCGAGATGCCACCCCTGCCTACACTAAAGAGCTCTGGGAGAGGCCCTGTCTGCCTGTGGCATGGTGCATCCACGGAATGCTTTCTGTGTATGGGATTGATGATCCCAATGGGGACAGGTTAAAAAACTCCTGTGGCTCCCCCCAGGGGCTGTGGGCTTGTTGGATGCCCAGACTGTGCTGCCCTGGCACTGCCAGCCCAGATTCATGGAGCAGCTAGAACAGGACCCAGGGAACCATGTCATGGGATGGTCTCAGCACTCCTGAGATGTCTGCATGGCCCTGAGCCTCAAAAAGGGGAGAGCAATTACAGCTTCCCCACTAGGAACAGGGGATTCTGGCACCTTACAGGGAGAAAAACCTTTTCCTTTCCAGCCATCCTTCCTCTCCCCTGACAGCAGATGTTACACACAAACCTCCTTGTAGCAAATTGGCATTGATTTCCACTGAGCAGTTTATGTGATGAAAAAAGACTCCTTCAGCCACTAAGAGCTACAATTTGGCACCACTCAGCCCAGCTGGGGACATTTTCCCATCAGGGGCACTTCAGCCTGCAGGCTGCAAGGCAGGGCAGACCTCCCCACTGGACTGGGAGAGCTGGGAGTCTGCAGGGGTCTGCACAGCAGCACTTTGCATCCAGAAACTCAAAACATCACCTGGTTTGGCCACCAGCCCTGCTTTTCTTGGGGTCTGAATTAATTAAGCCCTGAAATGCACCGAGGGTGGGATGTAGTGATGAGTTACAGCTCTCAGCTGGGTTCCCTGGGTCCTCTGCCAGCTGCTCCACGGATCTGGGCTGGCAGTGCCAGGGTAGGGCAGCCAAGCAGCTACTTCAATTCAAAGTGGCTGTTAAGAGCTAAAAAGAAAATACATCTGAGTGTAGAGCAAGCCCACTGTGGTCTGGCCATGGTATTTCCATCATCTCCTTAAGTAGCAAAGAAGTTGGCATAGAGAATTGGCACCCTAGGTCTGCAGCTGAATTTGTTTTGTGGGAGGATGATCCACATGACTTTGAAAAGATCCATAGTGGGGAAATGCTTGCCTGTGTTGGACAACCCAGTGCCTCTGTGCTGGGAGGTGAGAAGTTGCTCCAATGCCTTTTGTTTCCACACTAAGGCAGCTCTCCACTCAACAGGGCGAAGGAAGCCTCAGCATATCTTACCAGTGTGGTGAATCCTCAGAAGTGGTGTCTTCTACCAAGGATTCATGAGGAATTTTGGACATTTGAATATATTTCTCTATGTCAGGGCTATGTCACCCCAGACACCCTTGGTCATTCATACAAAATATGGGGAAAAAACCAGGATAAAACTGCAGATATGCAGCAAGCCCACTCCTTTAAGCCATGCACATCCCCAGGCCAAGGCCTGGGCATTGTTTTTCTGGTTAAAAAGAAGAGTGGTTCAGAGACAGGTAAAGGACTGTGTCTGATAAGGAACATCCCAGGATTTGAATGGTGGATGCTAATCCTGGCCACACCACATTCACATGAGACATGTAGGGGGCTCAGGATCAGTGGTGTCAGAGCTGCCCTCAGGTTGAAACACCCAGGGATTGTCTCCCTGATGCAACACCTTTAGAGGTGACTGATGTGCTGCTGTGCTCATGGCACCTGGTTGGGATGCTCAGTCTGCACAAAACTTGGACCTGCAGCCCAAGTGGTACCCAAGTCCTGGCTGGAGGTGGGAGCTGAAGCACCTGGCCCTGGAAGAGGTTTCCTTGTGACTGCCTCAAGAGGCTCCTGCCTAAAGGGGAAAGCCCATCCTTTTGTAAGTATTTCTCCTTTTCAGTATCTCTTAAATATGTTCAGTGTTTCACTTTAGCTTCTTCAAGAAAAGAATCCTAAAGAAAATTCCCAAGGATAAGGAAGATGTGGGTCTTTCCATCATAATCAGGATTTTTAGTAAAAAAATCCCATTTCTATGAATGGCTCCAAAAGCTAACTATTTTAACTTTGACCCTTCAGGAGCATCTGGAACATGCCCTGCAGAACATCACTAGGAAAACGGTTCCTTGCAGGTTTTGAAATAAAATACGTAAACAAGGAAAGAAGAAGGGTCTTGCAAGTCCATAGGCAAGTTGGGATGCAAATGGTGGGGTCAGGGCAGGACAAGTGAATGACAGAGGAGGTACTCCAGGTTCACCCTCTGATCCAGGTCTCTCAATCTGTAGTTGTAAGTTTTTTTAGGGGATTGATGGAGTTAGAAGCTTTTCTTTAGAAACCTTATGTGTTGACTTGTAAACCAAACAAGATACAATCAACAAGAGTCCATCTGGTTCAATAGAAATAGATCTTTATTAATAACATGCACATCATACGTATATTTAAAATACATATACATTTTTTCTACTATTCACTTTAGAAAACAATTTCATAAAAACCTCCAATCAGGTCCCAGGTAATTTTAAACATTAAAAAGCCTTCTTTTTTTTTTTCTTTTTTCTTTTTTTTTTTTTGTTACAGAACCAGTAGGTATTATTCCAATTACCTGGTGTATAATCACCATGTATTTAACATAGTGCAGGCTCATGCATTTCAACAGAAATAGGTGTTCCTTTCTCTGCTTTGTCTATTGTGTCAAATACATGATGATACACTTGACAACACCTGCCACAGTAGTTATATGCAGCTGTGATTCCCTCCTAGGAGTGTTCTACAGGCGGTGTTTAAAATCTGGAGACAACTTTTTTACAACTTTCTGAGTCCCTGCGAGGTGCAAGGAGTCCCTGGTCCCTGGGACCTGCAGGTGGCCCCAGGACCTGAGTCCCTGGTGCTGCAGGTGGCCCAGAGCCCAGCTACAGCTGAAACCACAAAAACAGAATTTCATCAATGTCGGCAAGGAAAGCAATCTGAAAAAAGAAAAGAGGGAACTGGCAAATCCCCTCTGTGTTCATGGCAAACTGAGGTCAGGGCTGGGTTTCCCAAGGTCCTGCCAAATACCAAATCAGATCTGCAGAGAGTGCACAGAGATACCAGCGACAGACGGTTTGCAGATTTACAGAACATTTACAGAGGCTCATTACGAGGATGGGACTTTAAGGCACAATAGTCCATATACTCAACACATTCATTGGAAAACAGAAGTTCAATTTACAGTGCAATAGAGATGTACTGAAGAGCTCAAGCAGCAGCTCGGTGATCACCCACTGAGGGGGATCTCTGTGACTCCAGCTCAGCTCATGCACATGCTGAGCATCAAGCACACGAGGAGCCTCTTGGGCTTCAGAGACAGGGTCTGTGTGAGGAAATTGGGTGATAACCCAAGCATTTACAGGATCAGGGCCCCAGTGTCACAGAATCATGGAATCATGGAATGGTTTGAGTTGGAAGAGACCTTAAAGACCATCTTGTTCCAACCCTCCTTCTGTGGAAGGGGGTGCAAGGTCTGACCTTCACTAGGGCAGGTGGCTCAAACTCTGGCTTCTGCTCCAGGCTGCACCAGACCCCATCCACACCCATGAAGCCACACTGTGCACCCTTCACCAGCATGTCCAGCCAGAAAAGCAGCACAAAGAAAACTCAGGGGAACACTAACCACAGCCAAGTGTACTGCTATTCCCAGGTGAAAATGAATTGTCCTAAGACGGTAATTTTCAAAATGATCAGCTCTCCTCACCAAGCCTGTCCTTGTTACCCAGCTTGTCTGTGTTCTCTCTGATGAATATTCTATCTCCAAGGCAACTGAGTCAAAGGGAAGCAAGGACTTTCTTTACATCCAGTGCAAACATAGCCCATATGTAGGAGTTCCTAATGCAGTCATAATAGAACATTTATATATATAAATCTATCTCGCTGAAAGTTGACCACCTACAGACAGATTCTCACATCAGAAGCCAGAAGAGCTGAACTGTAGCTACAAACCCAAAAAAGAAAAATCACTGTATGTAGCTGTATTAAAATGCTGGTACTCGGTAACTTGGCAACTAAATGTTAAAATCAATATAAGTATATAATTCAAAAGATGTCAAATTAAAGATTTTGGGAGTAATTTGCAATGTTATTGCACATTTGTACTTCTTTATCACCCCATAAACTATTTTTAAGCACTGAAGTAGAATTTTTCAGACCCACTTTTCAGCAGCACCAATCACTGGGCAAAGCAGAAGGCAGTGAAAACTGAGGCAGACTTAAAGCATATAGAATGGTGAACCTTTGATTCAATTCCATAACAAAAAGTCAACCATAAAAAACCCAATTTGTTCTCAAGAAAGAAATAATCCATTTTAACAGCTCCTGGAGCAAGTAAAAATTAAAAAAAGAGACAATGTGTCTTGTTCAAGAAAACAGCCCATGAGAAAAACATGAGTGAATTATTGTCCTCTTTCCTAGGCAGCCAGAGGAGTTTTGTGACCTGATGCAGATTTTTGTCTGTTATATCTGTTCAGTCATCACAACGCCTTCACAGAGGAGCTTTCATTAGGCAAGAAAGTATCTGCCTCTTTCAGCAGGCAAAGATCCTCTTCAAAGGTGAATCTGACAGGGTCAATGGTTTTTTTTGTTCAGGTGAGGTTAAAGACTTTGATCCTACTGAGCTTTTTTCATTTTGTTGAAATGTTTCTAATTTGAAGTTAAAAATTGTGTTTATTCAAGCCAGAACCATCCTATCATTATAAAAAGTCAGCAAGAGAAAAGAAGCATTTAAGCATTTCCTGTACATGCTAGATCATTATGAAATCAAGTGAAAACAGACATGAGGAGAAAAAATGCATCAATCAGACCACTTCAGAGTGGAAAATTACATGGTTTGAAAAATTCGAAGACAGGAGCAATTTTCCTTTAGCATTCTCCTGGCCCTGGGGCAGCAGGAGGCATTCCCAGTGCCACAGAGGCCAGAGAACTCCTGATGGATAATGGCACCTCTCACAACAGCAAATGGGCTTCTCTGCCAGCTCTTACTGGTGGTACTGGGACTGTCCTACACACCTGCTCCACAGCCTGGGCCCTCCCAGCTCCCTGTTGAAGTGGGCTTGGCCCCTTTCCACTGGAGATTTCTCAAACCATATTGAAACCATTTCTTAAATCATGCAACTGGATCAGCTGCATGATTTTGGGCTAGTGGAAGGCCAAGGGCAGCAGGAATCAAACCACACACAGCTAGAAAGCTCTGAGGCTGAACTGCACTGGCTGAGGATTGAAAGACACCCTTTTCTAAGAGATAAGTAAATATGACTTGTCTCAAAGTGAAAACAGAAACCTGAACATTCATCGTGGTTAACAGCACCTCCCAAACAGCACTGCCCTGTTTTTTCAGCCTTCCCACAGTATCTGAGATGTTTATATTCCCCAGTTTGCAGGTTATCCTTGTTTTGAATTACACTGCTGACTTTTTTTTTCATTAAAAAAAAGAAAAATCTCAATTTTACTGCTTCCTTCTGTCTCCTAAACATGTCCTGACTTCTAACTACTGATACCAGAGTTAACTTTGTTCTTCACACCTTTTTACTTTTGCCTTTCTGCCTTTTCTCCAGCAGTAACCCCTGCCTGGGAGCTGTGACGATATGTGCGACACACACGACCAGGATGCTCTGAGCAGGGTGACAGGAGGAATCTGACACAAAAAGCACATTCCTGGCAAAGCCACGGTATTTGTTCACACTATATAATGCTTCAGAAATAGCATCAGCCACATCTGCAAGAGCAAAGCCTTTCAAAATAAATAAAAATTAGGTTCTTAGATATATATATATATATATCTGCCTCCAGCTGAGTGTGTGCTATTATTTACTTTGCTTTAAAGCTTTAAAGTGGTGATAGCCAGCGAGGCAAAGCCATTTTCTTCGCTGCAAGCCAACAGACCTGTAGGGCTCTGACAGGCTTTGAACCATCTTGAGTATTTGTTCAGCAGTTTTGGGATGCAGGTCCCCGGGGGGAGCTGCCAGTGCATCGCTCACGGCTAATTGACAGGCTCGTTAATCACATTCCCTCAGGTTATAGTGCAATCTTTGCTTCTGACCCCATTGCTGGAGCATCATCTTTTCCCTAATGTTACTCTTTGGTATTTTCATGACATAGCTTTGGCAGCTATGAAACTTTCCACTTGTAGTCATTCCACTTGCTGAACATCCCACATGCCATAGCTTGTGAAATAGATATATTTACATATTTTAAAGTTAATTCCCAGATTTAAATTAGACATTTCACTTAACGTGAAACATTGTTACTAATGCTGAGCAGTTTCATCAGGAGAGCCTCTGAGGTCTTACCAGCATCTGTCAGATACATTCATTCTCTATCTATGAGAGTTATCATTGTTTTTCTGCCTTTTATAGTCCACGTAAAAAGAAATTGCTGTCTATTCCCTAGCACCAGTGTGAACCTCGGGCCAAACAGCAAATTAGCATGCAAAGAAGTATCAGAGAAACAGCTAGGGAAAGAGGCAAATTAATTAAGGGAACACCGATGATGGGCTGAAGAAACAATCTTTCCTGTGAGTCATTCTGGTTCGTATTAAAATAGTAAAGTAGATACCAGCTAAGAGATAAGTAAAAGGTGAATGCAATTATTTTTTAAAAAAATCAACCCACAAAACCTTGCAAATCTTGGTATAGAGTGTCTGTAAGTAGCAAGCGAGTTCAGTCTCTGAAAATCCTAAGCTAAAGACTGATTCCTTTGGCACTGACTCCTTCGTGGTCAAAGCAATTCTCAAAGAAACTTTCTGTCTACACTTTTACAGCAGATAACTTGTGTTTTAACTCCTCACTGTTAGACTACTCCACTGCTTCGGGGGCTCCCCTTGCACCGGGGATGGCGTAATTTAACTGCGAAAGTGATTTGGAGCATCCGTATCTACACACAGGTAACTTTTAAGTGCAGCTTTGTTTCTACAAACCGCCTTGCACGCAGTCTCTGCAGGTTAGGACCTCCGAGTTACACCTCTCTGTGTGTACTGCAAGGTGCTTCACACCGGGGGTTTAACAGCGGGGGCTGCAGAGCATTATCCAAAGCACCTTCCACTCAGCTCCCGGCGCCTCCGATCTCGCAAACACATCTGCAATTAGTGCCTCATCTCAACACCTCAACAAACAGTTCAAGCATTCAGAAACAAACATCAGTGGGTCTAACAGCTACTTTAATTCATTTTATAAATAAGCAACTGAGAATTTTGCTCCAGGTGGCTGCCCGTGTAGCCCATCCCGTAAACGGCGTTCTCTGCAGAGTAAGGCACGATGCGATACGAGTGCAGCTCTTCATAATAGAGCGACTGGGAACAGCACTCCTGCACCATAAACTTCAGCCGTTTTCGTGCGTCAGAGTAGGCAGTCCTATAGCACGGAGCCTCCTTAAAGTATTCATAGCTCTCCCTCTCTGTCTCTAGGTGAATCTTCCTCAACAGATTGTTAATTAATACAGACCTACGGAGATAGGCTTCGGGGTCGTCCAGGAAGCGGAGTTTCTGGAGAGATAGTTTGAGGATACAAGTCCGGTCCTCCGGTAGTATCAGGTGCTGGGGAGTAAATGGGGATGTGTCTTTAGCATCAAGGAATGAAATTAGGGGGAGGGTGGGGTCTGGAGCGAGAGAGATACTCACTTTTGGACAATACTCATGGTAATCTTGATGTAAATGTTCTTCTTCTGCATATTTTCTCTTAAAGTAAGCTACTTTCGACGTCGTTAATGTCTTTGGTAGGCCCCGATCAGATCAGCTCTGCACAAAAGAAGAAAAAGAAAGTCAGTAATGCTTGCTTGCCTGCCAGGGTGGCTGCAGCATCACAGTCTGAGGTGTGCAGGGGAAGGAGGGATCCTGGAGGGGAGTGCAGACAGAACAACACTCAGCCTGCAGCCCTCAACCCGCTGGAGAAACTGGTGAGACGCCAGCAAATGTGAAGCTGGCTCTGAAACAGCCACCCTGAGGCTTGCCAGCACAGCAAGCCCCTCTCCCCTCTCTGGAGTGACCACCACAGCGCTGGGCACAGGCAGGGGCTCCTGGTCCTACAGCTGGGTGGGGTGTCAGGGCCAGCCACAGCCCCAGAGAACGGGCAGGAGATGCCCCAGATGGGAACGGCACCGCTGCAGGAGGGACCAGGACGGGGCCAGCCCTGTGCAGGGCAGGGGATGCTGTGCCCTGCCGGGGCATGTGTGGGCCGAGGATTGGGTTTTGGTTTCCACACATCATCACGCACGGAGCTCCGCGGCTTCCCTGGAAAGCCAATGCAGAGCGTGTTCACTAGATGGTGGTGTTGTCTCAGAAGAGCAGGAGAGCCCCGGTTCAGTGGAGGCTTCAGTTTTTCAGGGCACAGAGGATGGAGGTTCGGCATTTGGGATATGAAAAGGAATTATTGGGCTTTTGTCCTGTGACAAGAGCCCAGGGGAGGTCTGTTCCTCCAGAGCTGAGCCCTGCAGAGGACCAGGGCACGCTGGGCACCTGCAGCCAGGCCTGGCTGCCTGCTCTGAGCTTGCTCATCTCCCTAGAAAGGTAACATGGTGCTAATTCAGCAACTTAATGAGGTCCATAATTCCAGTAGCACTCAGCCTGGTGAGCACTGGGTCCCTGTGAGAGCCAGGACTGGGCTTTGCTTGGCTCTTTACCAGAAAACACCAGGAGCCATGTGCATTTCTGGAAGGCATGATCTTCTCCCAAACCTTTCTTTTTATAAGAAATTTCTGTTATTTTCTTTTAAATGTACTTTAAAAAACAACAACAACAAAAACCAAAAAAAAAGCCCCACTTTTTTATACTGATGTCTAAAGACAGGGAAAGAAGTATCCAGCGACACTTCACAGAATAACTCAAAGTCAGGTCCTGTGGGAAATATTTTCTTCCCCAAATTGAGATCTCCTTATGGGAGAATTTGAAACTTAGATTTTCTGAAGAAATAAAGGATTTGGTTCTGGACAGCTTCCCTGACACAATAGGGAAGTCAAAATGTATTGCACAGCCAGAACACAGTACACATGTTGCTGGAAGGAGGATCCTTCCATGGGGCAACAAGGGGCTCCTTGAGTCTTAGCTGCTGGTGGGAATGATGAAATACCCACACAACCATTCCAGGGACTGACAGCATCCCTTCTTCACTGGCAGGAAGGAGCAGTGTGCTCTCCCTTCCTTCTTCTACATCAAAAACTCACAAGAAGGGGCTGAAGAGGAAAATCCCTTCAGTGAGAGGATTCTTGCATTTTTTCACTGAATTTCAAGTCTGTGAGGATGGAGGTTTCTCATGAAGGATTCTGTGCAGAAAACTGACCGGTGAACTAACAGCCCCTTTGGAGTCAAGACCCCTCAGCCCTGCTCTGGGACCCTTCAGGACACAGACTGCACTTCAGAGCAGTGTTTCTCCAGGAGAGGGACTGTGGCTCTCACACTGGGACAGCACTGCCAAGGTCAGCAAGGACAGCTGCAGGGCTCCAGCTGCCCTGGACCATCGCACACACCAGAGGTGCTCCAGCACCACCTCAGCACTCAAGGGCAAGGGCAGGGCTTGGTCTTCACCACCCCACTGGCACTGAGTAGCTGCAAACACAGGCTTAAATTCATATGCAGCAACCTTTTCTGCTTGCAGGTTTTATTCCAGTATTTGAGTTACATCAGAGTCTGGGCAGCCTGGATATTTAATTGCTCTCCTATCATGTTCTCCTCGGTGGAAACCCCACTGTGCTGTGTTGTCTGAGCACAACAACAAGTGCATTTATCTCCCATTGCCACGGGATGGGAGAACATTACAGTTTTCCTCACACTGCTCTGAGGAAGACAAAGGTACAGACAGATGAAGTGACATTCCCATAGCCACCCAGGCTGTCAGGGCTGGGAAAGGAGCCAAACCCAGCACACAAGTAGATCCTTTCCCCCAAGCCAAACCTCTAAATGCTTAAATGCGTTCCCTAGTGTTTTCCAGGGAAAAGGCTGGAAGCACAGCCCTATCACTGCCTGTGTGCAGTGGAAACAGGAAATCATCCTGAGTGCAGGGGCAGCAAAGACAACCACAGCATGCAGAGAGCATCTCAGCTCAGTTCTGCAGCTCCACCAGCTCCGTGCAAAACCCTCCCTTGTTGCTCCAGGCCACGGGAATTCTGCTCCCTGGCCCAGAGATGGAGGGTGAAGTTCAGCATCCCCTGAGCACAGGTGGTGCTGGAGACATCAGGGAACCAGGACAAGGGCAGGAGCACTGGCAGCCTGTGGCTGGGAGGGAAGGAGGGCTGTGGGTTTGCACATACAGCGGGCTGGAGGCTGGTGCTGGCTGGCAGGAGCAGACAGACAAATTGTATTTTGCTGAGGGACACACATGACCATCGTGGCAGTGAATTTATTGTGCACCCAACTAGCATTCCCTTTCTGAGGATATGTTCAGCAGCAGCCTAGGACATACCCTTGGCTGGCTGCCTGGGTAATTCCTAAAGACCTTATATCAGCTAAAGCAGCAAAGTTGTCACAACAGCCTCACCCCAACACCCATAACTCAGTTTAGGAGCAAGGAAGGGAAACAACAACCAAGCAAACACCAGGAGAGCATCTCCAGTTTGTAAGTTTGTCTTGAAATGTGTTCCCAGTTTTAAATGAAAGACTACACTTGAGCAGCAAAGTAGCCCCAAGCTGCTCAACACCACACCATCTGTCAGCAAATCCCAGCAACTCCAAATCTGCAGAGCTTGGAGCACCCACTTCCCCAGCTCAGCAGCTCCCATGGGCTGTCTCAGGTGGCTCAGTTCTCTGGCAGGGAAGGGGTGCTGCCTGCACAGCGCCAGGGTGAGAAAGTGAGCTGAAGGCACACAAGTCCCATCCCAGAGCTGCTCAGGAGAAGTTCAGGGTCTGCTCTTGTGATCAGGGCAGCTGCCATCCCACTACCACTCATTTCCTCACCATCATCTTTTGTGGCTGCTGCTGGTGCCCACACATCTGTCTGCAGGTTCAGGGGAACAAGAGCACGAACTGTGACCTTGCACTGTGCCCTCAACACCAGCACTGATGCTAAAGCCCTCGAGGGACCCCTCTCCATGTGGGAGGCTTGCAAGGACCAAGCCTTTCTCTAACATTTGTTGGAAGTCAGCCCTCCATGGCTCTGTGCGTGCCTGGGAGCTGCTTGGCTGGGGTTACAGCCATCCAAGGCTGTAGTAATGCCGCAGTGAATCAGACCCTTAGTGTTTTGTTTAAATATAAACATATTGAATCAGTGCTTTTTGTGTAGAAGGCTATTCTCGCGAGCCAAGTGTTTTGACAGCTCCAGCAAGGTGGTATGAGTCACTGCCTCTGCCTCACTCAAGCTCAGAGACAGATACATCTTAATCACATTACGTTTTTTCCAGCGCTACACCACAAGTCAAGGCACGGGGCCAAATCTCCCCACGGGGACCAACCAGCACAGAGCTGAGTCCTGAGCCTGAGGTTTGTCCTTCCAGCCTGGATGAGCGTCGGGAAAGCGCATTCAGCATCCCGGCAGCGCTCAGCCGCAAGCCCTCGGCCGCTCCCCAAGGGCTCGGCGCAGTTGGCAGCGGCGGGCGGTGCTGCCGGGGCTCGGCAGCCCCAGGGCGGTGCTGCCGCTCCCGCTGCCCGGTGTTTACACCCCGGCGGTGAGAGCCTGCCCGGAATGCACAGCACATCGGGGCACGGCGGCTGGAGCTGCCATTAGCGCTAATGGAAGTTTGGGATAGAAATCCCAGGCGCGGCAGTGAGGGAATAGACGCCTCTGTTTCAGGCTTGGAGCTCTCAGACTGAGCTTCGCAAGGGCTTTAATTGTACTTTCAACAGAGCAAAATGTGTCCGTTCCTGTTTATTTCTCCGGGAATAATTATGGTGCTCTGTGGCGCGGTACTCGCGGAGTTATCAGGCATGTTTGGACAGAGGGCTGTCTTATCTAAATTGGATTGGAAATAGATTTATATCATGGCAACTTCCCATTTGAACTGCAAATTGCAGCAAAGTCACTTCACCTGCGCTCCTGCATCGCCCTAGTGACAGCAGCCCCTCTTCGGCATGAATTAATGCCGGGCGATTTCCACGGGGCTGCAGCCTAGCCAAGACTGGAGCTAAGACGGAGTTTTAAAAATGATTGAAAATCCAAGAAAAAAACCCACAAACACCTGAGCTTTTGCTTTTGCATCTGAGACAACAGAGAATGATCCGCAAGCCCCGGCTCTGCACAGCAGCCCCGTCCCAGAACTTGTACGTGAGCCCTTGAGAGCATCCCCACACCTGCCTGCTCCTGCACCTCCCCTGCCTTTCCTCGGGAAGGCAATTCCTCCCTGCCTGCTCAGCGCTGCAGTGAAAGGGCTCGTCCGAGTCGATACTATTTGGTTGTTGATGCAGACATCTGCAGGGGGTGAGCACGGAGCCGGCTGGCCGAGCCAGCCCCGCCACGCTGCGCACCGAGGCGTGACTCAAATGTGCCGCTGCCCTGCAGGGCTCCTATCGCGGCGTAAAGGAGAGTGAGTGATCGATATGCGAGCTACAGCTGCCTGAGACGGAGACCTGCGCTGAGCATCTCTTGCGTGCTCAAATACAAATACAAATACACAGAAACTGGCCTTTATTATCAGCGGGAGACGTGACTTTGACATGGCAGGACGTATCATCACGTCCTTGAGACTGCTGTCAAACTGCGGCCATCAACTCCCCCGCCTGTAACCTTCAGAACACTCGCAATTAGGGGGTGCTCAGCTGAAACGTGCCCCTGGTCTCATGTGCTCTGCTGCTGCTTTCCTCCTCTCCAAAGCAGCATAAGCAGCTGGTCCCACTGTAGGATTCCCAGCTGATAATGCAAAGCTACCAGACCACAGGTAGATGAACATGTGGATCGAAAACACATGCCAGCCACAGGATTTCATGCGGCTGCCAATCGATGGCAGCCCTTCTAGCATATCGAGCCTCTTCTTATCAGCCAGAGCAAGCCCCCTTTCACTGACTCACGGGGAGGTGGGGACACCCAGCCGCACTCTTGTCTGCTGGCTTTGCACTTTAAAACAGCCTTTTTAGTTTGCTGATTGCTCTGCAGATCTCCCTAATTGCAGATTCTCCCTGGGCACACGTATGTACAAGGCAAAAGCATCTGAATAGATCTCCTGAGGGCGTGAAGGCATGAGACTTAATGGCTGAGTGACTGTTCCTGTCTCCCTCCCTTGAGTCCCACTGCTTTCCTCGGTAGAATAAAATAATAATTCCAGGTTCACCCCCTTTCACCATTAATCCCCGTAAATTCCCTCACTCAGCCCAACCAGCTGAAGTTTGCAAACTTGTTAGTTACCTGGGGATGCGGAGTCAGTCTGCAAAGGGTCTTCCTGGGGCAATCTCAGCAGTTCTGGTAAGATTTCCCCCTCGCACGGGCTCAGCGAGCATTTCTGGCAGCACAGCACTGCTGAACGGTCACCTGCCGTGGTGGATCAAGGAGAAAGACACATGGCTCAGGTGGCAAAATCAGGACAAACACGGCGAGCAGCTGGACCACAAGAGGAGAAAGTGCTATTTCAGCATCCCCACAGGGCTTCGTAACAGGGATAAATAAGAGTTCTGATGCTACACCCAATTCTCTAACTTTGACCTTGCTTCCTCGAGTCCCTTCCACACATCAGCAAAGTAGATAAAACATTAAGAAAAAAACATTTCAGTTTCTCAATGGTGTAGCTATAATCCACTCAGAGCAAATGCTGCAAAAATACAGCTTGCTCCTCTAAATATCCGGATGTTTCTGGAGCTAGAACATTAATTCTACCCCAGTCACCTCTTAAAATGGCACTTTATTTTCTCCATTAATTCTTGTCAACCTCAGAGGAAAGCTAAAGGGCTACTATTAAAACAATGCCATTATTTTGAGTAGTAGCATTAATTTCCTATCATACACACACTGCCTGCAGAGCAGTACAGGTCTGGGGAAAGTCAGATTCCCATTTCTCTTTAACCGGGTGCACATTTCAGAGTTTGTCTGACATAGAGAATATTTTCTAGGCTGATGCCTTGCCTTCTGGGTGAAGTATTTGGCACACTGTAGTAAGAATATCTCCCACTCTCGGGGGTGGAAAAACGATCACGGATACATGTGTATAGCTAAACTCTGCACTTTTACATGTGTGTGCCAGAGATACTCAGACTTCTAGAGTACATGACTGAAATTAGACATGTCTAAATCCTGCAAGAGAGAGAGGAAAAGAGAGCTTCTATGTGTGTGTCCCCCTGTCTCACAGTTATAACTATATTTAGACAGTTGTGTCATCCCAGAGGATGACAGCATTAACAGGCGATGGAAAGAGGAACTATGGTTACTTTTCAGAGTTCAGCTCTGACCATTAAAAGAGGACTCTGATGGAAATGACCTTTGGCAGAGTCCGGCAGAGCAGCAGCACCTCTGCCCGTGGCACTGCGGGACGCGAGGAGCCTCCCTCTCAGCTCTTCCCTCTTCCAGGCTGCAGCAAAGCCACGAGAGCTCCCAAACAAACACAAAACTTACTCCACGCCAACAGCCACCCGCTAAACCCTTTGCAGCAGATCCCACCAGCAAAGCCCCACACCACCTCGCCGACACAGGCAGCCCCACAGCTCGCTGTCCCCGGCCGCCGCCGGCTCAGCGGCACTCACCCAGCGAGCCCCGGCTCCAGAGGGAGGGCTGCTCCGTCCTTCCCTCGCTGCTCCTGGAGGAGGTGGTGGTGGTGGCGGTACTGCTGCTGGCGGTGGCGGTGGTGGTGGCGGTGGTGGCAGCTCCTGCGGGTCCCTGCAGCCACTGAGGAGCGCATCACCTCCCGGCCGCAGCCCGCGGAGGTGGGTGCCCAGATGTTCCCCGCGCGGATTGGTCCAGCGGGAGCAGATGTTGCCCGGTTGCTAGGAGCGTTGCTAGGAGCGCTGCTAGGAGACGGTGACGCTCTCTCCATCACTGGCGCGACTCGAGGCCTCGGGGAGGGAAGGAGGGAGGGAGAGGGAGGGAGGAGGAAGAGGGGAGGAGGGAGGAGCAGGTCTCGCCACCGGGATACTCCGCGCCGGGCTGTGCCGGGCTGCGGGGTGAGCCGGAGGATGGAGCAGCCGCGGCTCAGAGCTGGACAGGCGGTGAGGAGCTGCCTGGGGCTCGCGGCAGAGGATGGGGATGTGAAACGCCAGAACCGGGAGGGAGAAGCTGCCCGGGGAGGGGGCGGGCGAGGGGGACCATGAAACCTCCCTCAGGACGCGGAGCGGGCCGGCAGCCGCGGAGGTGCCCAGGGCTCATTGCGGCACTGAGAGAGCGAGAGCTCTGCTGGCTTCAGGGCAAGACTGGGAGAAACACAATCCAGTGCCTGGAAGGGCTGGAGGGACAGGAGTCCAATTCGGTCCTGCTGGCAGAGAGCCGAGCTATTCTGCTCTCTCACTGTGTGATGTTCCCCTTCCCTCCTGATTTGTGATTCTCCCTTTTCCCTCCATGCCCGCCGTCAGATCCTGACCCACCTTTTCTGCTGAGATTTTGGGGTGTTCCACCACAGTGCCCTGGGTCCCACCCTGGCACTTACACCCACGATCCCATGGCCAGAAATTGGATTGTAGGAAAAAAAGCTGCACAGCAAAACAAATGAGACCTCCTCCCAAATAAAAGAGGAAAGAGCAGGTCACTGTGGGATAGGACAACTCCTGCATCTCAGCCAGACAGCAGGGTTTCACTGCTGAACACCGTCCTTAGGGAAATAGGTGGGATAACAGGCTCAGCCTACCCTCACAACCAAGGGTCCAAAAAGATTAAAAGAAGTCAGTAAAATATTATCTGTATAATACAGTGTGCAGAAGGAGGGGAAATCCCTTTCCCTGAAAGCCAAACTGTATATAAATACTGGTAGATAAGAAGGCAAAAAAAAAATTTTTTTTAAAAAGAAACCACCCTAGCTATGTGTAGGGACCTTCCCTGGAAGAAGTGTGTCACTCTCAGTGAAAAGGAGTTGCACAAGATGAGCTTTTCAGGACACCCAGATTGGTGCCAATGGCTGCACTGGAGTTACTGGTACAGCACAGGCTTAGATCAGCCCCAGCACCAAGCCTGGACTTTGACCAGGCCTTTTCTCCAAGAAGAAATATCTCTAGACAATAAATTTTCCTCTGCACCTGCCAGCATTTTTCTCCCAACTACCATGGATGACACTGCTGCCCCTCACAGACTCACATTCATGCCAAGCACTCACTCAGTTCCACCCCCTGCCATGGGCAGGGACACTTCCCACTACACCATGTTGCTCAAAGCCCCATCCAGCCTTATCCTGAACACTTCTAAAACAACTACTGCCATCTCTCATCCTGTACTAGAGGTGACTCAAAGGCTCAGACAGTGCCAAAAACAAGGTGCAATGGGAACATATTCATTTTGACAGCATTTGAAGCTCCTGGGCAATTCCCTGTTCCCCTGTGATCTGTAAGATGTGCAATGCAGATTCTATCTGGTCATGTCACTGCTGGAAGGACACAGGGAGTTCCCCTCCCTCTGGTTGCTCCATGAAGGTTCTGCAGAGGATTTTGCATCAGGCTTTTTCTTCTCCCTCTTAGACAGAGGGAATGGAGGCACACTGCATTTGGCATTCACCTGGATCAATACCTCACCCAAATTTTAACAAACTGGGTTTTGGCAAGCCTGAGACTCAGCTAGCACATGTCAGTGCAGCAGCCTCAGATCAGTTATTCCCTTGGCTTGCATCACCTGGCTGCACTTGGCACTCAGTGTACACAAACATGTGCACCCCTGGTCTTTTCAGATTGAGGAAAGATCACTCATGGCCACATATTTACTTCACATTATCTCTGAAACTCTGCTTCTCTTACTGAGAAGTTAAATGAAACTCCAACTAATTTCAAATTTGGATTTTCTAGGACAATAGGAAGGCACTGGAACTTAATTGATTTTGATTACCAGCCTTAATATTATGCTGACAGTAGTAGTAGTTCAGGTTGGTGTAATTTTAAATTTACTGTGAGATGAAGCTGACATTTCTCTGCTGCTGAATTGAGGACTTGAGCGATTCCTCAGCTCTTCACAAAGAAGTTGTAATTAATTCAGTAATATCACTTCTGTAAGCAGAGCTAGAAAAGGAAGACACAGAAGCACCTACTCCGTGCCTAAGAGCTGAATGAACGACAGCATCACTCACTCCAATCTTTGTGAAATTTACTGTATTTTTTTTTTAACATTCAACACAATTTCTGCTGCAAAGACACATCTTCCCCTCTTCTGTCAGTACACAAGCAGGACTTACTAGCAGGCAATAATTTACAGCCAAAAGGTCAGCAGTGTTTCCTCAGCTGGATCCAAGAAGTGTTTCCATCCCCTGATCAGCCCTGAGGAAATCCTTTCACAATCCAAGTGTAGCTGCTTTTCTTTGCCTGCTTTCCAAGGGGACAGGGAGTGCAGGGAAGCAGATCCCCTGCCAGTGCAAACCAGCACCGTTCTGCTGGCTCAAAGGGTCCTCCATCAGCAAGAAGAGAAGATGCTCCACTTCACCCCATCCCATTTCCTTCCCCCTGCCATGGAACCATGAGGAATCACCTCCCTTCCTTGTCTGGAGAGGCGTTTTCCCCTCTGCCAGGGATGCCTGGTCAGGAATCACTGCCCAGATGACTCGCACAGGGTTTCAGTGCAGGAAATTAAACAGACCCATGAACTGGGACCAAAGTGTCTATTGACAGGGATATTATTTGAGAAGATAAGACTTTAAATGTGTGCTGCACAAGATAAAACCTGGCAGACAGCAGAAGAGCAGTTTTTTTCCTTTTATTTTAGTCTTTCGAAAGCAGGATTGCCTGACATAATGTTATAACAAATACATGTTTTTAAATGGTTTAGAGCAATTGGAAAGATAAAACCTCAGAACATGAGCATTTACTTTTAACTGTCTCACAGAATCAGAAAGAAAAAAAAATCAGTTCCTTCATTTCAAAGCAGTTATGTCTCCTCAAGCCAAGTGTTAAAGAAAAATGGATTAAATGAATGTGCCCTTTTGAATTCAAGCACCAAACTTTCAGAAGATGTGTGTGTAAAAGCACCAGCCCCCCCAGGCTGCATATACCTACACAGGTGCTGCATTTCTAAACACAGCATGCAGAAGGTATTTTCAAAAGATAAAATGCACCCAAAATGTTCTGCATTTGTACCTGAGAAGTTTCAGATGTGAGGAGCTGCATCCTGAGCTAGGTTTTATCCTTGGCCTGGCACACTCAGCTGCCTCCGGCAGACACAGACCCTCAAAAGCTTTCCCAGCCATTGGCTTGTCACAGCAAATGAAGATGAGTAGCTCTGTTTTCTGGACCCTGTTCATGCCTCCCAGTGGTTGGCCAGCCTCAGAGGGACCAAATGCCTTGGTAGGGTAATCCTACCTCCCTCTAAAATGCAGAGCAGTTCTTTCTCTTTCTGTTCTTTCTGTACCAGAATGCTATTTTTCTCCTCTATCTTCCAATTCATTGTGCAAGAAAATTTTTTGTTACTTTAAATCGTTTTGATTTTTTTCTTTTACCTTTTTACATTTGAGACTGACTTTTTAAAACCTTCTGAAACAAGCTGGGGAAGAGCTGAAAAAATGAAGTTCATTTTCCTACACATCTGTTCTCTTTACCCCCCTACACTCTCCCCACATCCCCAACCAAATTCCACCATGTCCCCTTGGATATCCCCAGCTCAACCCGAGGCAGCACATGCTGGAGCTGTCACAATGGACCAGCTCACCGACCCTTGGCCATCAAACCCACTCCTTTCTGCTTCTCTGGAAATGAGCCTCTGCCAGCTGACAAAATTTGTAGAAGCATAACTGTCTTTGAGACAGTTACCCTGCTCTCAAATGTGATTGAAATTGGCCAACCTGTTAAAAAGTGATGGTGGTGGAAGAGAGACTGGCGAGGAGACAGATGGCAGACAGCTCAGCTTTAGCCTCCACTGAGCTGATTGAGAAGTGGGAATGCTTTCACCCTCTCGTGAAAGATGATATCACTCTTTTGCTGAAATTCAAAACTTAGTTTCCTGACATTAAAAATGTGACTTTTCCAAGTGGTCAAAATTAGGATGGGGAAAAAAAAAAAAAAGGATGTCTTGACAAAACAGCACTTGGTGCTTTGCCAAGGGATGAAGTCATTCTAAAGAATTAAAATGCAGCTGGAGGAAGGACAGGATAATCAGAACGATAAAACATAACACAGCCGGGAGCTCACACGTGCTCGTGCTGAGCAGTGGTGTCCCAGCAGGAGCAGCAAGTGGAGTGCTAAGCCCTTGCATTTGCATGGTGGTGTTGTACACCAAGCACACAGAAAACCTGAGTTTTTACTCCCAAATTTACGGGCAGCCTCATTCAGGCCAGGCTGACCAAGAGCTGTGGCCCAGTCGCCTCTCCCAGGGTTCAGTGCCAGCAGCTTCAGCGTGGTGCGTGCTGAGCTCACATGGGGTCACAGGCAAGTCTGACTGCAGGAATGAAACAAACCCTGTGCTGGTTAGTCCTGACCTGGGAATTAGCCTGGGAAAACCCACCCGAGGCTGAGGACACTCCCACGAGGACAGGGCGAGGCCGTAGGAACAGCAGCGCAAGCGTGGTGGTCCCAGCACTGCTCAAGTCCTCCAGAGCCATCCCTGACATCCCTCAGCACTGGGGCTTCTGGGGAGGAGTGGGGTGAGTTGGTGGGAGAATTGAGGCTGGTTGACGGGGCAGGGAGAATTTTAAGTGGTTTTCATAAAATGCATGGGGTGAGGCAGTGTTAGGATAACCAAGCCGGGAAAATGCAGTCCTGGTACCCACTCAGACGCTGACAGCAGTGCCCAAACAAGCTCCCAAACCCCTGAGCAACTTGCAGATAGTGCCTGGCTCTGCAGATCCCCCTTTGTGCCTGCAGGAGCTGCTGGGAGGCTGCTGCAAGCCAGGACAAACCCCAGCCTACCCTGCAGCCACTGCCAGCCCTCTCAGCTGAGCCTGGTCACCCACGAACATCAGTCCTTAGCAAAACAGGTATTTCATCCCCAGTTTACACCAAGGAGGGAGAGTTTTAACAAACTCCCTCTGAGCCTCCCAGCATATTCCATTTCTCCACTGTCTTTAAGATGGAGGGCCCTGGGTTGAGTTTTCTGTGTCCTCAGACGTGTCTTATATTAACTGCTTTTGCTGAGGTTTCCAAGCACTGAAGCTACCAACTGTTGCCAGAAAAAGAAACTCTATTTCAGGGCTGGTCCTGGAAAGCCAACCCTGTGGGTGCCAGCAGGGCTGCAGAAATCGTGGTTTCTCATGTCTCCCTCAAATATGGCATTGCTATTCTGAGAGGAACAAACTAACCCCAGTTCAAAGTCACCAATCTGGGAATTTTTTCAGCTTCTATCATTCTCCATCCTAATGTGGGCAGGTATTACAACTGCAACCTACCAGGAGTAAAACAAATACATCATCACCAAAGGTAGATGCAAACAGAAGTAGCCACCAGTTACAGACACACTCTTTGTTGGCCCAGTTTCACCTCTCCAGCTCATCATTTGACCTCTTACCTTTGCTCCCACCAAGTGGCCACCCCAGCTTTGATGGGGGCATCCCTCTGTGCCCCCCACACACGCCAGGATGTCAGCAAGGCTGGTACCTGCATGCAGCAGGGACCCTGGTGACACTGACTCCATGTGCAGGTACCAGCATATCCTTGGTGTGTAGCAGAAGTGCTGAGTGCAGGGTGCCACCACAGAGGGGCTGGAGGGGCTTCTCCCCCAGCTCCTGCCAGGGCTGGATGAGAGAGCTGGGAAGAGCAGATGTCAAAGGCATAGCCAGCACTTTTCCTTCCCCACACAGAGTTGGCTGAATGGCTGTATGCAGAGGGAAGCAGAGACATGATGGCAATGCCTTAGGATTTAGCTTTTATATTTTTCAGATTCTGTACTGCTTTAGTGTAAAACTCAAGAACTCCAAAGCCTGTCAGCCACTGTTCTCCCATTTTATCCAGACAGAACAATTCCTCTCTAGGCCTGAAACTCAAGGACACCTCATTGTCTCAGGCCCTGAGAGATGCAAATAACAGTGAACTGGGGGAGAAAACTTGGAGTAAATTACTTCATTACCTGAAACTGTAATTGAAGGATTAACCCCTGATGTGTAACTGGATGAAAAACCTGTGACTGTTGTCCAGCCTGGGTGTAGCCTCTGGAAGGCTTCTGACTGCCCAAGGTGTACCTAGAGAAGGCCTTCAATAGATACCCACTTTTATTCTCTTAATTTTGTCTAGCCTCTGTTTCAGGCAGCCACTCCAAGGCATCAGTGGGACATGGGAATCTCTTCAGCCCCCAAAATGCCCCAGCCTGCTGCCACAGGGTCCCTGTGTCCATGTGGATGGGCAGAGGCACCAAGAGCAGGGCAGGTACTTCCCATTCCTCCCAGTCCTGCATTATGCACCAGGCACCTGCATCCCTGTTCTGAACAAAACACGTCCCCCCTCTCCTGGATGCATATTCACTCCATCCTGTTCTATTCACAGCGAGAACAAAAAGGAAGATATGTTGGGTTTGCATGTCTACATGAGCCATCTGCTTCTATTTTATTGATGAAACCTGGAACAGCAGCATCCTCCATAACAAAATAAGACTGTGTCTAAGGTGCGGACAGCTGTGTGTGTGCAGGGGTAGTTTCAGCCCAGAATTCTGGAGAAGCTGGGTTTAATGCTGATTTATTTTTTTTTACCAGCCAGATATCATCTAGACATTAGTATTCCTAACGCAGCATATAATTAGCAAGAGGCAATACATTGTATGATCATGCACGTTAGCACTTAAGTAGAATAAAAAATGTTTCATTGTCAGCTACATGAAAAGCTAAGAATAAACCCATACCAGTTTCCAGCTGAATACCCAAACATCTTTTCCTTGTGTTTTTCATCTTTTTTTCACAGTTTTGCACTCCAGATATCTCTTTTCAATCACATACCCAGCAAGTGAAACAATACTTACACCATCCCAGTGGCTTCTCATTCAGTAAATAGATTCAAGGTACAATTTTCAGTGCAAATCTTTGAACTTTACAAAAGTGAAAAGGACATATGAATTTGTTTCTTATAACCTTCACAGTAAGAAAAGTTCTCTCTTTATAGATTTGTTTACCATAAAAATAATTCAACAATAGCCTTGCTTTTGCAGCAACAACAGTTAGGGATGTGGCATTTTTATTAATTTGTCTTTATTGTTATTTTTTAAAGTAAACAATTCATAGATAAATTTTGTGCTTGCCCAGAGAAGCTGTGGATGTTCATCCCTGGAAGTGTTCAAGGCCAGGCTGGACAGGGCTCTGAGCAACCTGGTCTAGTGGGAGGTTGCACCTGAGTGGCAGGTGGTTGGAATGGGATCCTCTTTAAGGTTCCTTCCAACCCAAACCATTCTGTGGTTCTGTGATGTCGGGGGAGCTGAGATCTCCATTGCTCCTGGTGCTCCCTCAGCCACGGGGCTGAAGCATTCAACCACCAAGCAGCTCTCTGTGCTGAGGGATGACAGCACAGAAAGGAGAAATGTTAAATATTCTACTAAACACCAGGAGGGAGGTGCAGGAAGAGGCTCTCAACACTGCCCTGTGGCAAGAAACCCCGGGAGCGATGTCTGCCCACCCACAAAGCTCCTGGAGGGAATGACTCCCACCTCATGGAGCACAACAGGACAAGGACACACCTCAGTGTCCAGCTGTGCCCACAACAGAGAGACAATAAAACCCTGCCAGAGATGTTATATTGTTCCAATATAGAAAAGAAGTCAATACACACTAAAAATAACTTATTGCATACCATATATTTAAATCAACAGTCAAACATACATTGAGATGTGCTTCATGCAAATGCCCCGCAGCACTCCTCCATAAAAAACATTTGTATATATACACACACATATAAATGTCACGCAGTATTTAAATGCTAAGTCTACCAAATGATTACTTCATTCACTCTTCTTGACAAACAAAACTCTCTGCTGGGGAAAAAGTCAATGAAGTTACAGCTGAGAGTACAGCACAGCAAGACACAAAGCACAGCAATGCCAGCAGAGGAAAACAGGAGAGATGTGGTAGCAGTTTAATTGGAAAACTTGTGCTTGAGGTGCCACGTAGTGACAAGGGATCAGAGGACAGGTTTCATCCTGAGCACCATGAACATAAAATATTGCTACCAGGCACTGACCTGCCTCAGACCAGAACTCTGGAGATACTAATGAGAGGATGGGAGATGCAGTGATGGAGATAGCATGAAGGAAAAACACCTGGAAAGTGTTAACAAGACACAACAGGGATGAGGAAAGCTGGCAAAATTATATGATTTTTTTTCCTAATTGCTAATGAAGAGAGAAATTTGCAGTGTTACCCTAAGAGAAATGAAGGGAGAGGGAAGTATTTGGCACGATGAAGTGCCTTCCCTGGAGGTCACAGCTAATTAATGGTTGTGGGGCTCAGGAAGAATTCTGCTTTTGTGTGAACCCTGAATCCTTGTTCCTCACCTATGGCAAATATCAGCTTTTTGTCTCTTGTTTCTCAGTAAGATCAGCCCACACTTAGAATGACACTACAGGGGACAAACATCTCCAGAGTATTTGGAGTCTATTTGATGTCCCCCACTACAACCAGAGGAAATACAAAAGCGAGGAGGAAACATCCATAGCTCTTCACACCTGCAGCTGCCAAAGCAGCTGTGATTTCTGTTAAAGCAAAAAATATTGCTTTTCAGTTTCCTTGAGAATGAGCAAGTAACAGGTCTGAGTAGATTTTCACAGCTCTCGTCTGGATTTTGTGTTTCTTCCTCAACCATTTCCAACCCCAGCTGCCTAATACTCACTGGGGGCAACCCAGTGACTGCACAGCTTTTGGTGTGTGAGTTCACAGACCATCACAGCCCACCTGCATCACTGTCTGCAGTCTTCCTTCTGCTCCACCAGTGATACCTCAGAGGCTTCAGGGATATATGCTCATATGAGAGGCAATACCCAAATCCTATGCAGGTTCCCAAATTAAGACCAAAAAAAAGTCCCATCATGGGAATTTTGTCTGCCTTGTGCAAGAATTGGGTTTTCCCTGCTCTGGGTATAAAGACCTGTTTAGTGACTGAGTTTTGCTAAGGCTGCTAAGCTTTGCAGAGAGATCTCAAAATTCATCCACCCAGGACAAACTCAAGAGAAGAGGAGAGGGAAAAAAATCTCACCTTCAGCCTTCTGATGTGGGGAAGCAGCACAGGGAGAGCCCAGTCCGGAGCTCTCCTCTTACCCCTTCATTTGTATAGAGGGTTTGTGTGGAGAGGAGAGGACTGTAATGCCAAAAGAGATGAATGGCATCTACCAAGTTTTTTATTCAGGCTACAGTATTGACCTATATCTGCTTTATAAAGGTGAAAAAACATGGATAGCTGTGTGGCTTGAGCAGGAGCATCTTCCTGCTGCCAGCTGGCAAACAGCTTGGGGATTACAGCAGGAGGATTAATAGCCTTTGTCATTTGTAAGTGCAGATGCTAACCTTACTCATATGACAGACTGATCTTCTTTGGATTCTGTGCCTGTTTGCTGTTCCAGAAAGATGACCTTGGGCTGCTGTGAGAGACAAAATATTTACACATTCATTTCTTAGGGCCCACAGCGTAGGCTGCAGGAAGACACAAGGCTCACTCTGCACTAAATAAAAAAGCTGTATGCCTTCAGCAGATCTGGAGCTCAGGAGACATGCAGAGAATCTGGCTTTCAGCTCAGGCTCGATGCCACTGCAGCCTGGCTGTGCTGCTTTCTGGAGTAGGGAGTGAGCAAATTCCCAACTCTACAGCAGCATGAACACACCAAGAGCCTTCCCCTCCTGCCTCTCTCCTTTGCCACCACCTTCCCACCAGTGCCTGGGGTTTTCATTTCTTGCATGACAGCTTGTTAAATCCTCACCAGATCCCAAATAAACACCCAGACCAGCTCTGTGGAATTATCTTGGATGCCTTTCCAAGCTTTAGGATCTGTCAGCTTCTGGCTGCTTGTATCACAGAAGCAGATGAGCTCAGAGCCAGCACTGCTTCCTGGGATATGAGAAAGTATTTGCTGGGGTATCACATGCTGGAGGGAAAAACCTGCCTCATTCAAAGTGTGAGCTTCTCTACAAACCCTGCCTGCTTTGTTTCTTCCCTTAAAACCATAGCTGCAAACATCACACAGCACATTTTAAATGGAAAGAGGATGTTCCTGCATACTAATTCTTACAGTTTCTCTTGTCCTTTTCAGAACACAATGCCCATGAGAAAAGGAAGAAAGCAAATACAGAACAGGTTGCTTCACTTGGTCCACATTGAGTTGAATGGGTGTCACTACTCTGTAAATATTTAGAGTGTCACAGCCAACCAACAAACATCAAACTCCACAAGCAGGCAAGGGAGCAGGGAGGCAAGGTCTTGATCAGGAGCATCACAACTTTGAGATGACCCCTCTAGGAGGAGATAATATGATGGAGAAGGCCATATATTCTTTGCTCGGCCTTTCAGTCAACTTTTCGTGCTGAAGGGCAGAAGGCAGCTGAGAGGCAGAAAGATGAAGTGCTGTGATCACACAGATTAAAAATGATGATAAATATGGGAGCAGAAAGCAAGCTCTGCAGGCGCGCCAGCTCCAAGGTCACTGCCAGCTCCAGCTGAAGGGGAAAATGAACTGCCACCAGAGGAAATGCCTGCTCCTCTGCCAAGCTGCCACCTTCAGCTATATGCTGAGAAAATGATCAATAGCAGCTGGCAGCCTTTGGATCTGTGCATCCAGGAACTTCTGACGACATCCATGACTGAAGATCAGTCGGCTGAGTAAAGCACCAAATAACTCCTCGGGATCTGCAGCTGCTAAAAATACACCCAAGCATTGTCCACGTTCCCCGGGAGCTGCACAACCCACATTGCCCCTGAAGGGAAAGGCAGACAAGGCAGAGCAACAGGAACGAGCAGGCCACAGCAGGGTCCAGCTAATTAAAGACACTGGTAAAAAGGAAACCCAGACAAATCAAAGGATGCAGAAGATCATCCAGATAAAGCCTTTGCAAATGGGCACTTCAGTGAGCAATTGCTGCAGCTCAGTGGGCTAAAAGAGGAACTCATTTCTGTGGGCATCGGTTGAAGATCACCGTTATTATGGGGAATATAAACACGGTGAGATCACTCTGTTCTGTTGTCAATAAACATTAAAAAAGAAAAAATAAAATAGCAGCAGAGAGCTTGGCAGGACAGGGACATGCCGGCTGAGGAGAGAACAATGAAAAAACAGACTGCAACCAGCTGAACTGGGCTGTTCAAGATACAGAGATGTATCTAGGGCACCTGGCCCAGTACAGTTAATCCATTTCCACATTTTCAGGCTTTTTAAAAATTTTTAAAGGAAATTCAAGTAAACTATAAAGGGATTACAAACAGTGGTGTCGAAAGGGAATTAATTATCCTAGAAAACATGAGTGCATTAGGAAACATCCATAATCTAGACCTGCAAGTGCCCAAGCACCCCAGAACCAGGTTATCCCTTCCTATCCTGCTCCCTGAAATCCCCATGGTGCTCTCGCAGCTCTCCTCCCCACCTGGAGCACCGAGAAGCAGAGGGCATCGGCATCCACACAGAGAAGGCAGGTGGAGCACAGGGTCCACCAGCATCTGCAAGTCAGGTGAGAGTCAGGATTCCCCAAGGAATGGAAAAATTCCTGGAAATTCAGCCTTGTCAGCCACTTCCAAAGGAAACAAGAGGTTAAAGCAGTGACTGAAAGGGCAGTGGTGCTTACATAAGAAAGACCACGAGCACAAGCCCAGCCTGTATCAATATTAGCAATGACTAATTCCCTTTGTCAATGGGAAGAATTACAGGAGCTTAGGAATATGCCAGAGCTGCTGCAAAACCTCCATTTCACAGACAGTCAATAATGGAAGGAAAAATAAACCACAAAAGCAATAAAAATCCCAAAATATAGCTAGCAAGCACAAGTACCCCCAGCACCTCGTTTATCCCAAGTTTCCTGAATTTCTCCATTGCTTTAGTAGGAAAATAAAGAACCCTACAAACACTTCTCAAGGCATGGATGTGCCAAGAGTTTTGGCAGTAGCTCCAAAAACCCAATAGCCCCCCTGCCACAGCCCTTGCCCCCACTTCCTCCAAAATTTTCTGATAAAACATAGGGGTAAAATGTGGCAGCAAGGACACAGCAACCTGCTTCCCTTGGACAGCAAAGTTTTAATACTTGCTTAGGTATTAACATATTCTAAGTAAGCTGTTTTCACTTGCTTTTCTCTGACTCAAAAAACTCTACAATGAAATTATATATTAAAATTCAATTCCCTTAATGCCATATCTTCCGAAAAGATCTTAATGTGAAAACAGCATGGAAGTCCAAACCCAGTGTACTTCATTGTTTTTTAAAATTATCTTTTTCATTAGATTTTTGGGTTTTTTTTTTAAATCATGCTGTTATAAATCTGGGTTATCCAGTTCACTGCTGACATGTATTATGAACTTACACTTTTTCCTTAGCTAATCATGAAGCATAGGCAAGACTTTGCAGGTTCAAGAACTTCTGAAGAGACTCTCAGTAAGTTTATTACACACATACATTCCAGGTAATAAAATAAATTATAAACACTTGCATATAGATTTTATGCAATTCAGGACAAAAAAGATTGAGAGATCAGAAAACAATTTTGGATAGGCCTGTTTCCTCTACTCTTTTTATTTTCCCCGAGGAGAAAAGTGTATAATGAATGAAATTTTATTTTGCTGGTTACCACTCAGATGTTCACTTTTTCTTGCATTGATAACACAGCAGCTTTAGCAGTGCAGTCAAGAACATATTTGCTGGATGAGCTGCATTTGGGTTATGCCCTTCTTTGTTTTACAAAGCCCCAGTAGTGCAAAGCAGACATGCCAGCTTATCTAGACAGTGGAGGAGAACCCTCCTGCATAGGATAACCACCAATCTCCCTGGAAAAACGATACTCAGACAGGTGATAAGAAGATCCAAGAGTGTGGTCTGTAGAATAACTTGTATCACCTCTACCAGAAGTGCTTCTTTGTGCAGATTATTCTGTCTGCATCCTGAGGACAGAGGGAGCCTCTGTGTGACACCCAGTGATAACCTGTGAGTGCCACAGCACTGCCCTCAGGGCCTGTCTAGCCTGGATGTGAGGAAAACCAGCACCAAGGACCAATTTTGGTCAAACAGCCAGTGCCAAAATTTGCATTAGTTAGATTTCCACAGCACCATTGAAGTGAAGGAAGTGGCTGTGGGTGCAGGAAGAGGCAGATTTTGGTGCCAGGTCTCCGTAAATGGCAAAAACAAACCATGAACCGATTCAGTACAGGCAAACCTCTTCAGCAAAATATTTCCTGTGTCTTGCTGTCATCAGCAGGAATGGAGAAAAGACAGTCCTCTCCTAGAGAGTGTGGAGAATGGGAGATTGGGCAGCTGATAGCATTTGGAGATCTCAGCACCTCACTGCCTACATTCCACTGAGGATGAACATCCTCCTTTGTGTCACACACAGCACTGCAACAACACCACTTAGCCAAGCAGCAGACTGAGACACATCCTCTATCCATCATCTCCATGACTTCAGCTTACAGAGACAGGAAAAGAGATTAAAATGGAAAGGGACAATGTAGTCTGAAAAGTAACCATGTGACAGTGTCATCACCTCATCCAGCAAGGCTGCTCCTTGCATTGCTTTCAGCTGGAGGCAGGAAGCACAATTCTTTTCTCCAATGCTAGTTCAGCAGAGCCAGCAGCCCCTCTGGATCCCATTCTTGGCCTGCAAGAGAGCTCCTTCCCAAGGTTAGGTGACATGATCTGGCATCCTCTCCTGCTCAGCATGCCAAAACCAGGCCCCTTCCATATCCCAAGGAAATATTACAGGATAGCACAGAGATTTGAAGAAGAGCCGTCAGCAAACTGAGTAGTGCTTTGCTGAATCACAGAAACACCACAGATCTGAAGCCCTCTCCTGTAATGCTCACAGAAATGCTTTTCTGAATGAACCTCACTTCTAAAAAATCACATTAACACATGCAGAAAGGAGTGATTCAGGCACAAAGGTGGCTGTGCAGTTTGTTCTGGTCCTTTTTTGGTATTTGTGATGACAGAAGCCATAACTTCAAGTAAACATCTAAACATGCATTGTATAATGCAATATAAAACTGATGCTTGTTATGTCTTGTGCAAACCTAAGTCAATGCAGGCTAACAAGTGCACAGGGTGCCTAATAAAAAATACCAGTAGTATTTAGTCCTTATATCAATTATTAGTACAGGAGAACAGTAGTAATGTTTAGGCACTTAAAAGTTGACAGAGAATTCAAGAGTGCTTTCTCATGCTGCCTGAAAAATATATCATCCAGTCTACAGAGGTATCAAATGCTTATTTCTAGGACTTAGAAACATGATAACAAAGGTGAGAGGATGTGATCTGCATGCAGGTTAGCTTTTCTATGAGATATCTGCGTGGCAAGAATATTTGCAAACTTCATTAATATAAATAAGGGGAGAGAGGGAAGAGAGAGTTTACCCCAGAAGAAAACAGCATCACATCAGAGTCAGTCTGTGGTGATTAAGCCTATAGAAAAATGAGCAGGACAATGACCAAGGAAAGGATTTTGCAGGTATTCCCACTGGTTAATTATCTGGATGTAGAAAATGCAAGGCAAGCTGGAAAGGCAAGAACTAAACTTGCTTCCCAGGCCTTGCCACCTTTGATACCCACGGCTGCTGTCACTGAGCGGGCAGCTTAAAGCTGTGTGCCCTGCCAGAGCTGTTTTCTGCTGGCAGAGAACAAGGGGAGGCAGCCCTTTGCCCCAGGACCTGCAGGCTGCCCTGGTCACCACCACTAGGACTCCAGCAGCATGTGCCACCTGCAGACCTGTGTCCCCTGAGACTCCTTCATCTCCTGCCAGTGGCTCTGCTCCTCCTCCCCGCTGCTGCTCTGGCCCATGGAGATCCAGCCGATCATCTCCTTGCGCTTCATGCTGCGCCTGTTGTAGATGGAGATCAGCAGGGTGACATCAGAGAGCTGGAAGAGGGCGACCTGGAAGATGAAGGTTTCCTTGTAGACAGGGTTGGGCTGTCCCCGGCGGACGGAGGTCTTGCAGCGAGACATCTCCTGACCCACGGAGTTGCGCAGGCAGAGCTTTCCGTAGGTATCTAAGACAAAACAAAGAGGAAATTAGATGTTTGGTGGTGGTGACAGGATAAATGAAAGCCCCAGGCAGTCAAAAAAACACCCCAAAAACTGTCCAAGTAGAGCAGTTTAGTCTGCAGTCAATTGCAGATGAGGGCTGGATGGTGCTCCTTGGTAAAAGCCATGGGATGAGAAGCAGATTAAAGCACCTCTTGGATTTTCTCATATTCAGCTGGGGAGAAAACTGATGCATGTTTCAGCCCCACTCTCTTGGAAAGAACAGGATATCAGATATCCAGTCCTAGCAAACCTGTCTAAGACTAACCAAAACTCTGTGAGCATCTCTATAGATCATCCACTTGTGCCTCCACCTTCCCTTCCTCGCCCTCACAATCAAGCTTCATTGGGGCTGTCTTACCCAGGTTTCCCTTGGCTGTCCTTGCCTCTCTACCACTCTCTGTGATCTATTGTTTGAGATACCAAAAAAGTAAGGGTCTTGAAAAGGAGGGGAAAAAACCCTGCATAAACAGCAAAATGATTTGATCTCCCATGATAGTTTCATACTTTTTTCCAAGTTCTCATATTACTTTTTTGGTGGACTCAAGGTCAATTTTATTTACAATTTTAGTCCATACAAGGAGCCTATACAAGGAGTAAACATGCTTAGAAAATACAAGGAAAGGATGGTTCAAATTATTGCTCCTGTAAATCTGCTCTTTAAATTCCTACTGCCTCCTGTATTAATCAGTTTTTCTCTCTTATGTTTTTTGCTAATACTGTGGTGTCAGAGCTCCCAGTGCTCCACAGACCCAGCTCAGTGTAAGTTTTCACCTTGCTCTGCACATGACAGTGACAGATTGCTTGGGTAGACAAGTCCTCTGCTAACCCCTTCGTAATCTGTGCCTGAGTTCCTGCAAGTGAGTATTATTTCAGAGTGTGCTGAAGATAGGAAATAAATAACAAGCCTCCATCTCTTGTCTGCAGCATTTCTATCCTCTTCTGTTCCCGTTTGATGTGCTATTTTACACTCTTATCTACTGAGCAACACAAGGTGTGAAATTACACTTCAGGTGTGAAAACACTTCCATGTCTCCAAAGCAGGGCTTCCCGCTCCTCTCAAACTGTTCCACTGAAAAAGCTGTCAGGAGGCTGACAATCAAGGAGCAAATTGTGAGCTTGCACAGCTGTACAGCTATCAAGTTACTGCGGGGAAAGTTCAGCCCAGCCATTAGCTGGGGGTGCCAGCTTGGCTCCCAACATAACACTGGGGACATGAAGAGGATCTGGCCAGCAAAGACCTACTTGTCACACAGAAAGGCAAAGATTTGATTCAATTTCCTCATTGCATCTGGGAAGAGAAAAAAACCACTTTATTGAAAGGTGGACTAATTTCCACCTTAATATTCAGTGCTGAGGGACTGAAATCTGTAACAACTCCAGAGCCATCAGGAACTCAAAGCCCAAGAGAGGACCCTCTGTTCCAGCTTGACTCAATGTGAAACCAGACACAACTCCTACAGTATTTGTAGGGATGTCACTGTGCTTGGCACTGACAAGCCACAATGTGCACTGAAGCATTCCTCATGTGTAAGTCCTGGCTGCTGGTCTAGACTGTAAGGAACTCCCTGGAAATAAAGTAGGAGTTTTATGGATTTTTTTAAAATGTATTCATCCTAATTTTTTTTTCTTTTTCTGAGAATGGGAATTCAAAATATTGGAAGAATTCTGCTGGGCTGATTTTTAAATACAAATGAGCAGATAATTAGTACAACTCTCTGAACTTCAAAATTTTTCTTGCTTTTCACAACCAACCCAACATTACGTCCCTATGCTATTTTAGGGAAAGGACCCCCATACATGCCTGCATCTCTTTTTCTACAAGACAGGGAGAAGACTGAGGTCTAGATTTTAACCTTGCTGTCATCCTTCCCTCTGACTTTCACTAGTACTGGCAGCTCAGGAGGGATTCATCACACCTAACTGCAGGCACATGCATCTGAACAGTGCCCAAAGGAGTCAACCAATTCATAATCAAAAAAGCAGATGCCATAACTCAGCAGTGATCTAGCAGACAGTGATACCATTACAGATGATTTAGGTGTTAACACTAAAGCAAGTGCCACAGCTAGAACACCTCACAGTTTCTGTTTCAGTATGTCCCAGTTCATTTTGCAGGCAATGAATGGATGGGTGTCTTTCAGTCATAAACTCTGGGATGTCACATCCCTGACTGAGGCCTCAGCTTTTGCAAATGAGGGATAATCCACAGCTAGCTTTGAGGAAAATTGAACAGCACACCACCAATGAGTTAGAGCCAGAAAAGTTTGCTTTTTCTTTAATATACCTCAAATGCCTACGTAATTCTGTACCAATAACTTGTTTGTTCAATATCAAGGTGGGTGGGGATTCTGTATGTATCACCAAGCTGGAAGGAGACTCTTCTCAAGGCAGAGCTAATACCAGGAGCCCTGTTCACCCCCAAGAAAACACAGGCACAAAACCAGTGCAAATGACAACTAAATCGGGCTGCTGATTCTTCTCAAGTTTATTCCACTGGGTGTATTTTACCAGCCAAAGGAATCAAGTTTGCCTGAACAGAAATAAAAGAGTAGGTGTGGATCATATATTTAGCATCCAAAATTTGCTTTGCAGAGATGGTACATATGAGGCTGAGATGTTATTCTGCTTCACTAACTAAATTTTAAGATTGTCATTTTCCCTTCCTGCATTGTGTTCTTTGCAGCATCTTTTTAGGTATCTCATCAGAAAACACAGCTTTTCTTGATGGAAAGCTCTCCCCTCCTGATGACTTTGCCAAAAAAAATCCATCCCGTTACACATTGAAATTAGCTGGAGCTACAGCAAGGATGAACTTGAAAATTTACTGAGGAATGTACGTGTAAGAGCATCTTTTCATTATGAAGACAAACATTTTCCATCTAATTACATGCTCAGGTTCAGTAATGGCCTCATTACTGTGGTGTCTCAGCACTCTGTGCTCTTCAGAGTGTTTACTTTTGTGCCACCTCCATCAAGCACAAAAGAAAAAGAGATTAGGGCCGACATTCTTGAAAATGCCTAAGTGCTCACCTTCTGCTTAGGCACCCATCTCACTGACATGAGGAAGAGTGAGACCTCTTGATATCTGGGAGTGTCTGAGACTGCAGCTTGCCCACAGTTACACAAAAGTCTGTGGAGATTCAAGAACAAAGTCCAATTTTGCCAAGACCAATTTTAGCACCATATCTACCAGGCTCTCCTTTCCACACAGGTTTTGGAACAGAAGTTCTCGCTGCTGAGCACTTTCACTCTGAACTCATCTTGCCTCTCTGGTGTGAGTGGACCAATGTTCACGTATGCATAAAATATCAACATCTCAGCGTTTAATACCAGAGGGAAAAGCACTAAATCAAGGAATGCTGTAAGAAGCCAGACACATTTTGGGCTAGTGCTGCATCTTCTTACTCCAGAGGGTTGGGCAAACCTCTCCTCATGCAGACTGCTCTGTCTGCATCAACCATCAAATACCTCTCGAGAGCTCATCTGCAAAGGCAATCAGTTTTTCCAGGATTCTTCTAATGACCCATTTCTGTCATGATTCTTCTGAGGCAACTAACTGATAATGACAACTCAGGGGAATAATCAACCACAATTTATGCATTCCTGTTTTTGGAGCAGGGACCGCAGCGTGCGTTCTGCTTTCGCTTGCACTAAGCGCCACCCTTTATTAGTAAAGCTGACCTGTGAGCAAGAGCATTGCAAATACAAAAGCATCCAAGCTTGAATTTATATTTAGGAAGGAAGTAAACAACCAAAGACTCCTGACCCCTCACGTCTGTGGACTGCAGGTACCGCACAGCGCTGTGCAGAGTTCCCTACCCGCGCTCCAGGCGAGCTAGCTCATTTCCAAAGGCAGGATAACCATGTCAGCATGCTGCAATCCACACTAATAACAGCCACAGTAGAAGAAAGCCCTGGGCCTGGAGCTTAATTTCCCCCAGCTGGCAAGCCCACGCTCCCAGCCTACATAATAAACGGCAGCACCGTGTGGTGAAGCAGCCCCAGAGCTCAACTCTGTGCTGCTCTGTACAGGCAGCTCAACGTGAGGTCTCTGTTTGAGGCCCAGAAGACCATTAGTCCTGGCTTTGCCTTCCCTTTCAACCAGCAGCTGGGCAGAACACTGAGCGTTCACGCTCTGAACTGGGCTCACTGCAGCTGGGTCAGTAAAATAGCAGGGAGGAGAATTAGACCCAAGCTTTTTATCCCAACCTCATGTCATGAAAGTCTGGATTAAGGCAGTTTATGGCCTACTGTATAAATCATACAAGAGCTGGGAGCTGCCTACTACATTGCTGAGAAGCCAGCTTTCCTTTCCTTGTTCCACCAAGCCTCTTCTTCTTGGGTTCCCTCTCCTGCGGCTGGCAGCTCTCTCACAAGGGAGAGGTTGGGATCTGGATGGATTCACATGTGAATCATCAGAGAACAGACCAGTAGCACCTTTAATTTAAAATGCAGCAGAAAGGAACGCGCTGCTCCCTGGAAGCTCTGTTTGGCCTGAGGGGAGGGAATTGTTGGCATCAGTGACATGCAAGAGGGGCAGGAGATGAGAGCCCCCTAAAAGCACCTGCACAGCACTCTCAGGAAAGAAAGCTGCTTCCAGAGAACCTTGGAGCTCAGTTCCTTAGTCCACTGCTGCCTCAACACCCCATGTCCACTCCATTTCACAGCACCAGCCCTCTCCTGGGACACGTGTCACCTGCAGAGCAAGTTCACCACCTGCCTGCACGCCCCAGCCCTGAGGAGGTGCAGCTTCAGGCTGGGCTGACACAGCTAAAGCAGGGCACACACACCTCTCCAGATGCACAGCCTGACTCTCCTCTAATAAGGGCATTTCTGTTCTTTTCCACATTAGTGCACTGCTGCTGCCTCAGAGAGGAGGTTGGAGCTTTACCAGAGAACGCAGGGATGTGACGCAGAGCCCGGGCTGGGTCAAGGCAGACACTGGCACTGCTCCAGGTGTGGGGCACTGCCTCAGCACGGGATCTACCGAAGGCAGAAACTTCTGAGCCACTTGCTCAAGGGTGCAGAATCATTTCTCAGCATCAGGGACTTGGTGAAGGAGGAGGCTTTCTGTCGTGAGATTCCAGCAGGAAACATTGATTGAAGCCAAAGAGCAGAAGAGCCCTGAACACCTCTGTGTGGGGGATTTTATCTGGGGGAGGTTCAAGGGGAGGGTGCAAACCTTGGATCAATGTGGAATCAGGGAGGGAGGAGCAAAGGGAGGGGATTACATCACACAAACCAATGGGGAAAACAAGGTGGGGGAGGATGGGGCACATAGGCAAATGGGGCATTAAGGATTAGGGGATTGACAGGGAAGGGTCCAGAACAAGAGGCTGGTACAAAGTGGGATTGATAATCCAAAGGGAGGGGAGACTGGGAACTTTCTGGGTAAAAGGGCAGGGTTTACAACTATTCACACTGGAATAAGGGGTTGGGTTACAATGATAGGCAGCATAGGGCAGGATAAAATATAGGGGTAAACCAACAAGACAGGAGAGGTGTAACTTGGGGTCAACCAGCTAAACTGTGGGGGTACAACTCAACAATACAGAGGGGAATGAAAAAAAACATCAAGAACAAAACACACCACAACAGGGATGCACAGCCAAGCAGATCAGGAAGCATGGAGAAACACCTTCCCAGCAAGGGGAGCAGCAGGATGTAAGGATGCTTCAGCCCAGCTTTTGTCACCTCCAGCAGCAGTGCCCACAGGCAGGGCTTGATTCCACAGGTTCCTGCAAATGCTGCTGCTCGGTACTGCCACTGCAGATCCACACTAAACATTCATCTCTAGCTGAAATCTGGATTTAGGATTGTTCCACTCTGGTATAAATGGTTTTTTTCTTCTGCTTGTTTTGGGAGGGGAAGAATTTTCTTGTTCACAGCTATGGGAGTGGGAGAATATCACCATCCATCCACTTCAAATGCAGTCCTTTGATTCCAGAAAGACCTTCATTTCTATACCCAGCAACTGTATCATGGACTATGCTTTTCACAGACCTTTTAGTAACCTAAAGCTATTGAAAATATTACTGGATAACCGTGCATTATCCCTGGATGTCTAATTATGATGAAATATCCCCCACGAAAATCTCACAGTTGCTCCTTGAAAGTCCATTTTTCACTTGTTTTGACTGTGACACTTGTTCTTCTAAGCTTATTCAGTCCCAGGTCCCACATGTGATGAGAAGAGCTGTACCCAGCCAGCCCATCCACCCAAGAGTACCCAGCACCACACACAGCAGTAAATCCTTGAAAATACAGCATATGTTGGTTCCCTCACAAACACTCTCAAATCTCCAGCCATTTGTGACTCCAGAACATCCTCAGTCAGAGGCTTTGCATTTAACAACCCTCTGTGGAACTTGCTCTGTGAATTTCTCCTTTGCTGCTCAAAACTGAAGCAGGCTTCCAGCATCCATGACATTCTGCAGAGAGGAATGTGACAGTGTAGGTGAAGAGCTGTCTCCTCTTCAGAACCTGCTCCCTCCTCGCTTCCTTTTACCATCCTTTGCTTTTGTATCAGGAGAAGACAGCAAATTACTTTTGTCAATTCACTTTCCCAATGACATTTAGAGACCTCTGTGAATCCTCCCCCATTTCCCTTTCTAGGAGGCACAGTCTATTCAGCTACAGCTCACTGGAAGCTGTTCCCATTCCCCTGATTGTCTACAACACTCCTCACCACATCTTTTCAGTTCTGCCATATTCTGTTTGAACAGAAGAAGACAGAACTGTTCACGGTGTTCATTACATCACTGAATGTGTATTTACAATCAAATACCCATTTTCCGTTTTGTCCACCTTAAATTTGGGGATTTTTTCCCACCACTATTGGTGACCCTTGTGTTGACATTTTCCTGCACCTATTTACCATAAGCCTCATATTTCACTCCCAGGTGGCTCTGAGTCCATCAGATCACATTTGAATTCCATCTGTGTCCCCATGCAACACCTTATACCCATCCACACTTCCTCTTCCACCTCACTGCCCAGCTGCTCATTACTGAGACATCCTCCTGGGGCTCCTTGCATCTGGCCTCGTCTTACCCAACCAGAACAAAGCTTCCTCAGCTGTTCTTATAATAAGCTTATTCCAGCTATATTCATGGATGGGCAACAAGAAGGTGAAGAAGGAGAGGTGGTTTTCCACAGTCTTATTGTCACTGACTGGCAAGCACTCAGCAGCAAGGAGCTTCCCAGCACATCTACTGCTCTGTTACCCAATGTCTGGAGGACTGAATCCATTCCAGCTTGCATAGATCCTTCTTCTACTACTGATGGGAACATGAATCACAAAGCTTTTGGAGCTCAAGAAAGTTCCCTGTTCAGAGCAAGATATGAGGGTTAAAAGTTAATTTCTTTTATTCAGCTTTCTGGCCTGTTTTGAAGTAATTAAAGTAATTAATCTGTGCCTTTGTTCTCCAGGAATGTAACAGAGATAATAACTTTTCTTCCCCCAAAAATAAGCAGATAAAATAAAATCTTCTAATGGCTTTCAAGCACTCTGATCCCAGAGCAAATAGGATGCTAATGTAAAGATCCTAATTTTCCTATGGGAGCATTTTCTGTACTTGTTGGCATTGTTACTTGCAGCTCAGGTAGATGTTTGTTTTCAGACAAGTCTTTACTTTCAGAATTTTTCCTGTTGTCCATAGAAATCCTGATAGCTTGTCCTCTCCCCTCCTGTCTTTTCCAGCATCAGTGCTATTGTATTTGTTTAATGGGGTTAATATGCTGCTGGTATAATAATGATCACGCATGGATGCAATTATTACGTGTGATTAATTCTGCAGCTGCCGAGAAGCTTGGAGGACTTTTCTCAGGCAAGGGAATAACTTCACAATAGTTCTTCTCACATGGCATTACACACAGACATAAACCCCAAAAGAAATGCAGAAGGGAACAGAAGGAAGGCTGGATTAGAGGAGACAGAGCTGCACCCAGCAGAGCAGCTGATGAAGGTTTAGCATCACATGGGCAGACACATTTCTGTGCTTTGTGTTTATGCACTGACTAGCTCAGATGGTTCCTGGTCCATCACTGTGATCCCAAGGTATTACTTCCATGCAGATAGTATGTAACTGGTTATACATTTTTAAAGACATTTCTGCCAGTGGTGTAGGCTTCTCTTGTTACTTTTTTTTTAATAATAAACACCCTTTACACCAACACACTGCTTTTTGTTCTAAGAAGATACAAGACCACAGACCAAAACATGAACTCCTACAAAATGCTAGCACAGGTTAATGATTTTTACAAGAAGCAAAGAGAATGAGGTGCACAGCACACAAGCCATTAGCACTAAAATACCAACAGTGTCCACATCTGACAAAACTGTAGATGCTTTTCTGCACGAGGTTTTTTGGCGCGCCCAGATAATTTACAGTCAGATGCTGGTGCTGTATTCTTGAGTGCTCTTAAGTGCTCTGAGTGATAATAGATCTATTTGTGTGATCAGGGATTGTAAGCTTAGGCCTGTAACACAGCATGTTCCCCAGAACAATACCTTGACCAAACTCTTCTTATAGTTTTAAACGATACCTTATCCTTGACCAAACTATTCTTAAATCCCACCTATGTGACCTGAAAGGAAGACACTGGCTGCACAATTTAAGTTTTTGTAAGCTGCCCAGCTGTTTTCTAACCCATTTGTTACAAGCATAAGTACACATGATTTTGACATTTACCTGACTCAGTTTAAAAGTTTAAGAGAAGGAGAAAATGTGCCCAGTAAACACTGAGACGTACAACATCTCCCTTTTCTTCTCTAGGAAACCATGTTTCAGCCTCTGCAGTTTTTAACACCTAAAATTGCCAATGCCCCAGTCCGGTTCCTTCTGCACACAGTGAGATCCCTCTGCAAGGATGCCAAGAAGGCAGCACAGATGCTGTGGGTGTACAGGTGGCAGAGAAGAGGGTCAGGGTGGGCAAAAAGCACAGCTGGAGACTCTGCTGTTGTGCAAACCTCCTTTGCCGTTCCTAAAAAGCTGACAGGACCACATGAGTCCTGTCCAAGGTCTGTGTATGCAGGGCTGGGAATGGAGAAGGGATTCTGCCCCTTAGCTTCTCTCAGTCTTACTATAAATGGCTGCCCTGAATAGCAGTTTAGGCTCGGTATTCAAGTGTTCCACAGTGCTATTATGTCCAAAATTTCTGATATACTTTACAGAAATCACTCCCTCTGAGCCTTGAACAACAGAACCTCAAATAGGACCTATTTAAGAAAACACAAGGACTCTCTGCTTACCCTCCAAAAAGGGGCTCAGCAGTTTTAGCTTTCACCTTGTGAAGGACTTAGTGAGCATCTCATTCAGCAGCAGCATGTTTCACACGGTAACGAGCGGCCCTCACAGCAGTGCCTGAGGGGTTATCAGTGAAATGCTACTCCAGCACTGAGACAAGGGCTGGTCTTCTTCTTTCCTTTTAATTTCTTTCTGTTTCTGCTTCACTGCGTTTTCTTTTTCTCACCACGCTACTGGGGGCTTTACAGGCACAGCAGAACAATTCAGAAGGCAGAAGTAGCAATGTGACTTGGAAAAAAAAAGAAGCAGATTTTGATAGGTTCAGAGTTTGCCTGTAATAATTTATGGATTTCTGTGTTTCACCTAAAAGTTGATCTAGCACTGAGAGATGTTGGTCTGACACTCCTCTGTGTCATCTGGATACAGAAAGGATGAAATTTCATTTATGGGGAAAAGAAGTGGGCATTACAGATGCCTGAAAATTAATTTGGACCTATATTGTGACTACTTCTGAGAGTTAAACTTTAGGATGTATCTACTCTGCAGCATATATAAACAGGAGAGCTTTCCTGCTGGGGCATGGTTGCCTTAGTCTACCTTTTGTTTAAAATTACTAAAAAAGATCCCAGCTTAAAACCTTTTATTAAAACATGTACATACAAACAAGAACATGCCTTTAAGTAACCCACGTGGAGAGCTGCATAGTCACAGCTAATAAAAGACAGTGAGGGCTGCACAGGCTGGGGTCAGGTGTTTTACTGTTGCACAGATTTGCCCTTAATTCTCCAGGGACTGACTGATGACACAGATTATTTCTGTAACCTACTAAAGTACAATTTAGTGGAAAGCCTGACTTTTCACATCCATGTAATGAAATATTTCATAAATATTTTGCTAGATCTGAACCAAAGAGCAGAGCATCTTGCAAAAGCAATTCCAGTTCTTTGCAGCTCAACATACTCTGTCAAATCCAGAGAAGGCAAGGAGCTGTCAAAGGTTTACCTGCTTTGACAAGCAGGCAGACATCACAGAAAGCAAACACACCAACAAACAAAAAGGTGGTTTCACACTGCCATTAGCTGCTGGTTTCAGACAGGAGGTAAAAGGACAGCAGGAGATGAATGAAGCACTGCTGTTCAATCCCTGAACGAGGCAACCCAGCAGCAAACAGGTGACTGTGGCTGTGACTCCATCTCTGCCCTGGCCATTACCAGCACCATCTTTCTCAAGGACATACTGCAGCTCAGACACCAACTAAACCTACTTTAAGGAAATTTCCATTTTTTCCCCTTTAGGACTGAAGGAAAGGAACTCAGCTGTTGCAACAACTGTCAAATCTTCTTTCTGCAGAAGATTTTCTTGTGCAGCAGTAGAGAATTCACAGCAGGAGGGTCCCCAAAAGGCCCAGAGCACCAGGGCCCCCAGCACTCAGCAGCACAGCAAGGGGACTCAACCAAGTGTAGCCCTGGGAAAGACTTAATGGCACCAGGCAGGACCTCTGTGTGTCAAATGGTAATATTTAAACACTTGGAAAGTGCTTCTCACTCTTTTTTAATGGATCTGCTGAGCTTTTCTCTGTGCTTTGGGTACAACAGCACTTTTGCCATAATCAGATCTTGTAAAGGTATGAGCAATAAAGCAGACATTTGGGTATTACTGTCCCATCATATGATTCCCTCCAATTTCCCTGTAATACTTATCAGCACATGGATCTGAAATAATACTTAATTTTCAACCAGGTACTCTGCAAGGAAACCCAGCTCAGAAACGCTGCAGTTGAGTACCTCGAGGAAGAAAATAAAAAAGCAAATTTTGGCTCAACGGCACTATTTAATAGCAGTGAAAGTACTTACCAGGTGGCCTATTAATTGCAAGGTTTCTGAAATGACTGCCTTTGATCATCTCCACTGACAGTCTCCCTGTAGTGGCATTGTATGACAGTCCCACGAGCAGCTCTGGCACCCCTCCATGCGACAGGGACTGTGTTGAGGAAGCGCTATCACTGTGAGAGATTGCTGACAGACTCAGCTGAGAATCTGCACTCTGCAGGGAAAGAGCACTGAGAGAATCATCAGGACATTCACCACCCCGCCCCCCTCCCCCCTTAATTTAAATCTCGTGGCCTTGTTTAGTAAGATCTCTCTTAAGAAATTACAATTTACTGAGAATTAATTATGCTGGGGCACCAGAAGAATCAGAGTGTCACTTTTATAAAAACACATCCCTGAACTTTCTCTTTAAAGATGAGGAACTCTGAGTGAAGTGTTATCACGAGTGTAAATCAAAGCCTCTGAGATAAGCAAACATCCTACTACACTAATACTCTGTACATCTCCTTGATAATGGCTTTTGGATGGATTACACTTTTCAGTTTGGCAGATTTTGGCCATGTACTGTGAATTTTCTTACTTTCTCTCCTCGCTACCACAACACTTTCAGTATTCTCCACTTCACCTGGAGTAGGAGGTTTTATTCATTTCACGTGCACACCCTCCCTTTGAGCTTTTTGTAGACAATGAATCATGACAGAGCTCATCTACACAAACTAATTGGCAGAGCCAGAGCTGGATACAACTGTGATGTGCATGGAAAATGAAGGTGCAGCACAGCCAGTTCCTCTTCACATGACCCACCTCTCCACTTCCATCTGTCATGCAGAGGAACATTACTAAGCACTTCTGGCAAGATGGAAGCTGCACAGTGGAGATCCACAAGCTCAGGTATCTAGGGCCAAGTGAGGTAGCTTCTGCACTGGCAGTACCAAAACAGTGGTGCACAAGAACCGCTGCCCTTATTGAAATTAAGACTAATTATGCATGCCTTGGTGATTCCCAGACGAGCCTACTGTATCTGAATGGCACAGCATGTGGTGACTCGTGCAGATGTAGTAGATCCACTACTAGATGATTTTGTGTAAGCTTGCTAGCTGAGCTGCTAATAAAGCACAGCTTTGCACAGGGAAGAAAACACCCTGTGCTTCCCCTTGCTGGTAACTTTTGAAGTGAGAGCAGCTCAGATCTGCCAGTCACACACTGAAAGCCCTGAATGAAAGACTTCAGGAACACCACATTCACCAAAAACCAAATCATTTTATGGACTCCATCTGTCCTTCATCAAACTTACACTCAGGTTACTCCTTGGCTCCAGGAGCAGTGTCACCTTCACTTCCCCTTGCTGGCTGATGCTGCTCAGGTAGAACAGCTGCTCCCCCATCATCTTCACCCCAGCCACCTTGTGCACGGCGTAGAGGCGGAAGCGAACGGCGTGGCTGCTCAGCTCCCGTGGTTCCAGCTTGCTGAAGGTGATTTTGTCCTGGAAGATTGGGATGGGTCCTCTCTGCACACTCGTCTTCCCCCTCTGTTTCTTGCCCGGCATCAGAACCACGTGCACTTGCCAGGTGTTGACGCCACTGCGGTCCTTGTCTGGGATGTCCCTGGCCTCCAGGACAGTGGCTGTTAGCTTTTGATTTGAAGATTTATAGGTGAAGATGACATCCAGGTTACCACATTTGCAGATGGGCTCATGGGCACCATGGTGAGCTGGCACAACGCTCACTTTGTTGTGTTCCTGCAGAGAGAAGGAAGAAGTAAAATCTCCACTGAGGTTCAACTGCCTCTGTGATTCCAACTCCATTTAAAAAGGAATTGTTCTCGTCACTTGTGCCTGCAAGTATAGGCAGTTGCTGTGTGAAATATGGATCCCACTATTTCTGGAAATGCAAATGATAGTTAATTGCCTGATATTGTGTGATAGTCCCCAAACGCTCTAGTAAGCAACAGCACTTGTTGAAATATTTCCATCAATATTTCATCAATATTTAAGTGTTTTGCAGGAGACAGTTAATGTGGCAAACATTCTACATAGAGAAAAACTAAACAAAGGGATTTTTACATTTCATTCATGTCAATATTGAAGCACTAGCAAAACAATTTGACCTGCCTGACCTGTTACTTTGAACATATACTGGAACTGTTGTTCAAGGTGGATTTTTTTACATCATTAAAATCAAACAATTCACCTGAATCTGCAAACTTTTTTGATATTTTGTTCTGCTAGAATTTTTTTTTTAAAGGAGCGCTGTGTTCAGTTAGAAGAGGAAATTACCATGTCCGAATTTCTCGTGGAATGGAAATTCCATTTCTAGATGCTATCCCATAATTCAATATTTTTCCTACAGCTAAAGCAATGATAATGGGGAAAAGCAGTCTGATTAAATACATATTGATTCTTTATACCCTTCTAAAATCTCACAAGAGAAGCATCTGTTCCTTCTGTTCAGTTTGGGTACTAATACATTCAGAATAAAAATTCAAAATAAACAATCACAACATGTGCAGGCCAATTCACACACATTCTTTTACCTACTTTTTAAAGAAAAACCATCTCGATAAAACAAGATAAAACCATGGCTGCTCACCTTACCTTTTGCTGAGTGGGTGTGTGGGTTTCTGTTCAACAGTGCTTTTTTATCTTACAGCTAGAATGTGCTTCATATGATAAACGGGTTGCTATAGTGATCAATGATTTGTATTTAAACATGAGTATACACTGTACTAGGGAAAGATTTTCAGTTAATAGCCAGAAGGTGAATTAAGGCCTGTCATCAGCATCTGAGTCACCCTCCTCCTCAAACATTTATCTTCTTTTCACATTTCAAGTAACACTTCTTTCCAACACAGGAATCTTTTTGTTCAGAGAACAGATGATGGGCCACGGGATGTCTGGTGTTAAGTCCCTTCAGAAGTGTCTGGGGTGCTGTGTCTCTAACAGGGCCTCGGATAAACATCAAAATTTTTGTTTACTTCCTGTCAATCTACTTTTGAAGTGCTCAGATTCATCAGCCATGACATGCAATGCTCCAGATTTTCACATTTTCAGAGGTGTTTAAGACTTGTCCACATGAACACAAAAGTCCAAGTGTGCAGATTAGGCACTAGCTGTTGTATGTCTTGCAGAAATAATGTCAAAGAGAGAACAACACACAAAATTACTTGCTTGGCTACAGAAACACCTTCCTGCATGAACAGCAGGCTGCTAAAAACAAAAATGCAAGGCAGGCCAGGTTACCTGGAGAGAGCATAGTGTTAAGAAAATGTTAAGTGCTCCTATGTACCAGTTAAGTTAATTCTGTCTGGTTGATAAAATAATATTCCATACAGGATGGGATTGTGCTTGACTCATATATCCCTCCACATTTTCATCCCTCCACACTTTTATCTGTGCATTTGCAGTTGAGGAGATGGAATCAAGGCACATTTAAGGACGGCTGCTAAGGTGCGGAGAAAGCCATGCTTGAGGCATAACTTTGCTTTCATGTCTGAGCTGTAAAAAGTGAACTCCAGTGCATCAGCACAAACCCACAGTTATGAAAAACCTAGAGTCACTTTCCTGTTCCAGCATGTCACCTTCTGGCAGTGTGTAAGGCAGACTGAAGATCAGCTATCTGCATTTTGACCAAACAGCTAGAAAAAATTTGGATTTTAGGAAATTGTGCTCCTAGAGCTGTGGCCAGATCCACTGCAGAGAAGACTTCATGAACTGGAGGCAAAGAGGGAAAGAGAAGTGCCAAACTCCTGGGCAGTAAGTTTTCCATTGGAAACCAGGCTTTGGAGATCTCACAGACTGGCCCTTTCTGAGAGCATTGTGCTATCCAGGGCTCACCTCCATGCAGGTTTACTACACACCTACAAATCCTCCTTCTGTGGAAGTCATTGACAGAATTCCCCTCTGCTTTTGGAGCCCAGCTGAGCTGCAAGTGATCTGTGAATGTGTTGGTTATATAGACACTTGAATTGGAATCCAAGGAAAGATTGGGGTTTAGATGCTTCATCTCAATTTCTTTCTTTCCCTCTTCCCAGCACAGTTGTTGAGAGGCCAAGCCAAGTATCCTGATTGATACTGTATGTCTAATCCAGTCATTCAGGACAGCCAACATCCACTTCACTAAGTAAAATAAGTCCATTTCTGGCAGAGAAACCTGAAAGAGCAGCTAATTATGGACAAGGCTTGAAATGGTACTTGTGGTTCCGCTGCAGGGGCATAAAATTACCATTTCTGTCTCTAAAGAGAGGTCCTTTGAGTGGAGCATAACACTTGGACATTTCTGGCATGTCAGAACATTTAGTTCCTGCAATAAAAAGTCTTTCATTAATCCACACAATACCTTTGAATGAGAAGCTGCTCGTAAGAGATAAACTGTGTCTTGGGCATTTCTGCTCCAGTATGCTGGAACCCTTCTTTGCATTTTTAAAATGTAGACACCAGGAGCAAAATGAGCCATGCATTCCAAAGAAATACAAGAGGACACTGGAGACACTGCGGCACACGTGAACCGTGGCAAAGCACATCAGACATGGAAAAGGAGAAATGAGCCTCAGATGGGCAGACAAACTGTGTGTGTCAGAAACACAGCAAAGAGAGGGCAGGGCTGCTGCCACACACAGCTCCCATGTGGTGAGCAGTGTTTTGTGGGACTGGGTTGTGCAGAAAACTAAAATGCTGCTCCAAACACCCCTTAGGGCCAGAGCTTCTGCATCAAGGAGCTGCCTTCCAGCTTTGAACTGGCTGCAGGCAGCCTTCTCCAAGGATAGGAACCTTCCCTCAAAGCCTTGTTGCTCAGTCTGATGGAGGTATGGATTTTCACAGCTCTCTTTTAACTCAGGCAGAAGATACGACCTTTGTGCTGTTCTTTTAATATGTCTGATGCAGGCTGATATTTTCCCAGAAATTTAATCCTGTGCTAAGATAATGAAAATCAACTTATCATGCAGAGAGATTAGGAGAGAAAAGGGGGATGCAAAGTCATCAGGTGTTTATAATGCCTTAAAATCTGAAATGTTTCCTTGAGGATTCAAGTGCAAAACTAAGGAAAAGCAGACTCAGGTTCTCTCCTTCCCTAAAAGTTTTTATGGTATTAATGGGGACAGGATTATGGTCACTTGGCCAGGTCACAGGCCACCCCCACCAGCTGCGTCCAGCTTTTCAGATTATTCCCATTGCCTAAGTCATAGAAATTACCTGGAAAAAGACACAGATCTGTCCCAGTGACGACACACCATGTCCTGGGACTCACACTCTGCATGTACAGCCAGTGGCCAGGCCCTGGGCCCCCACAGAGAGCTCTTGGCTAAATGGCAGTAAATGCTGCTGGGTAGCTAAAGTTCCAATTTCAGCTCAGACACTGCAGTCAGAAATCAAGCAATGAAAGCATTTCTGTGAATTAGTGTCAGTAGCAAGAGGTAAAATACCAGAAAAAAAGGAGAAACACAAAGGAAGAGGTGTATGCTCATGCACACAAGCACACAGGAGCACCATCATTTTGTGCTGCACTGATCAATTTTTCACTTCATTTCTCCTCTAACCTTTTTTGTCCCCCAATATCCTTCAAAAGCTCTCACCATGTGTAATAAATGACAATCCACTATACCTCAGGGCTCCAAGCCGATGAGCTGTCAGTAGCATCATTTACTTCCAATCCCTGGCTGGCAAATGCTGTCTCCATTTCCAGGCGTCCATCTCTGTGGGACTGGCTGACACCATCCCCAGTTCTGGGCTCCATCCCAGGCCCTTCATGCTGCCCAGTGCCCTTACTCCTGGTTGTTGTTCTTGAATCAACAGATATGTGGTCATCTTCACGACAGGAGAGGTTGTCTTGGTAACTCAGTTGACTTAGTCCATCCAGATCTAACATTTTTCAGCAAGAAAATAATTTCAGAGAAATTAGAACAAATTCCTCCCCCTTCCAAAATGTGCCTGTCTCTCCTTTCTTTTATATTTTTTTTAACTTTTCCCTAATCTTCAGTGCTTACAATAGACAGGTTCTGTTTCCTGCAGCATTGAATATATAAAATAAACAATCCTGTTTAAGTCAGCATTTGATGGAGGGGACATGGCTGTTTCTCACCCCATCCTGAACTGAGAAACCCATTGCCTTTACTTGAAGAAGTTATCCACAAAATACAAGTATCAGTGGACTGACTGGGATATTCAAGTGCAGCCCCAAAGCAATCACTTCAATGAAAACACAAATCAAACTACAGAAAAGCACAGCAGAGGCCTGATGAACAGGAATCACAATTTCCTCCTGTGCAGGAGGAGGGAGGAGATGGCAGGAGTTAGCACTGTCCTCAAGAGCATGGTGCTGGTGAGGAAAGCAGCTTCACAGACACAACAGAAGGTCAGCATTACACTCTCACACATCCCTGAGAGCTTATGTGAGCATGACCAGCTCCAAAAACCAACTAGGAATCTCTAAAACCCATGCTTGAAAGGAATTGTCCTCCCAAGGACAACTGAGGGAAGATGCGTTACTTAATTTTATAACTGCTTTTATTAGTTTTAATTCATCTTATCCTACACACATGTACTCCATGGGCTAGAGTAAGCTTTATTAGTGAGAATAAAATAATCTCTTCTGCTTCACACCACAGGTTCCTTTTCTACACCATTGAAATCTCTATTGTGAACACAGGGTGCTTTTCTCTATTGAAAGCACCAGTGAGAGCTCTCTGGATGGAGCAGCACAGATAATTGTGATGGAAAAAAGTCATGATTTGGCCTTGGATGTGTTCTGCAAGCACTTTCAGAAGAAAACCATGACCATTCCTCCTCCTAATGCATCTCATGATAAACCTTGCTTCAGGGACGTGGAAGGACAGATTCTTCTCCATCTCTTCCAAATAATCAAAAAGCAGTCACAGTGAAGGAATGAGCTGGGCTTCCAGACAGCTGATGACAGCAATGAAAACATAACAATTTCCTTTGCAAACAGTTATTTGGGGTTTAAAGGTTTCACAGAGGGAGGTGAGGTTGGAAGGGACCTTTTGAGGTCATCTTGTCCCCTACCCTGCTCAAGAAGAGCCACGTCTTTGTTTATTCCTACAAAGGTCACTACTAAAGAACAATGATTTTCTTCAAATTTGGTCTCAAATTCAACTGTTAAAAAATAGTATTAATTACTGTGTTTAATAAAAAACTATTAGCTTTCTCATGTTAAATGAATCAATGTTTTTATTCCCTGTCTGATAAATGAGATCGAGAATCTGGTGGCAACTGACATGGAGGAGGCTGAGGTGCCCAACAACTTTTTCTGTCTGTTTTCACTGCCAACTGCTTGTCTCAAATCTCTAAAGTCCAGGAATCTCCAGGCAGGGACTGGAGGAATGAAGTCCAACCCATCTTAGGAGAAGATCAGGTTTGAGACCCTCTGAGAGACTTGAACATCCACAAATCCAAAATGGATTTCCATGTGAAATCCACATGGCACCTGAGGAGATGAATTCCAGGATCCTGAGGGAACTGATTCATGCAGGAAAGGCATGGACCTGTTGGAGCAGCTCCAAAGCAGGGCCAGGAAAATTGAGGGCTGAAACACCTTTGCATGAGGACAGGCTGGGAGACTTGGGGTTGCTCATCCTGGAGAACAGAAGGTGTCAGGAAGACCTTATTGCTGCTTTTCAGTACTTGAAGAGGGATTACAAGAAAGATGGAGAGAGACTTTTTGCCAAGGCCTGTACTGACAGGACAAGGGTAATGTTTTAAACTGGAAAAGGTGTGTGGGAACCCAGGATGGAGGGAATATTTCTCTGCCTGTCCTGAGGACTCCTGACCCTCAAGAAAGTACCCCTTTCAACCTCTGTCCATGGAGAAAGCTTCCAAAGCTTTCTGAGGGGTTGGAAACAACCCAAGTGTGGATTAGATAGCAGTGGAGCTGGTAGTTATTTGTTAGTGGAAAACATAATCTTTAGGGTTTATATACTATGGGTGTAAGTGAGGGTTCAAGATGGAGAATTGTTGGCATTGCCTCAGTTTCCCTTCTTCCATTTTCTGTAGTGTTAAGAGCACAATCTTATTGGATAGAGTTTGCCACAGTGCCATGTTACATGAATAGATTGATAACTAGTTATTGGTAGCAAAGTAATAACAATATACATTTAGAATACATAGTGTTAAATAATTGGATTGTTTTGTATCTAAGGGGACATTTTGTCTCCTTGAGGGCAGAATCGCCTCGTGTTTGTAAGAGAGCAGAGCCTGCACCATCCATGGCTCAGAACTTATGATAAGATATAATAACCAATCCCTGGAGACTAAAAAGAAGTTCCTCTGCTTCATTCATAAAACAAAAAAGGAGAACTCAGGGGGTTGGCCAGGTTAGGCCACCCTACATGTTGGGTATAACCCAACATCGGGAATTTAGATTGGATATGAGGCAGAAATATTTTACCATAAGGCGGTGAGACCACTGGCACAGGCTGATCAGAGAAGCTGTGGGTACTCCAGTCTTGGATATGTTCAAGGCCAGGCTGGATGGGACTCTGAATAACTTGATCAAGGGGACTGGAGTAGATAAATTTCAAAAGTTCTTTCCAACCTGAGCCATTCTATTATTCTCTACACATCCCTCTGTCTTAATACAAAAAGCCCAAATCTTTCTGAGTAGAAGAAATTCTGTGTTTGGCCTTAGCAGAAAATATAATGTTTCTGATGCTTATCTGCTCCACACACACACAGAATTCCAACAAGAGGAGTGGAGATTATACTCAGGAAACATATCCTGCAGGTGAACAGAAGTCCTTGTTCCTGTCTTTGGCTACTCTTTCAATTTAAGAACTCAGAAATTAGGAAAATAACTTTATCCCCTTTCTTCAACTCTGAACAATCTTCACTCTCCCTCCCAGTAAAATGCTTCAAGCACAGGCACTTCAACCAAGAAGTCTGAGAGCATCTCACAGCTTTGTAATTATGATCCTCTTCCTCATGGAAGATGGTCCTTCAGGAGCAAAGAGGGATCCAAATTCATATCTCTCAAATTCCAGGTGAGTGCTCTTCTCACTCCCTTCTGAAATGCAAAACCCATCTCTTCTCCCCCTCATCATTCTTCCATCTGGCAGACCTAGTTCTGAACTGAGAGCCCTTATTGTCTCACCTCTGCCCTGAGCTGAAAGTCTTGAGTGTGGGTAGAAAACAATTTTTTTTTGTCATTACTCCCTTTCTTCTCTACAGTCAGAAACCAGAAAGAACTCAAGATAAAAGCATAAGCAAGAAATAAAATAACAGAAATTCCACACTTTTACTGAGACTGAATAGATACAGGCACTCCTTAAGGCATTTAATTAGCAAGCCAATGTCTAATACACATTTAAACAGTGGGTCATCCATCAAAGCACACACCACACAGCAGGCTTTCAGAATAAAATGCTTCTGTAGTAAGAAATTATCCTCACACAATTGTCTTGTGGGTTTGACTCCTGCTGGGATAATATCTAGATCAATAATAGAGGAATTTTCAAAAACTACATTAAAGCCATAAAAGTCTACCCGTAACAGGAGAACTCCAGAAATATATTAATAGAGCAAGCCATCTCCCTGAGACTCAGGCACAAAATAAATGTGTTAGGAAAGCAAATGTAGTATTCAGGGGAAGTAAAGAAAAAGGTGATTCACCCAAACCAATCAGTGAAACAGTCTGGCTTTTTCTTTAAAGTTAAAGCAGTTCGGTAAGAGATAATCACGTATAAATACCAGTATTAGGTGATCATTACAGGTAATAGGCCAACCATACAGATTAGAACAACTACACCTCTCCAATTACATCCGTTTCAATGTTATATTCACAAAATAAATGTTGAAAACAAAAGTTCCTCCTGTAAAGGAAAAGGTCAGAGCAGTAAAATGCCTGTAATTTACCTGAGAGATCTTCAAGGAAGAAAATGTCAACCGTCTTATGAATACCTGACGTGAATAAACAGCACAGCATCAGGGACAGAGGTTGAGACAGCATTATCTGAACTTTAATTAGCCAAGAGTCCCTGCAGAGCAATAGCAGACAATTCTAAGATTAATGGCAGATAGCACTGTACAATGAAAAATTGTGATTTTTCTTAGGAATCCTGTCTCCCGAACTTTCTCTTTCAGGTCACATGTTCACAATCCAGGAAGGAGACAAAGGGGATACTGGGTAGCAGAAATCACCAATAAATCAGAAAAGTCTGTGTTCAGGGTTGGAGAACTGGCTGTGAAAAAACTGTCAGATGAAAGGATGAGCCCGACCTCCTAACAGAACCCTAACAGGAGCTGGTATATAGAAACATCTCTGCAAAGATACAAGGATTGCCTGGCACATCAAACACTGAAAACCAGGTTGGAAAATATTGTGCAGTCTCTCCTCACATTGGCAGGCAAATATTCTGGCTAATTTACAGTATCTTTCTTTTTTTTTTTTTTTCAATGACACACAATCTCTCAGTTCTATGAATCATTATATTGTGCCAAAGAAATGTCCTGAGAGGTCTCATCACTTCCTAAAACCCACTGCCAGATTTAAAAGATGGGGACTGGTAGCTATTGCTAAATCAACACCACACAGTTCGTTAACCAGCAGGAAACACTGGTTAAATGAAGAATTTATGTGTGCCTGTTACCTGTGCTGACCAAGCGCATGCTTGCTATGTGAACTTCAAGGAATCACTGTGTTCCATTAAAACAACAACAACAAACCAAAGCATGTATTTTCTTTGAAAGAAATTAGATCCCTTCTTTAACCTGTATATAAACTCATGATGAGTCAAGAACCTGTTTAAATATAGTCCAGAAGAAGAAAGGATTTCAATATGGACCTAGGTACCTCTGGACCTGAAATCCTAGCTGCAAGCAGAGATTTTTCAAACCCCTCTTCCTATAAGACAGCAGAGCTATGGCTTAGTGGGCCTGAGGCATATTTGCCCTCCCAAAGCAGCAATCCTCTTGCCTGGCCCCTGCTGCAGCCCCAGTTCCAAACCACTCTGCAGTTACCCCTGCACCCCTTCTTGCACTGAGACAAACCCACAGGGAGACCAAGCAGTGCTCCTACCCCTGGTTATTTTGAGATTAGCCACCAAAAGACTTCATGGAAGGGTCTCAAAGGAGCAGAATCATTATCTAATTATAATAAATCTAAACAAAAATGGCTTGTAAATTTTAGGGGTTAAAAAGAAAAAGGATCTTCAATTTCAAGTGACATTATGCAATCAGGCCAAGATTGTTTAATTTACCACATGCTGGGTAATAGTCTGAGAAGGCTCCATGTTTCCAGAACTAAAATGGGCTCTTTATTAACAGGGTGATTTGCAGAGAGGCTGTGGGCAGAGCTGGCATTCGAGACTGTTCAACTCCCCAGAGCATCCTCCAAACACTTCCTTCATGCTGTGTGCGCTCCAGGATCTATTCAGGTTACTACAAAGACTTTTTTAACAGGTGAAAAGTTAAAGCTAAATGAGTCCAAAGTGCAGACTCTCACAACAGTGAAAACAGAAACTGAGGGTCAAGGCAACTTTCCTGTAAGAACACGATGTGAGAAGACTCTGCTGTATGCCAAGTCTGAGTGGGAGAGAAGTTATTCAGGGCTCTCCAAGATGCTCAGCTTCGCTCTGTGCCTGAGTTTGCTATAGATTTTGGATTATGTAAGAAAAGAAAACTACCAGCAATATGTGTAAAAGGTCTGTTGAGAGTACACAAGGAGAAGAGAAGTCTCAAAGTCTGAACATGCCATGATCCCAGTCTGGACCCAGCATTTCCAAAAGGTCCTTCATCCTTCCCACCCAGAGGATGTGCTCAGCTGGAACAGTGTGTGATACACCCTTGAGGCACAGTGATGGCTTTACATCCACAAGTCTTTGTGTTTTGTGATCTTGGCACCAGCTAGGTACCTCTGAAAATAAAAGCAAGAGCAGCTCTGCACCATGTTGTACCAGAAGACCTAGATGGAGAGACACATCTTCAAATGATCTAATTGGAGGGTGCATTAAATTCAAGCAATTATATTTCAAAATTAAAACATTCTATTGAACGAAAAACAAAGGGCACTTTTATGGCTCTTCCCTCTAATGAACTTCTCCAGATTTTAGAATATGTTCAGGCCAATTTTCTAAATAGCTATGTTTTTAAATGCATTTCATCTCTGTTTGTATAAAAGAGTCATTACATTAGTCCATGAAAGATCATAAAATTCTTCCCTTCTGTGCCATAAATTTTTCGTTTCTGTCATTGCCTGACATTTGGCGTATGTGCTGGCAAATGATACAGCATAATTCATTCAACATTCACCTTGTGTTTGTGAAGTTGTTACAAAAGGAGACATTCAGCTTCTGCTAAAAGACTTGATAAAGAGATGACTTATGTGGCATAGATAAAAAATAATTGCAAGCAAGTCCTGCAGTTTTACTCTGGAAAAATTCCAATAAAAATCCATGAGAATCCCTGTGGGTTAAGGAAACAATTCAATAACAATATGCAATTAATGGAAAGATCTTAATGGACTTCAGCAAGTCTTGGACCGGGACACATCCCTCTAAGTATTTTAGCTGTAGGTAAAATCAGGAAATCAAGTTTAGTAAGAGAGAATGGAAGAACTAGGACTTGCTCTCCACAGCAAAAGAACCTCTGTGCTGAGGCTACAGATCTCAGACTTCAGCTTCAACTTTTTTCCATGCAAGCAGTACCTCTGCATCCAGACACCTCTGTCCTGTGTTCCTCATGGCTGGAGGGCAAGTGGCTGAATTTGAGTCTACACTTCACACCTACTTTTAATTCGGATGCTTCTGATCAAAAACTATGTGACCATGACACAGAGGTCTCAAACTGCTTAATCACATCATGGGTATTGCCTGAAGATGCTGCCTGTTCATCCTTCTCCCTGTCATCTCTTCACTGAGAAAGAAACACAACTCAGGCTTTAGACAGTCTGCTGCTCCTGGCCAAGCAGCCAGAGGACACAGCACACTTCTGACTCTCAATTGCACCCTCTGGGGAGGCAAAGTGACCAAGGATTTAGGGAGAACTGGGACATGAACATGAGAATCACCTGCTTCTTCAGAGCCTGGTGATGCCATATTGTGTCAGCATCATTTACATATTATTAGACCTTGCTCAGCTCTACATGTTAACCTATTTTTTTTTAATGAAGATATTTAACAGAGCCAAACACAAAGTTACAACATACAGAAGAAAAATCATGTGCAAAGACAAAGCAGTAAACAAAGGACTTGAAAACTTTTTCATGCTTCTGTTCCCCTGCAGCCCCTGCTAAGGTGGGGAGAGAACTCCTTGTGCAAAGCCAGCAGCTCAGACATGACCTGCTCAGGGCAGCACCACAAACACATAAATATGGCACGTGGCTAACAGGCACTGCTGGCTCCATCTGCCAGGAGCAGATGAGCTCTGGAGACCAATGTAAATTATAACCTTTAAAAGTGAAGATAAGGCATTTGAGCACGTCCCCGTGCTGCCCTTGTCCTCTGGCTGCCGTCCTGCGTGGTGCATGAGGGATGGCTGTACCCTCATCAGTGCTGAGCACCCTCCAGGTGGGAGAAGGAGGGCTCAGGACATGCTATATATTCTTGGTCAGGATGGAAACACAGAGACATTTTGCTGATGTCCCTGCCAGCAGCAGCAGGGGAGCACAGCAGCAGGATGCTGGGAGCAGTGGGACATGGCTGTGCACGCAGGGCTTGGTGTGAGAACAGCCCAGCTGCCCAGTGTGGTCAGGCCACTGCTCGTACTGCAGCATGAAGAGCATGGTTTTGTTGCCAAGAGTCACTTTGATAATCTCCATGGCAAACCCCAGCAGCTGAGCAAACAGGTGGAAGAGGATGAGGCTCTCCTTTTTTGGGATGGAAAGCACCTTCCTCTACTTCAAACCTAACATCAGCCTCAGGTGAGGAAACTGGGACCTGCTGTTACACACTCCACTAGTGTGGGGACCCAGGATGTGTCTCTGACAATCCTGGGTGATCTGAGCCCAGGCCAGGAGGGTTTAAAACCTTGGCAGGGGGGTCAGAGACCCTGGCATGCAGCCAGAGATCCCTGTGGCTTTGAGTTTGATCCATGGAACAAATTACCACCACTGTGTGAAGAAGTAAAAGTCACAAAAGTGTAGATTTAGGATTCTTACTATAGTGAGCTGGGAGGCAAGATGGAGGGAACTGGGCCTTGTCCTGTCCTCCTTCCTTCTTCTTCCCAGCCTCCATCTCTTGGGTGACGGTGGCACTTAGGCATTGGTGCAAGGTAAAGGGACACAATCTAACATAGGTGATAGCTATTGGAAAGTAACTATAAATAAAGTATACATAGTTTACAGTATAAAAGATAGCACCAGCCCTGGGGCAGGGCAGAGTGCCTTGGTGTGGTCTGCTGAACAGGCCTCCTCAGGCCAGGCTGAAAATGTTTTTCTGATAACCAACAATAAACAGCCTTGAAACTGAAAGCCAAAGACTTCAGACTCGTTCTTGGACAGCTGGGTTGGAGAAAAGAGACTTTTTACACATCTTGGGGTCATCCTGACCACAGGAAACCCTGAGACACTAGGTCTATTAAAAATCTGAAGTATAAACTTAATGGCAAGTGCTGCCTTGCTGCAGCACTCCTCTCCCAGGACTGAGCACCAAGTCCAGCTGATCCCGGCAGAAGCCAACTCCTTTCATGCCACCACACTGATGGGTTTGACCCTCTGGTCTGGTGTGCCACAGTTTGACAAGAAGCCTGCTCTTTCTGCTGAAAAACTGCTCTCAATTGGAGGAAAAAAGCTGTGTTGCTGCTCTGATGAAAGTGAAAAATTTTTAAACATTAGTTTGTAAATGGTTGGTGACCAGCTGTCATAAAATTTGATTACTTTTATGTAAGCTATTAAAAATAATCTTCTTTGAAATTTTCTCAGATAAAATTCTTTCAAGCTGTAATAACTCCATGGCCTAAATGTGATCTAGTCAAATAATCAAAACACATAAAAATAAGCATTCCTTTTCAGCCTAATACCTGCATTTCTACCTGCAGCTCATGTAAACTACAAAATTTATCTGACTGCTCAACAAATGCTATGAAGTTCTATTAATATGTGTATATATTTTGGGTGATTAAGATAAAAATAAAAAATTATCCTAGTTTAACTGAAAGTCCACATTTCACTCAAACAACTTTCTAAAAATCCTGTGTAAGATAACATCTATAGTAATTAAACCACACCTTTCACCATTTTCTCAAACAACTGTAACATTAAAACACTGGGTCCATGGGCATGAGGCTGTAAACTTCGATAAATGTGCCTTAACATAATGTGAAATTCTGATTATTACAAAAACTTTTGCAAAGGCCATGTGGATGCAGGACTCCTGAACAGCAGCTGTCAGGACACTGACCCACCTGCAACCCTCTACAAAGCACAGCAGAGCCCTTTTGCCAAGAGAGGAGGAGAAGGGTGCAGGGATGGAGGAGAGAAGCTTGGCATGGTGTGATATATTATTGGCTGCTTGACTTTGATTTCAACTTCCCCAATCCCCCAGGCACGACTGCATCACTTGTTATGACAGTGGCTGCTCTTCCTCACAAACATTTGGAAGCACACGAGCTAATTAAACGGTGGCACTGGGGAATCTGCAGCAAAAGCCTGATGCTCCTGCTGCTGAATCGCTGCCTGAGCAGCCAACAGCTCCCTGTCAACTTAATATCTCTATATTAATAACAGTAACTTAACCCAGGGGAGAGGAAAACGATCACCATTCAAACACACAAGTGGCCTGATTAGCAAAGGACAAGGGGGAAGCATTTTCTACATCACCATGGAAACTTAAATAAAGGGCCCATAATTACAATCTAAATTCTGGAAAGATAATGAATACATCTTGAGATCTGCAGATGTTGTGTAGCATATACATATTTCTAGCAACTTCAACTCAATTACTTCTATGCAGCATCTGTTTTACAAATCAACTTCCCACTGCTCATAATGAGGCATGTGGGATTTTCTTTTTTTTTTTCCCAGAGGAGACAGTGGGAGAAGAAGAAGGGTGACCTCTTTTTTCTGGAAAGGTATTTCAAACTACCACTATTTACTTAGAAATTTCAAACACCCCGTCAGTTACAAAGTTAGCTTACAGGCATCCAAATACACCAAGCTAAAAATGCATGAAATAAATAATTCAAGAATTCTCTGCAGTGTTACCAAGTAAAGAATAACTTATAATTTGCTCCAAGCTTACCCAAGGAAAAAAATTACGGAATAAAATACATCATGTAGGTGTGAAATACAGAGGTACTGCATACATCCCGTCTGCCTGCGTGTTAAAAAAACAACAACAAACGACAGGCATTTTGTCTGAACAATAGAAACTTTCCAAATGCCCAATTTCTGGTTTTCCTACACATTTAATGCTGCCTTTGTGTGTCCACTTTCATCTTAGAGATTTTGATTCTGCTCTATGGAAGTCAGTGAGAATTTCAGTGGGAACATCACCAAGCCCTGAAGAAAGCAGGAGTACTACACAGAAAAAAAAAAAGCATTTGATCACATAACCAAGACAATATCAGTACATCCATGCATAATGCATACACTCAGAGCATCCCAGGAGCACTTGCTGCCATGTTCGTTGCTTTTACAGAAGCAGTCACACAGGCCTGGCCTTAAAATTTTCATTATCAGGATGAGAGAGAGGAACAGTGATCTGCAACAGCTCCTACCTCAGCAAAACCCAGAACTGCTCACAGAAAGAAATGCTTTCCTTTGGAAAACTGGAAAGGTCTGTAGCAAACAAGGGACTTGTTAAAGCTTCTCAGGAAAAGGAGGAACATTTTGTACAGGGAACACGCAGCAACACACATGGAGTTGCTCCTGTCAATTCCTAGGTGGCTACAGCTCTGTAGCAGTTCTCAGTCTGGAGCTTTCTTCCTGCTCTTGCTGTCAGCCACTTGAGCTGGGAATTCAAAATGATGCACAAAGTGCTGGACCTGCCTGATTCAGGCTTCACTAAGGAGCAGGGCACTCAATCCAAGCCATTCCCTTAAATCCCAAATGTGTTAAAATATGCTGGAGTAAACCCATGCTTCTACACACTGACAGGACACCCCTGACTAGCACCCACTGGTCATTTACTGCTGAGGGGGATTTCTCCTTGCACCATCTTCACCCCTTCCTGCCAGGTCTAACGACCAGGGAATATTTGGTGCTCAGTGCTAAAGGTGAGGTTTGCCCCTCTCTGCTGAGTGGCAACAGACAGTGCCCTGATTTTGCCTCTCCATTTGTCCATGACCAAACCAACAAGGGAGCTCCCCAAGGTGAGTTTATTTGGGTGTTTGCATGCAATACAGGTGGAGAGGATCACAATTTGGAAGCCTTTGTACCAGGGGATATTTACAAGAAAAATAATTTTTAAGAAAAGAGAACAAAACAGCAAAAAAGAGAGTCATCATTAAAAAAAGACACTTTTTTTTGGCTCTAACTACCTCTATGTAGGAATTGTTACGCTGTTTCTAACACGCCAGGTGCTCAGGGATAAACAGTTTATTATTAAGGTAGATAGGGCTCTATTTAATGCTGCCAGCCTCAGCCTAAACTTGATATGAGAGAGAGAGAGAGAGAGAGAGAGAGAGGGAGAGAGAGTGGAAAGGCCACAAGGGAAGGGGACAGGAGCGATAGGAGGGAGAAGAGAATTAGGAAAAGGGCAAAGAGGGCCAGCAAAAGAGGCAGATGTTCTTGTTACAATACATTATATCTCTTTCTATAATGAATATTCTAGTTTACACTAACCAACCAACCTGAGACACGAAATCCAAAGGGTGTTACATACAGCCTATAGGAGAGACTCTATTATCATATTTGAATTCACATTCCTCAAATTCTTCCTTGTCTGGCCAGGCTTTTGCCAATCAACATTGGTGACTTTTATCTCAGAACTGACTTTCATCTCTATTTCAACCAGAGGTTTCATATTCTCAGAATCTTTTGCTGAGCTATTATGTTTATAAGATTTCTCTATTCTAGTTCCTCCAACACCTCTATACAGTGAAACAATACAGCAATCAGAGCAATACACACCAATTCTGCACACAGCTGTGCAAAGAAATAGAGGACTGCCCACAGAAAACAGCATGAAAACCAGCATATTTTCCTGTTGTTTCTTTCCTACTCACAAAATTGGATTTTAAAAATAGGAACATGGGATTCCACGTCAAACTGGCTCTCACTGTGCAGCCTAAGGTTCTTCCATAGCTGTAGGAAATGGCAGCCAAGAGGCTGAACCACAATCATCCCTGATTTTCCCAATCACCTACTTTGCATCTTACATGTGGAGCAAATATGAGTCAGGCTTCATTTATTCTACTGGGTTCTATTAACACAGGCCCAGGATTTGTGCAGGAGTGGAAGAAAAAAAGGAATTACACACTGTAGGAGACACTGCAAAGCCAGGAAAGCCCCTGGTGTGGATGCAGTTACATCCATGAGTCAGCCTGCACCTCTCTGACAGCTCAGGTTGGGTTGTCTGCAGGAAACATGCATCTGCAGAGGCAGGAAAGCATCTTCTGCCAGCAAATGTCATGTTACACTGGGGACCTGGCAGGGCACAGGTGGAGTTGAGTGTGCCCTGGGGTGTGGGCCTGGAGATGCTCATGGGCTCAGAAACTAAACAAACTGCCGGATGCCAATGGCTGGTGAAGTAGAAAACACTGTCCTTCCAACAAAAAAAGAACTTTTCCCTCACCATTATTATTTCATGACAGTTTTCCTGGTAGTTTTTATACCACAATGGGTTGAATTCCTTCAAGTTACCCATCCATCATCTCTTCTATTTGTTTGTTTGGCTTGGATATGAATTTCCTCTGATGCAAGGGAGTCAGTTCCTAAACTTCCCCCAGTGTGTTTAAGGAAGTTGCTCTAGATTGGCACTGATTACTTACAGCTATCAGACATCAAACTGGCCAAGGAAACATCCAGAAAACTCGAACCACTGACTTTTCTACTCTTTAAAGCAGTTTCACCACTCCACACGAGATCCAGCCAATGCACATACCATTCACAGCACCCAACCATCAGCTTCACACCCACAAGCCTTTGTTTGCTGATTAACAGTGTGGAAATGGACTCCCTCGAAAAGAGATTTGTTTGGATTTGATACAGAAAACAACTGCACTGCAACAAGGCAGATATTTATTTTCCCACTGATTTTTCTAATTGAAACTTTGTTTGCTGCCAGAGGGTTGATTCACCACAGTCCCCCTTTACTGTAACACCACAGCAGTCCTGGGAAAATCACCAGCTTTGAGAGCAGCAGTGGGTGGGGATGTGTGGATGCCTTCAGGACCTAAGCTGTCACCAAAAAGGGACAGCCCTGTCCTCCTGCCCTTCTCCTCTTCCCTTTGTTTTGGTTTTAGCAACCACGTGGCTGACTCACCTGGTTCAAAAGGGACAGGGAAGGGGCTGCTGGCTCTTGTTTGAAGCAGGAGGCTGGGCTGAGTCACCCAGTGGCTGGCTGGTGAGGCCAGGCACAGGGAGCAGCTCAGCTGTGTGACAGGGCAGGGGTGTTGTATCTCAGCTGCAGTTTTACATCAATAAAGCGGCAATCGCAAAACTCAAGCCCAAGGGTTTTTTAGCTACATTATTTATGGCAATAAGTCTAACCCCTAAACTGACCTTGAGACACAGAACTCCAGCAAACCACAGGGCTCTCATTAATCCAAAGTCAGGGCTTTCTCTCCAGCACCACCAGTGTCATTATTTGCTAGAAAATACTCCCACAACAATTATGCTGTGTAGATTGAACGGGCTTGAATCCCTCTCAGCCTGAGGAGGAAAATTCCTCCAAACACCCAGCCTGTGGGGGCAAGTCCTCATGAGTCCCTTCAGGGATGCTTCATCTCACAGGGGTACTGAGTTCTTGAGTCAGAGAAGTACCTGCCTGGACATGAGGGAACTTTTAGGTGGTACAGTGATGCCATGAGGGCATCAGCGATTTTCATGGTCATGGGAAGGGATTTTCTACAGATTTTGTTATGGACATGATTTAAGATTCAACCCAAGTCATTCTTGTTGGTCTACAAATAGGTACTGATGAAGAGTCCCTAAGTTCATCTGTAGAAACTGCAAGAGAATCCCACAAACAGCATCTGTGGAGGTACAGCCCAACCGCACCTTTCTCATTACCTGCAAGATCCCCAAAGCACAACAGTGACATTCCTTGTCTTTAAAATTACAGTTTTACCTCCATGACTGTAATCTCCTTATTTGTATTCATTGCAGAAAATTAATTTTCCCCTTGGTTACTGAAACTACTTGAGGAGTCCATGAGGCCATTCAAAATGATGGCTGCTGCCACTAGGCCATTACAGCAGCTAAAAATTACTTGGGCACAAGGAAGTTATTTCCACACCCGTGTCTGGCAAAGGGTGAAGATCAACACCAGCTCACTTTTTGGCAGAGTGATCTAATAGAACCTTACATTAGTGGGTTTTGTGCTGTTAAGCATTGCAAAGAGCCCTGGAGGGAACAGGGATCAATTATCTGTGCTTCCATCAAGCCCTTGCAGACCAAGATAGCAACAACTGCAACAGAAAAGAAAAAACACACACACGCACACACACACCAAAAAATAAAAGGAAAAAGAAAAAAGATCCAAACAGTACTACTGTTTGTGTCAGCACACAGAAATACTATGTTCCAGCTCTGCACAGAGTGCTGCTAGTATTGCCTGCACGTAACCTCCACCACAACACAATGAGATCATTCACACCTGCCTCGCCTGTAGTAGGAGAGGGAAGGTGAGGAGGCAGGGTTTCTAGGAGAGAGGCAGAATTTCCCAGATGCTGCCAAGATGCTGTTTATTGGTAAATGAAGTCTCTTGAGTCCTAAACAACCTTCCCAGAGGAAGACAGAGTCGCAACTGCCATATGGAGAGTGGGAAGAGGATGTCACTTAGCAAAAGTGGATCAGAAAATACATGCACAAACACACTCTCACACACAATTAGTTCTGTAACTGCACTGAATGGCAAAATCCATTTCATCCTCTCAAATAAATCCTTCCCTATACAGCTTATGCAACCTTCTAGATTACAAGAGCAGACTACAAATACTCCTGAACAGAGCATCCTTCCCCATGCCCCCAGGGAGATGGGCACGAGGAAGCTCTGCCCACCAGACAAAGAACTTGGTGAAAACCCAAACCCCTGATCTACTGTGGGCTGACAAAGACACTGTGTCTAAAATCACTGACTGGGGATGAACAGCAATGCTGACAGGCCCAGGACAGAGCTGGCAATGGTACCACCTTTGAGAAACTGTGGTTTGAACCACTGTTGGGCTTTACTTCCTCAGCTGTAAAGCTAACATGCCACAATCCACCCTCCTTTTGGGGCTGTTGTGTTCTCTCATCATCATGTCCACTCATGTGTGACATCCTGCATGAAGATCTCTTATAATTTGAAAATTTAAAGAGCCAGAACTGCAAAGGAGTGTTTTAAATACAGGTAGGAACATTGTACCACCTTCCCAAGGACAAAAGTCTGTGCACAAACACTTTGAGTGGTTCTGAATTTCCCAGAGAGAAATAATTCAATGCAAACTCACATCTGCACTTCCTTTCAGAATGCCACAGGCTTCTATCACATTCCTCAGAGACCAGATGCATGTCCCCAGTCACATTTGTGCTTCGTCCCACTCGAGATGCTAGGAGTATTTTCTCTAAAGTGTTTTTGTCCACTGTCTGCCTTTGCTTTTATTCCCTTAGTCCTCATGGTGGTATTGAGTCAGTGTAGCCTCTTTAAATGTCCTTCTTGGAGTACAGGCACTGATTTTTATAGGGTTACATTCTGGCTGGAACACTGGCTGGCTCCATACCCAGACAGGTGATAAAATTCATGAATACTTCACTTCTCAATAAGGAGACTGGCCATCTATCTATTTTAGTCTCAAGTTCATGCAGAAATTTAATTTATCCATAATCAACATCTTTTTCTTACATGTATATTTTGCTGTATGGGTTTATAGGACCTAATGAAAGCCTCACTTCTTGCCTAGGATTTCCTGCCCATATGAAGGGTCATTTTCTGAGGTCAGGAGTGTTCATATAGAAAAGAAAGAATAATTTCCTTTACTACAGCAATTACTGGCAAAAATCAATGACCCCTGCTAAGCTGGAGACCAAGGTAAGTAAATACAATAGTGCTTTCTAGATTTAAAAATTCCCAGAGCCTCAGAGGTGTGCTTCCCCTCACACAAATGCTGAGGGAAACTAGCCAGCCATCTAGACAGGGGTGTCACCCTTCCTACCATTCCAAGGTCACAAAAACTATTTTAGTGCAACTGAAATGCAACCTTTAGCTGGCACCGAGATTGTCCAGTTGATGGGGGAGGAAAAAAATCTCTAAGGGCTTCTCACAGTGGAAGTGCTGTGCTCACCTATCCATTGCACCAGTGCTGAGAGCAGAATCACTCAGCCTGGGAGACTTCCACCACAGCACTCCCTGTGCAGAAATAGTTCAGCTCTCACTCAGAAGGCTCAGCTCTGCTGCTGTGTCTGTCCCTGTGCCTTTGCAGGGCAGTGTCTGGTGAGACTGAGAACTTAATGGTCACTTTGGCTTTTAGTTCGCAAAAGACAAACTTTTGAGAAGGAGAAGGAGAACTTTTGAGGAGAAGTTGGCTAAAGCCCACTTTCATTCACTGCAGTCATTGCTGTTCTTCACTTTTTTCATTATTGCTGGTTTTTTTCTCCTTTAGTTTCATGCTGGGAAGCAGACACTGGCCACCTCTACCCTTCTACTCACAGAGCACTACTTTCAGATGTGGTTTCTTCCTCCACTGTTAGTTGGTTTGGATTTTTTTTTTTTTTTCAATTCTTAAGCCAAATGTGCAATGCTGGATCTGGCAGCCACACTCTTGCCAGCCACCCCCAGTCAGCTGAGCAGCAGCACCTCAGCCATGGGGGGACGCAGAGGCTGCTCTCTCCCTGCTCTGTGAGAGTTTCTCTGTCACAAACACTGAGGTTAAACACTGGATAAGGGTCTAAGAGAGCAAGTTCATCTGTTTCTGCAAAATTGACAACTCCGTGATTTGCCACTGGTGGCAGCAATCTGCATGCACAAGAGGACTCTGCCTCGCCATCATTAATTTCTTAAGCCAAACACCTGGCACTGCAATATTTCCTGCTGAGCTGCCTTCTCAGTATTCAACTGTGGATCAAAATCATCCAAAGTAAAAAAAAATTTAAAAAAATAAAAAAACCAAACTTTTCCTTGCATTTGTTGAAAACTTGCTACAACTTTACTGCCATCATTTAATTACAGACCAGCACTGGGCAGCAGCCAAACCTGCACCCGGTGATTAACCTGCCTCATGGTGTCTGATGGACATTTGACTTAAAAACCCAAGAATTTCATTGCTCAAACATTTTATTAGATCCCTAAGTCCCAAATAGGTTTTCAGTAATATGTGTGCTGCTTCAGAGCCTTAGAAAATCTACTCTGGGAGCCAAAAAACATTTCCTAAAAGGCAAAAACAGGATCAAAAACATATTTGATAAAAAGGAGAAGGAGTAATGATGGTTTTTAACCATCGTGTTATTTTATTTCATCTCAGAAGCATGCTGTCAGTTTAAGAGAAGGGAACATCTATTGGATTTTGTTTTGCACCTCTTTTAAAACAAAATTTTTCTCACCTAAGGCTGCAAGGATTTTTTACCCCTAAACCAAATAAACTATATATTTGAATGACCTTGTAACAAGTTTGTGTGGCTCTTTAATCACCAGTGGCTGCTAAATGAAGCATATCTATTTTCTCTTTTACATTACTATTGGCAACCAGGTCTTCAGTAAGTGCCCAGAAATATTTCCATGGCAACAAAAAGCATTCAGCATTGCTACTGTTTTGTGCCAATTTAGCTTTAAAATATTCTATTGTGGAGAGAAATATGGTACATTAAGTGAAATAAAGTCAAGATGCAATGTTCTGAAAAGAATACAAGGATAAACAGGAAACATGTATTTTGCAGGAATGGGGGGGAGGGGGGGAAAACTGCCAAATGGAAGGAAAAATGTTCAAAGCTCATTTTGATGCTACTGAACAGCTTTGCTGAATGTCAGCAAGTCAATGTGTCACTTACATTGCCACTTGGGGTTAGGTAAAAAGCTAACAGAAATAAGGATACCTCGAACATCTTCTCTTGATCATTTTAATCCATGACTGAAATTTTAAGTTGCCAGGGTATTACAGTCTCTCTGCATGTCTAGGTTACCATCAGAAGAGTTCACACTCTTGATGTTAGAGAATGAATCTAAAGGAAAAAGAGGAAATAAAGAGTTGAAAAATAAAATACAAAGAGCATGTGTGTTTTGGAAGTGAAAGTTCACTTAGAAGAGCGAAACGAGTTCTTCCACATCAAAGGATCCGTGGAAGACATTTTCAAATCGCAGTTCAGGACTTTCTCTCCCATTATACAACTTAGTTCTGAGAGAAAAAGGTATCAGTTCCCAGCCCTCTAACCCTCAAACAGCCAACTTTTGTGACTATGAAGTCTTGAGACCATTGGATGGCCCTTTGTGCAGAGATAAAAAGATTAAAGTCTCTCTGAGACCATTTGGAATGACATTCCCTAAGGTGCAAAAAGCTGTTCAATGCTCCCTGAAGTGCTTGATGTGGAAGCAGAGAGCTCTAGGAAGCAGCACTGTAGGTGCTGGGAGCTCTGTGGGACCAGCCTTCCAGTCCACAATGGCTCCAGGAAGGCTAGGGAGAAGGAAAACCAAAAAATATGAGGAGAGCCAAACAGCAATTTGACTACTACCTGCTCTCACCTGGGAGAGATGAGCAGAGGGACCCTCCCTTGAGCTGCAGGGATGGATCACTCTGGCATCTGTCTGTCACTAAATCCCTCTCACCAGGTAACTCCATCTGGTCCATCACCCACTGCTAAGAACCCTCTTTCTCAGATGTCCCTGGAGGTGACAAACAGCTCTGACAGGGACAGAGCTGGCCCCCATTTCCCTGAGAGATCACCACCTTTCCTCCTACCCACTCGGAGCAAGGGTGTGGCCCAGGGACAGGAGGCTGTCCTAGGAATGATGCCTTTGGCACCTGGCTGAGCCCCAGGCCCTGCTGTGAATTGCTCCAACAGCCTCTCCTGAAGCACAGGGGTGCAGGCTCTGCAGGAGACAAAGGTTATGCCCTAGCACTTGTCCAAGAGGATCCACAGCCCCAGCAGTCCCTGAATGGACACCTCGTGCCCTGCCCCATGGTTTCTGTGCACACACAGCTCACACAGTCCAAGCACACACAGCAAACCCAGCCCTGCAGCACTGGCTCAGTGCCTCTGGACAAACCCTGGGGCAGGAGGTTGCACAGGCAATGTATAGGAGCACCAGAAGGTTGGGCTCCAGGAGATGCAACTCTGAGAGCTTTAATCTGAGAACTGGCAATCTTTCATTTGGAATACAAAACAAGCAGTCCCAGTTTGGGAGGCAGAACAGCTAGACAAAAAGTGCTTTTTAATTATTTACTCCCTGGCCATAACAGAGTGAGAAACAGCAATAAAGAAAACAGCTAATTTTACAGTCATTAAAGAGCACCGTCAAGGTTTATACCCTCTCAGTCTGATATTCCTGCTAAATACGAAAACAAACAGGCTGATCTTCCACAGTCTGCAAAGAAAAGGCTAAATATGTAACCTTCCCTAGAAGCCAAGAGTGAAGAAAAGCTCCTGGTCACAATAAAACACACATTTTCAAGAGCATCTACCACCTGCTTAAAAAGAAAAAAAAAAATTAGATATTTGAAGCCAAATTCTGTAGATCCTCAGTGAGTCTCAAGTTCTTTGTCAGCTCCATATTGTAGAACCCAGTCCATTCATCCTCTTTCCACCCTTATCCCCATTCCTAGCATGTTTGTAAAGAGCAGCTCCATCCATGCCAGCAAGACCCAAGGATGGTGTCAGCAGGTCTGCAGCTTTCCTGGGTGTAGTCAGGGCCTGTGTTTCCATCAGAGCTCTGGGACCCAGGAAACCTCCAGCCACACTCATGGTGACATGGAGGGAGCACAGGTCATGTGGCTGAAACTCCCTTATGGGAACAACCTCCTGGAAACACTCCTGCTGTCATTTAAAGATCAGAAGTCATAGTTAGGCCTATTTAAAACTGAAAATATCAAACTCAGTTCTCCTTCCCATGATCTCCTGCCTGCTGTCTCTTCAGTCTTGTTTGAAAAGCCTGTGGGGGTGGTGGGAGGGGAGGAAAGCGATTTGGGAGCCTTTCATCCATAAAATCATGAGATACGGCTGGCTTTTTAGTACAGCATTTCACAGCACATGGCACAGTAACATCTTGAGATTCCTGGCACAAAGAAACAAGGTTTGAGATTACATATATATATATATATATATATATATATCTTTAATAGCAATGACGCAAAGGCAGATGGTTCTCAAAGCAAAGGCTTAAGGCTAAACATTCCCTTTGAAGGGTCCTGCTACCAGAAACTAAACAGTGGGGGAAGCAAAACATTTCTTGCTACAGCAACAGGGCCTGATTACCTTCTAACACACAGCATTTCACCCTGGAGATCTCCAATTCTTTCAATGAGATTAGTCTCACAAACGAGGGAAGAATTGAAAAGGTTAGATTTTTTTCTGGGGGATTTGGGATTTTATTTTAGCTGTGGGAAACAGAGACAATACAGAACATAATGAGCAGATTAGCAACTAACTCAAATCAACAGCAGCAAAGAAAGGCTTGGATAATGCAGTTGGGGTGCATGCCAGCTGCTTACCTGCACAGTGTGCCGTGCCATTAGCACTGTGTAAGGAGCCACCCAAGCTGAGGCTGTGCTCATGACCTCCCATCCTCAAAGAGAGCTCACCTTCTTCCTCTGCAATGGGAGGAAGCCGATCAAGAGGTTGGAGATCTTCACTTGTCCAGTAGGGTCCATTGGTTGTCGAGGACCTGCTGCTTTCAGCGCACTGCTCTGGCAAGGTGCTGGTATTTTTAAGCTGTTTTTGCCTCTCAGAGCCATGAGGGAGGTTTTGTGAAGCAAGATCGGGGCCTCCAATGCAACTGTCTTCTCTAGGATAGAAGTAGTCCTCATCCCAAAGGTCCAGGTCTTGTTCATCATCTGATTCATCAGAATAATCCTTATAAACACCTCCATTATTCTCCAAGTCCTGGGTCCTCTCTTCTTCTGGCTTTCGACCCACTCCACTCAAATTCAGCAGCGAGGCAGATATGGAGTCTCCTGCTTGTTGGATTGCTTCATATATTTGAGACATCCAAGAAGACAGTGGCTGGAGGAAATTCTGAGCAGCCTCAGAAGCCATGTTTAACACTATGCCAGTGTCTGGTGATCAGTTGTTCAGCTTTGCCAGCATGTCACTTATAATTCAGGGAGCTACAGAATAAGAACAATAAGAAATTACTGTAAATTGCTTGTCCATCAACACCTGTCGACACGCTGTCTATGTAAGACATCCAGAACTGAGAGGGCAGAGTGGAAAAAAACACTTCTAAAATTGAGAATACCACCAGAAATCCAGGAATGATGGACAAATTGCACATATTCCTGCAAAGATCTAGAAAGCTTTTATTCAATTGCTAAATCTTAGATAAAAATAAGAACAGAGAACCTTGGAACACAAGTAACTTTCTGAAGTACACACACTCTGGTTACAGCTGTCAACAGACCTGGGGGAAAAAGGGTACAAAACAGCCTGCAGTCAAAAATCTCAAATAACCTCCTGGCCCCAGTTTCCTTAGCATTAGCATGACCAGGTGAGAAAACTGAAGGGAGGAAAATTTGGGGAGAACTATGTTTTGAGTGATAAAAATGACAGGCCTAAAGCTTGCAGCAGCAACCCATGGCAGACAAGCGTCTCAAATGCTTTTCTCCAGAAAAGCTGTAAAGAAATTCTCTCTGTCCATAGCCCAGAACTGTTTTGCCATTCACAGAAATTAGAGGGGAAAAAAAATAAAAGCCAAACAGAGGAGGTGTAACATTATAGGTATGAAATTGCTGGGAACAGAAGCAAGTTAACAAAAGCACTGGTGTCACCTCGATATGATACTTTCTCAAAATTCATCTAAACTCTAAATAAAAACATAACTTGCAGAAAGTTATCATGCCTTTTTGCCTGATATACATCTTCCCACATTATCACAAGACAGATATTCTTTTAGGAACTCTGAGAAGGAGAAACCTACAAATAAGATGATGGGTTTAGGAAGAAAGAATTAAATTGGTGCAGATTTTAGACTAAAAGAAAACTAAAAAGAAGCTTCAAAGTTAATATAAATGTCTTGCTGAATTGAAAGGTCTAAAAGCAATCAAAGTATGAAAGGATAAATACAGTGTAACAGCAAGAAAATAAGCTCAGCAGCAATGTGTATTACCTTGAGAAATGATCTCCAGAGAAATGTAGTGGGAATCTCAGTGTTGGGGATCTTCAAATGGAGCACTAAGGAGATCCCACTTTGCTTGGTGAGGAGCTCTTTTAGACATGAGATCAGTGACTTAAGAGGACTTTAACTTTTAAAACACCTGTGCCAAATAATTTTGTTCAGTGATGCTGATTTATGCTGCAGACACTTCCAACAGGTTTTATTGTCAGCTTCAGCGTGTGCTAAGAATTGCAGTGTAACGAGGGCAGTAAATGAATGTGGGTTACTGAAGGCATTTTTAAAGCTGTGGCTATCACAAACCCCCCTGGGCTCAGGGCACACACTGTTCCAGCATCTGTCTGGCAGCCTCCAGCCCCCAGCTCAGCCCCTGGGACCCAGCTAAAGCTCCCTGCCACATATTAAATCTTTGGCAAGGAACAGTCAGTGCCGTAGCCTCACCTCCCAGGTGAGCTGTTCCCTTCACTGATCCTTCTCTTTCCAGCCCTGCCTTTGGCAAAGCCTCTCTGCTTTGTGCAACTGATTTTGTCATAGACTAAAAGAGATTACAGGCTCCAAACAACCCATTGGAGCATAATGTGGATTGGCTACTGGTAAATCACAGCACCAGAGAAGTCACTGGGAGGAGATGGTACTTTTAACAGTGAGATTCTCCCAGGCATGGAAGGAGATAAACTCTGGTGGGTAAGTGGCAGATACTGGAGACATTTTTAACCTGACATTTAATTACAGGCAAGAGCAAATGAATCTCTGGTTTCTGATGAGGAAAGAACTTCACGGTGCTCTCCTTCTGTCTCAGCACCAAGATCCATGGCAGCAGTAGCCCTCAGAGGGATGCAGGCATCCAGAAGTGATAGCTAACTGATGGAGATAAAACATTTGGGTGCTGAAATAAAGTGCTGATCTGTTCTAAAAATCAACAGAACACAGCTTTGTGATACTTGCACGGGGAATAATGATCTCCACTTGTTATTAGATTTTGGAACTAACACCTGATGGGTCCAACAGAGCTATCCCACTTCTGGATGCTGTGGCTGGCTACACCACACTCAGGCAAACACCACAGACTCTGACACAGGGAGGTTGGTACCACAACCATAAAGAGGGAGAGAGTTTTCAAGGCAGGATTTTGCTTCAGTAAGGGAAGTGAAGCAGTGATTTACAAGCCACCCGCAGAGCTTGGATGTGGTCACTCAGTCCTCTGAAGCTGCAGCTAAAACTTGAACAGGAACTTCCATATGCCAAGCAGTTGCCTGTAGGCTGGAGGAGACACACACACACACATGCATACACATGCACAACTCTACCCAAGACTGGGACATTTGTCTGCATTGAATCCTAGGAACCCCAACAAGTGGTTTGATTTCATTGTATAGACTACAGAAAGACAGTGATGTGTATTTCACCAAAAAATCAAAACCACTTTGCAGTAACACCTGCAACTCACACATGCGACTTGCAACCCAGTGCCTACATAATTTCTAGAGGCAAAAGCAATGTCTTTTCCAGGGTGCCTGGTTCTGTTTCACCTTTGCTTTGCTTTTCCTACCATCCTCTTACTAAAGACTCCACAGTCACTGATATGCTGAACAACTGGAGTTCAGCTGAATTATAAATGGTTTATTTTTGTTCTTGCAGCAGATGGATAAAATGTGTAACAAGCTGCAGACAAGTTTAGGTGGGCAACGATTTTACAAACTCACCAGAGGATCAAAGGGGGCTGAGCTGTGTTACAGGCTTGCTGTTTCCCAGGAGCTCTCTCCATTAATTAGGAGACACTGCTCTAACAGCGTGTTTATGATATATTTCACAACACGGCCTTTTCAACATAACGGTTTGACTTGCATTAGAAAAAAAAACCAAAAAAAAAAAAAACCCAAAAGAACTGAGAAAAGTTTAAAATGTGTGGGAAATAAAAAAGAAAAATCCATTTCTTTTTAAAAGTATTCATCAAACAAGAAAAAGGAAAAAAGCAATTTAGCAAACTTACTTCAAGTTCCATCTTCTAAAGCCGCCCATAAGAATTTTCACACCAAATCACATGCTAAACTCAAAGTGGTTAGGGGTTTTTTTTGTCTCCTACAAAATCAGATAGCTAAAAGGATCAATGTTAAGCCTCTCACAGAAACCATCATAACCTTTACTACAATCTATATTCCCTTGTCTTGACAGGAGCATTATTCCCGAGTAGCATTCCCACTGAGAGGTGCAATTACTGTATTGCTAAAGAAAGTAGACTATTACCAGTATTTCAAACATAACCACAATGCAGAGGTTTGTAACATCACCAAATCAATCTTTTTGATAGGTAGGTTCCTAAAAAAAGTGCCATCCGTTGTGCATTTTTTATTGTTTCCCTTATTCAAGCTGTTGCCAAATGTAGGCACAAACTTCCTTTTCTTCAGTCACTTTTTGTGTGGCTCTTGGAAAAGCTTTCTACCAAACCCCTCCCTTACAGGCAGAACACAGGTTGAAAATGGATCATATCCATTATATGATGGATATTTATTTGTGTTAATGTCAAAGAAGAGCAGTGTGACTGAACCTGCATAAAGTTCTGCTCCAAGTTTAGGGGGAAAACTTAAAACAATGTGTGAATCTAAGCTGATGCCCAGAGTATCAAAGATCTGTGCAAAAGGTAAGGCCATTTTGCTGTTCACAGAAGGGGGAAATAAGAAAGGCTTGGAGAGGTAAGATTTTTTTGAGCTACTGAAAACTGTAATGAGCCTGATCCTCCTTTCAGACTAGAACCCAATTAAAGTACACATTTAAAACAGCAGAGGGTAGATTAGAAATGTACTCAGATGAAGGCAGGAAGCAGCCACACTGGGCCAAGAAATCCTCTATCCTGGTTCTGGGAATAATCTGGGCTCTTTGCTCCTCTTGAAGTTGCCAGAATTGTATCTGACAAGATGCTTGCAAAGCCCTTGCATTCTCATCAAATATTACTATGATGAAAATGTATTTCCAGCTGAAATTGTCACAGTGCCAAGCCCAGGCTGTGCACTTGAAACTGTTCAGAGGATTGGAGCCTCTTGCAGAAGTGTTATGAAGTAAGTTCACAGACAGTGCCCAAGGTTCACATCAGCTGCGAGCATCACTACTGACCAAACTTCCCTAAGGTAAAAACAAAACAAAAATACAGAACATCTGGTACCTTTTTGGCCTATTTTGTGCTATAAAGATGCTATTTGTGTGGTTGAATTTAACACACACAAAAAAAATAGAAGACAGAGGCACTTTCCAAGTGATTATGTGCTCTTTGATAATATTGTTTTCAGCTGGTGAATCAGAAACTCCAGGGCACTGAAGGAAAATCTCATGGTTTATGCCAATAAATTAGACACATCTCATTGGCAACATTCACGGGTTACAAATCACCACAGCAATAAACCCACTGCTGCAGAGCACTGGCCCTGCAAGCCCCAGAATGGTGAAGAGAAAACAAAGATGAGCTCAGGCAGACAGCAATGTACCCGGCTGCACGGGGCTCAGCCCACGCACAGGAAGCCTGCAGACTTATTTCTCACTCCCAAATCATCTCTTGTCTTTGCAGGCAGCTCGCTAGTGATGCTGTGCCAAATTAGTTGTAAAAATTGATACCCAAATGACAAAAGTGGTTTTGATCAGGATATTTAGCCCCATGTTGTCTCCTACTTTCTTTTCATTCCTTTGTTCTCGTTTTCTTTTCGTCAATAACAATGGCTAAAATTACTGATCTTCTCTGCTCCAGTGGGATGGGGAGAAGAGGAAAGCGGTTGAAGAAGAAAAGGAATTATGCAAATGTGACATTTATCGTTCCAAATTGTGGAGCTTTTTTCAAAAAACCCAGGTCTCTCTATCATACAGAGTATGTGATGACAAATTCAAGAAAAAAAAAATTTGCTGGAAGACCAGGATTCAAATTGTGCTCAGAAATTCCAACAACAACGAGGCTGAGGAGCTGATGGTGATTTCCTGTGGTGACCTCTTCCTAACTCTGGTTTTGCCTAGACTGTAAGAACTACTGAAATCAGAGGTGTGTTCATCTCATGTAAGTCCAGGGCACCCAGAAAGCAGAGGATGTGTGAATGCACAGATAAATATTATTGCCACCAAAATATTAATACAAAACCTGAGGGAATTTTCAGGAGAGAGAAAATGGCAACACCTCCCTGGCCTTAATATTTGGTTTGAATATTAGGCAAGCCGGATTCTGAGTGGCACTGGTGTTAAATCCAGAGTCACTCCACTGAAAGCAGTCACATCCTTCAAATCAAAATAAAGCCCTTTGCATTTAAAGAGCCACTTGTCACCAGAGGCACAAAAAAGCACCTGACTGTTCCATGCCAAATGGTTGTACAAAAAGCAGCAATGAATAACTTCATTTATACTTCTCCAGCCGAGGGTTACATAAAGGGCATAAAGAAATTCACAAATCATTGGAGTATTAGAAAAGTGGTGTTAGTAGTGGCAACTGTGCTCTTTCAGGCTAGAAGAGTGGGAAACATCTGTAATTACTGGATTAGGGGAATGAAAGAAGAAACCTGCAGTCAGAAATTACAGCAAGTTCTCTAATTGAGCTGCTGCCATTCGCTGGCTTGCATGAAGACAGAATAGCCAAAAGGAAATCACAAGTTCAAAAGGCTAGAGAAACACCAATTTACACCACCACTCCAACCCACCCACCTGGGCTGTCAAGCTGTTCCTAGAGCAGATCCCATAGGCTCCACCCTGCCTGCAATTGTGCTACCCTGTCTGCAGCAAGTGAACAAACCAGGGTCAATCAGAGCATGGAAATTAGCAGTGGGAGAGCATGTCTAGCTGTTTAACAAAATGAAGTTATTTTAGAAACATTTAGAGGAGCCACCCAGTTCCTGTTACTCCTTCCCCCACGCACACACTCCATCCTTACAGAGCCTGTGGGAATTGCTCTGTGTGGACCACCAAGAGCAGTGCAGACAGTGCTGTTTGGGAAACAAAAACATCAGCAGGATGATTCCTGCTGATCCCTCTTTGAGTGCTCACATGGCTGAGTCTAGAGCTCCCATCTCTCTCTTCTAAGTCAACCACCACTCCAGCCAGAGATGCTGGGAGGCTGAGGGGTCACTGGGAAACCCAGACCTAGACTCAAAGGATTTAAAGGAATTTGGAGACACAGATCTGAGCAGGCACTTGTCTGTACTGACTTAGGGATTGCTCCCTCAGCCACTCTAATCCTTCATTTAGTTCAGCTTGTTGCAAACCAGGCTGTCCAACATCTAGGGCAGGTATCAGTAGCAGCAATCACACTGTCCCATGACTGGCCACTCTTCCGATGTGCCTCGACTGAAGCAGTTGAGAGAAAAAGCAGCTTAAAAGAGCAGCTTCCTTTGGGCACTGAGAAACTTCCCTTTCACAAGCTTCTCTCCTTCCTGCCATTGTCTGGTCAAGGAATCTGAACTACATACCTCAGCTGGGTGACAGAAACAACCTCAGGCTCGCTCTCAATCTGCCCTTGCCGAGTTCAGTGGAGCTACTGAGTACCCAGCATCAGAGTTAAAAGGACCAACCACAAGTGTATTTCTTTGGAGAAGTACACCCCTGGGTTTTCCATAACTTTGGAGGAAGCCAGACTGCTGCTGTCACACTCACCCACATTTCTTATTTCTAAACATGAATCTCTGCCTGTGCTGCATGTGACAGTCCCACTCACTGCATGTGACAGGTCCCCAGGGCCAGCCTGGGCCCAGGGTAGCAGTGACAGTGAAAGGCAGCACCCAGGCAGCACTGCTAACATTCCAGCCCTTGGTGAGTGCTGTAGGTGTTGATGCTTTCCTTAAAGCCTCAGCTATGGGAGATGAGTGGTTTATATAAGAACTGCATCTCCATTTATTTATTTCAAGTGTGCAAGCTAGCCCCAGAGGCTGGAAAAGTGGCTGTGCAGAACAGCTTGAGAGCATGAACTGAAAGGGCTCTTGAAGCTGATAAAACAGAAGGAAAAATATTTTTTAAAAAATCTTCCTTCAAACCTCATCATATTTATGCTGTTTTCACACATCAAGAGTACATCTTTAACAAGTGTTCAAGGCAAGGTACAACTGGAATATTTTCATATAAAGCACAGTGTACTAAGCTACAATTTCTTTCCCAGTCTCAAGTCACAGCATTATAAAAAGATTACGGTGTAGAACAAAGAAGAGCCTTCACTCTCTTGAGGCACAGCACTGAAGCATGTGGTTGATTCCAGCTCTTTACACAAGGGTTTGCCCAGCATTGTCACATGTACCTGTGAAATTCACTTCACCCATGAACTTTTGAAGTAAAGGGCTCCCCAACACTATAAACACCATGGGTAGGAACATCATCACCACCTCCCCTTGGTCCCAAAATTCACACTACAGTCAGGGACACCAGACCATCACAGCCACATGAGACATCACTGACTTCTCTCAAGCCTCTGCTCAATGGAAGGTCCTCCTTCCATGTGTGGAGGGATGATTCAAGGGGCAATTTCCCACACACACTTTCCCAGTGCCTGAAAGACCACCAATGCTGTGAAGAACCACTCCAGCTGACTCTAAAGGTAGCAGTTAATCTTAAGCAGTTCTGCACATGACCTACATCAAGGCCCTCCATCACAGGACTGCTTCATGCCATCACCTCTTCCTTCTGCACATGCCTGGGCAAAGCCAAGCGAGCTTGATATGCTCTGTGCTACCTTCCTACCAGGTATGTGGTTACCAGCTTGTCTACCTTTGCAGCCTTCTCTGAGCTCTCCCCTGCAGTGCCAAGGCATCCTGAATACAGGCTGGCTGTGCCCAGATGAGCTCCAGCCCTCCCAGTGAAGGGACTCCTGCAGCTGAGTGAGAAGAAACCAGGGCAGCACATCCCTGCTCAGGAGATGGACTCATCATCCAGATCAATGAACCAGTCAAGAACTGGAACCATAGAAGTGTAAAGTACCAAACATCTGCTATCAGTTTTGTCCCAGTAATTAAGAGTCTTTGTCCTGAATTCTCCTAAAAGGTTTTCAATGAAATCTTCATTTTCACAATGATTTTTTCCTTATCTTTGTCCCTCCATAGAGACACAAACTGTGCAATTGAAATTAAATTAGGAACAAACCAGCCAGATGTATCCTAGAGCCATGTTGATGGGAACACCTATTTCATTCTGTCACTTGCCTTGTTCTGAGGTCAGGCTCTGTACAGGAAAGCAAAAACAACAACAAAAAAAGAGGCTCTGACATTTTACAGTACGTTTTCTAAATGTCACCTTGCATACCTGCAAAGTAGACAGATTTGTTCATGTTTCTCCATCTAGTCTCTTCTTTATTGGTAGATAATTCAAAACTCAGCTGGATCCAAGGGCAAGAGGAGCAGCTCATGCACTGAACCCGTACACTCCTTCCCAAGCCTCAGCCTTCATTCACCTGTTCTATTTCATGTGGGGATTTACCCTATAGTAGATGTCAGTCATGCAAAATGTCTTCTGTCTTAATTAGATGGATATGTTCTAAGCACCCTCAATTCCAGATATGGAGAATCCAATATCTTTCCCCAGTTTGAGAGTTTAGAACTGGGAAGATCAACCATTGTTGCTGCATGTTAAAGAACACCAGAGTCCTTGGAATCAGGACCTCCTTGCAATATACACAGCTCAGAAGAAAAAAGTTGAAAAGAGGAAAAGTGAATGCTAACCAACAAACTGCATGTTGCAAACACTCCCCATCCTGCTTCTTCCTACCCAGCAAAGCCAGATTCCAAATTTGAAGCAAACTCTTGCTTGTCAACACTCCTCTTGGGAGAGCTCCCTCAGTGTGCTGGAAACAGCCTTCCCTGGCTTCCCTGCCCAGGATCAGCCTCCAGGTTTCTACATTCGCCATATGACACACTGAGGTAGCCCAGGGTTTAATATATTCCCTCATGCTGCTGTCCTTTAAAAGCATTGGCATTTCCTACACACAGATTCCATATTGACTTTACAAGTACCAAGACACCACGGTGAAATTTAAACTAAATATAGAGGTGATATTTTTAAATAACTCTCAGCTCCAACTAGCCAAGCCGATTTTGTTTGAACGGAAAAAGCAGACTCCAGCTTTAAGCTTCTATTGTAATTAATGATTACAACAGATTCCTCTGCTGTATCAGATTTAGCACCTCATTAATGTATGTGGTATTTTTCTTGCGTGGCACAGCTGTAGTTAAAGTTGACTTAGTGTTTCCATTATAAGCCCATGTTTTCCAAGGTTTATCACTCAGACACATGAGATTTAGTCTGAAATGAAAATTGCCATCGAGGGTGTCAGCTGGGAAGCAATTTCTTGTCCTTCAAAATCTGGAAGCAACAAACACCCAAAAAAAAAAAAAAACCAAAACAAGCCGCTCTGTTTATTAATAATTCACATTTTAAAAAGCATTGCAAATACATGTTTACATGATAGCCTGTGACAGCTCCATAGAATGTCAACACCCACACGCTCCTGGGAGATGTGTCATCTTAAAAACCGAAATAAAAGCCACATTTTTACACCACTTGATGGGAGGCAAAGAGAAGGGGAAAAAGACTTCAAAAAATATCGATGAAGGAAACTTATTTAAAAACCCCCATAGTCTTTGTTTAGAAACACTGAAGTTGCGACTTTCAGTCGAGATGAGCATGGGTGGGAATCATTTCAAGTACCATTTGTACTTGCACCTTTTTGGTGCCTGTCCCTGGCTCACTAATGAATTTAGCAAGAATTAGTCCCACTGAGTTCCTGCCACAGATGGCATCCAAGCCTTCAACTGTCCATGAGTCCTGGAGTCTCAAAGTACAACCAGATCACGTCCTCTGCAACAGCCACACTGAGGCACAAGGCAAAATGAGCAACAAAACAACCTTGTATGAGTTCTGTGTTTTGGAATTGTGTTCTTCTGACATTAGAGTTAAGCCTGAACCACTGAGAAGTAGACTTTTCATCTGAGAGGCTTCTGATGCCTCTTCTTGGCTGACTACCTCAGTGATTATACACTTATGCCATGCAAATTTACAAACAAATACAGGAAGAAATAACCAAATTCACAGTCACCAACATTACCAGAATGGGTGCGTTTTTTATGGCTGAGAAAAATTAAAATGTTCTTTTTCTAACATAGTAAAATTCCCAGTTGTTTTGACTCCAGGGCTTATGGGTTTACCCAAGACATAACGTTTCCAGAACACAACAAACACATGAAGGAGCGTGTAATAGCTACTACAAGGAAACCCGGACAGGCATATCCCTTGTGAGCAGAAAGGCATAGTTTTTTCTCAGAAACACTCACATTTTGCTCCTCACTGGATAAACAAAACACTCCCACAACAGACAGAGTAGGGACTGTGCTTCTTTCCTCAGTATTGACTTTCATTTTTCAAGACATTACTCCAGATGACAAAGATAATGGGAACACGGTAGCAATTGCATATCCTTATGATGAAATTTGGGAGGTTATTACCCAAAACCCTACTGTTTTCCACACAAACAACCTGAGAAACAGTAAGTGAGCCTGTGTCTGTCTCCCCAGCAATCAAAGCCTCCAGAAGACTCTGTCCATCAAAGGCAGTGTAATACTGTGGTACTCACCAAGGCCTTCATCAGCTCTGGATTTTCCTTTGCAGGGTTTTCTTTGCCCTTGTTGTTCCAGGCATGGGAGCCCACCTCTCTCTTCACAGCAGAGCTTCTTGTTGATGAAGTGAAAGAGGACTGCAGGGAGGATAATGAAGGCTCCAACTGCAGACAAAAGAAAACAGCGTCACGAGGAGTAAGCAAGAACAGAAAGTCGAAAAAGAAATCATCAACACAACCAGGAGAAAGCGCTTAGGGAAAGATGTGGTTCAAGCACAGCTGTATCCATGGCTCTGTTCTCCCTTCCTTGCCTCAGAAGAAATAGAACTGAAATCCAGCAGATTTTGGGCTTGGATACAACATCCATTAAATACGTTGATCTGTTCTACTAAGGATGTACATCACACAGGCTTGGTTCCAATTAAGGTCTTCATTCCTGTCACAGGATGAATTCTAACACAGGAAAGACACCAACTGATTTTAATAAACTTTTGTAGGAATGCAGAATCCCACCAGCTCCAAGAGAGACACTCCATCTGTACTACACTGAGCCAAAAAAGGGTTGTTGGTCATGTTGGTTGTTGAGGCAGATAAGGGAAATTTCAGACTGTCTCTTACAGTCATTAAGGCCCCAACACCTCCTTTGCAATTTATGTATTTTCCTTAAAACAATCACATTACACATAATGGTACTCACCAACTTCATGACACTTACTAAGAACCAGGTTAATGTATAGCCTATGATCCTCATTCAACTGCTACTTTACACTCAAGTAAGAAGTATTTACTGTACTACATAATTACCATTATTTCCTTGGGAAAAAAAAAATCAGCCTCCAGCTCAGGTAATTCAGTTTAGCTCCTCAAGTGTCAGGCTTGGCCACAGGTAATGAGCACAGTGGTTTTGCACTAACTGATGTCCCAGCCCTGTACATCAACATCCCTATGTCAACCTGTAAAGAAACAGTGTGATTTCAATTTATCATGTTCTGCCTGTACCACTGGATCTGCAACAAACCACAGGCGCCAGCAAAAAGCTTTTAAAGCCATTTCACCTCTTTCACACATATCAAAATGCCAAAACAAGGGACAAACACTACATACATCACTTGATGTGGGTGGCAAGGGTGCACGTGTCAAAAACTTTCAGTGACATCTGCAAAAAAAATTGGCTTGCTATTCTGGTAATTACTTCACCAGGAAGAGGTGAAGTTCTGCTGCTCAATTCAAGTCAAAGACCCCATAAAAATGAAACATCAGCAGCACCAGTGGCACACGAGGGATGCCTGTGATGACAAAGCTGCAGCTCACAGGTGAGATGAGCAGGATTCAGGGATGTAAACAGAGCCAGCCCTGCCTGTGGAACATCGAGCAGGGAATTTACAGGACTTGACTCAGCAAAAGACTTGGGCTAGAAGAGGTACCTGTCCCCAGTTTCAGCCTTGGTAGTGCACCATATGACTGCTACCTAGGGGATTTAAGAACTTAAATTAATACAAGCCAACATGTCTCAGCTGGAAATGAAAATCACCAATGCAAAGGAGCAGCCCACATGCAAGACAAACGAGTGGCTGGGACTCCAAACCCAGAGGAGCACGTGTTACACAAACTCTGGAGGTGGCTCTGACCCTCCTCATCCCAGCCTGAGGAAAGAACAGAAATACACACTGAATCACAGCAGCTTAAATAACAAGGTGAAGTCTACACCTCCATTGCTCTATTCTGCATGGGCACAGCCAATTCACAGAATCACAGAATGTTTTGAGTTGGAAGGCACTTTAAAGACCATCCAGTTCCAATCCTTCTGATATGGACAGGGACACCTTCCCCTAGGATGCCCAGAGCCCCATCCAACCTTGTCCTTGAGCTTGCCAGCACTGCAGTTTGACGCCATAACCTCCCTAGATAATTTGGCCAGCACATCTCAGACCCATTTTCCCGTCACACCTCAACCCAGAGAGCAGGGCTGGGGATGTGAGAGTGGTGAGACATCGACTCTGGCTATTTTCAGCTGCTGAAGTCACCAATAAATGGCTGCTAGAGCCAAGAATAAATCAAAGGAGATGAGTATAAATCAAAGTAGCCATTACCCCAGAATATACATGAAAGCCTGGCTGCATCCCATCACTGATTTGCCCTGTTCTTGAGCATAAAATAAACAGGAAAAAGGATAATGCTCCACCTTATATATAAACCAAACGGGATCATCACATCTTGGCACACAAGAGGATGTGAGCAGCAAGGACACCACTTGCTACCATTTATTTTATTTCATAAAAATCTCAGTGAACCCAAGGAGACGCCAGGGTTTCCCCTTCTCAGACAGGGCACAACCACCAGTATTTTTAAATATAAATTATTCAACACATGCTCTGAAATGCTACGCAACCCCCAGCTAGAAAAAACCCTCAAAGTTCCCCTTTTCCCCAAGTGACCTTCAAGCACCTTGCAAAATCCCATAAGAAAAAGCAGATCTTTGACTAGACTGGCATCCCAAAGGAAAGCTTGGAGACAAATGATCACCTGCTATATATTTGGTCTAAAGTAACTCAGTCTGGCACAACAGTGTTATTGCCCATCTAATTATTGTTTCATGGTCAGATACAGAAAAACAAGTAGTAGCTTAGCAACATAGGACTTGGGACAACTCTTCCAGCTTCCCCTACTCTTTGGGGCAAAAATATAAAAGGCACCACCTATCAGAGCTCACCAAAGGTCCAGCATCAACTTCCAGGAGGAAGTTTTCAAAGCCAAGTACTAAAAACTCTCCACCCAGAGGCAGAGTTTTTGGGAGCACAGGCAAGAAGGGACTGCACAGACTCTGCCTGCATGGAAAAGACCATCAGCCAGCTACCAACAAGGCCTCAGATCCCTCACCTCCTTTCACTGTGGGCACCAAGCAATTCTCCTGTCTCTCCTGAAGACAGCCTGTCCAAATGCAAAGGGATTGGGACTTCTGCAGCACAAGGCAACACAGTTCATGTATCCTGTCCCGTGGCTTTATGCACAAGTTTCCTCTTTTCTTAAACACAATATTTGTGCCAGATACCAGAAGTTTGTGCCACAATGTCTCTGAAGGAGAGCTGAGTTTGCACCTGAGCACTGCCTCACACACTGCACCCAGCTCCAGCTGGAAGCTCAAATCCCTCTGGATGCTGGAAGTTTCCTTCTCCGTCATCAAGAGGAAAGCATGCTGCACCTGCACACAGTCCTGCTCACACCTTCCAGATCCCAACCCTCAGCTGAAGGGCTTTCTCTGCAGAATTGAAACTCCAAACTAAGGCTGTGCCTGGAAAATGGCTATAAAAGTGATTTGGGGCAGAGCTCTGTTCTGGCTTGTGGTGGCTGTCTGGGCCTGAGAGGTGCTGAGGAGGAAAAGTAGCAGAAATGCACACACTTCCCTTGTGCTGCAGCATTGCTTGAATGTGTCAGTTTTCTCACAGATTAAATGTCCATCTTCACACCAAGGATGACAGACTGTGCCTGGAATGAGAGAAAATGTGGCATAGTAGGGCATTCAGCTCTTGGTTCCAAATTCTGGGAGGTGCTGGCATGCTTTGGGACACAAATATTCAGCCAGGATCCTCCTCCATTTGCCCATTTTTAAGCCAAGAAATTAATGCCACAGACACCTTTGTGCAGGGCCACAGTGGGTCCACTCATTCTGTTGCTTTGCTTGAGAGCACAAGGCAAGAAATTTTGTTTCTGCTCCTGGCAGGTTGAGGCCACACAACTGCTCACACTCCTTGCCCACTGTTCAAGAACAAACCAGAGGTGCAGTGTGAAGGGCCCCAAGGCAGAAAAGAGATCAGAAATGGAGGTGAGGTCAACAGAAGATATTCTGAGAGTACATAGGTAGCACAAGGCATTGTAATGCTATTCCTGCTCCAACCTCTCCTCAAGGCCACTACAAGAGGACTTCAGGGAGAGTCTGTCCAGAAGAACAAGAGAGAGGTGTTGGCCACAGTGTTACATGTGTTGAATCCAACTGGATTTGGGTTTATAACTGGTTTCACAACAATCCTGCTACCAGACCTGGCCTCTCCTGATGGACCAGGGCCAGGGAATGAACACAAGAAGATCTGCAGTAGATTCACTTGGAAAGTCTGCAATGAGCAAGATCTTAATCCATTCTGCTGTGCAAGGGTTAAATTCTGCATAAAATACAATTCCAGACAATAGTTCTTTAATTTCATTTGTTACCAAACTTCCTGAAAAAGGAATGTTTACTGGCACTTTTTAATTATGAAAAAAAAAATAAAAGAAACCATAAATTGTCTGTTTTGCTGTCTGTGCTAATTACATTTCATTATATATTTGGAGTAAGCTATGATTTTCTTGCTGGTTCCCATGACATTTTTCATTATCAGCCACTAATTGTCTAGCATGCACACTGCATTGTGAACCAAGTAGGCTGGTGCGTGGGCAGAAGTTCCAGCAAAAGCTGCAAGGCAGTACAAGTGTACATTATTATTATTACTATTATGATGTATTAGAGAGTTTCCACCTACTTGAATATCTACATGTCCTCATCCCTATCAGCAGTGCCACAGCGCAGCAAAGCCCAGGAGTCCATCCTTGTGCTTGGCAAGGCTCAGCAAATGCTGAAGGGAAGTTATGTGGGATGGGATGATGGCAGCAGCCCCACTGCAAGGACATGTTCCCTGCTGGGTGCAATGGAAACACCAAGCAGCTTTCTCAGACACTTCCTCTACTCGGTGCCCAAAGCACGTGGGTATCAGAATCTTGTCACTTTGCCCACTCACAAGCTGAGGCCAAGGTTATCAAGGAAAGCAGTGCCATATGTGGATTCCTAAGGGAACAGGATAGCTAATGGGATCTTTCTGAGACAGCAGGACTGAAGAAAAAGGTAAAGGGGTTTTCAGAAGCCATGGCTGACACTGTGTCCATTATAGAAAAATCTCCAACAAATCCTCATCTATCCAAACTCAGAAAGTGCCACAAATAGTGAAGCAACTCCTTGCAAGCAGCATTTCACAAACTCAGACTGAGGGAAGCTGAAGGTGCCAATTTTTCACACAGCAAACTGCAAGAACATGACCATTGCTTGTCCTTATCAGCCTTGGACAGGTGGCAATTCTATTCATGTGCACCACACACACACAATACACAAACACTTCAGAAATAAATGTGTGTTTTCACAGGATTGCAGCTCTCTCCTGATATCTATTTCAAAGGAGACAAAGCCCAACCCTTTCCAACAGCACTGTGAGGGAACAGTTGTATAACTCCCCCTCTTCTCCTCAAGGTGATCCACAAATACATTATCAGAAATGCAATCAGACCACATTTGGTGCTGTAGCAGGAGTGAAATTCCCATCCAAGGCAGGAGGACTTGCCCTGCATAGAGGCTAGGTTTCACACACTTTATTTTTATGGGCTGATTTACAGAGAGCAAGAATGAGGAGGTTCTCCATTCCTTTTATATAAGGAATATGAAAAACTGAGAGGCACTTATGACCTGACTATATGTCTATTTATTCTGACTGCCAATTTTGTCTGATCAAAGGGTGGAGGAATGGGCCCACTTGTAGCTGCTGCTGATGCATTTGCAGGTCATCTTCAAAGATAAAGCTGCCCTTATGGCCTCTGACATAGGCATGCAGCTTCAAAGATCTTGAAGACAATGAATCAAATCCATTTCCCTCTCTTCTACCACCTTCAGAGCCACCCAAACACCTTGGAGGCTTTAATGCATTTATCCCCCCAGCACATCTCTGAAGCAGGGAAACAATAACACAGCTGAATGGGAGCCATGGCACAGACACAACCCCAAAGTGTGGAAGTTAGACCCAAAAGAACAATCAAGAAAAGTTACATCCATCTACACAGGCATTTCAGTGCTTAGAATTACCTCATGTTTCACCCCAAAGCTGAGGCTTCATCTAGAGATGACATCATGGTGACAGTCAGGACTTTGGGCATCTCTCCTCAGTCACATTGGATAACACAAAAGCCACAGAATTAGCTTTTTTCCCCCAGAACTGGGGAGATGCATCCTGTGATTCTCTAAAGGATGCAGTCCAGTAGAGGTGCTCAAAACCTTCAGGCCACACTGAATTGAAAGCACAACAGGAGATACAGAGGCAGAGGGATTTAGAAAGTGCTCTCCCACTAGATATGGAATGCCTGAGGTAAATTCTCCCTTAAACCCACATTTTCCCTTTCCCAGTACCATGTCTAAGGTGCAGGACTAGAGGAGGGCAGCCTCTACCCTTCAGTCACAGCTTGGCTCACTGTGCAGCCTGCACTGGGGTCAGAAGGAGTAGCAGATTTGATTTTTCTCAGCCTGCTCATAAAAGCCAGACTCAGACTTGAATTCTCAGTTGCAGTCTGGATTTCACTTAGAATCTGCTCTAGATAAATGACCAGGACATAAACACTGGGAGGGCAAACCTCAAAGCACCCAACAGCCAGCCTGTGAGTGCCACAGGCCCAATTTCAAAAAGGCTTTCCCTGAGGCCAGATTTTCTACCTTCCAAAGGCTGCTCTGTATTTTGCTATGCACGACCCTGTGGCAGCACTCTTTTCCCAGCAGCAAAAAACCCATCCTGGCCTTGAGCAGTGCTCTTGATGACATTTGTAACTGAGCACACAGGGTTCTGTGAAATATTCTGCCTTCAACAGAAGGCACTTTTCAGCTAGAAAAGATGTAGTATTAGTTTAGCTGGATGTGTTTCAAATGAGTGTGGAGCACTAATTCAAGTCCGTAGCAAGTACACAGCCTCTGCAAACAATGACACCTGAAGTTCTGCTCCCAGAAGAGTCCTGGCTCTCTCCTCATTCCTCCATCTGGAAGTAAACACACCACAAACACAGATGGAATCAGGGAATGGAAATGTGTCCTGATGGACAGGGAGAATTCACGTTGTCTGTTGGAGGCCACTCGCAAGGGTGATCCAGAGGTTCATCATCAGTTTTGGTAGCAACCATAAAAATGGCTCCAGTTCAGTGCAGTGTTCAAAATTCTTTGAAGTAACAGGGCCAGGAAGACTGAGAATTTGGGCAGCACAGAATTTGGATTGTCATTCATGAGCTGGAAGCTGGTCCTCTCCATGTCAGGGCTGGACAGATTCGATGGGGACAGCACGAGGAACCTCACACCCATCCAGCACGAGGTCCCTGCCAGGATTATTCCCAGGTCTGGCCCACAGCTGAGGTAAACAAAGTGAAACCTGCAGCCTCCCAGCTGTTCATCTCAGTTCTTCTCCAGACCAGTGAAGAAAAATTAGAAGCAGGTAGAAAATTACTTTCCCAGCCCACAATCTATGAGGTACCCTCGCACTCAAGAGTTTGCTCTGCCATTTCTTCTCCATCCCAATATTCACTCTAATGTCTGAGATATGCCTACGTTCTCAGTTTTGCACTCTGGAATTATTTTCCATTGTAAAACCAGCTGTCACACAAGGCTGTGAGCTACCTTGGAGTTTGAAGCTTTCGCTTAAGACATAGAAAAGCAAGAAAATGGCTGTGGTGATAATGACAAATACAACTTGAGTTAGAGCAAATGAAATAATCTAGTCCCTAAAAGCTAATCTCTGGCTGCTTGGGGCTCTCATGTTAGAGATGAGACCTGTACTCAAATGTAAAAAAGTCAAACAGAGCAGAGATCTCAACTTGCCCTTTCCAGATATCACTTGACTTCCCAGCCTCTGGAAAAACCACCACAGTAACAAGGGACAGCTGTTTTTTCTCCCAGACTGCTCAGAGGAGAATTCCATCCTGAAAGAGGACACAACTTGGGTCTAGGAAAGTTTTTTCAAGATGATGCACTTCTCAGAAAAATTTATCATTTAAACAGAGTTTAATTGTCCAACAAGAGCATCTTTTCTCAGAAGGTTCTCAGCTTGCTCTCCCTGTAGTAGGTTTGTCTTCGATCATGTCCCAGGTTTGTTTTCAGTCACAGTACAACACAGAGATCATAATCTGATACCTTTTGTCATGGCTGACACCAACACTGCCTTACTGGTAGAAAGGGAAGACTAGCGCTGTCAGTCTGCCACCTCTCTTGAACACTGAAGTCACGCTTTATTTTTTTTCCTTTTCTTAAAGACAACTTCGTTGTTGCCATGGTATCACTAATGCAGTATTTTGAGAAGGGAAAGAAGATAACTGTGCAGCATCAGTGACACATCTATCAGCTGCCATCCTCTCAAAAAGGATAAATAAATAAGGATGCCAATGCAGACTTTTAAAGGCTTCTCCACCCCTTTATATTTTTTCCCTCTCACATACAAGTCACTGTCTATAAAGTTCATGCCTTGGTTTTATTATAGAGAAGGTCAGAATTTCTCTCACAGCCAGCAGTGTCTAGAGTTATTTTTCAATTCCTTCTCTTCTCCCTATGTTACATGACACCAGCTGGGGTCCACACTCAAAAGAGAGCAGCACCTGCATGTTTGGAAAATGCCAGCCTGGCTCCCCATGTTAAACCATGCAGTGACTCTTTGCAAGTCTTGCTTGCAAGATTTCTCCCTGAACTAACAAGGCATCCACTGCTGAGAACAACTCACATTCATCTCAACAGTGAGAGAAACAAAGAGGGACACTCTGATGGAGTCTCCTATAAAACCACCTTCAGCTCACTGCAATCCTGCTATGCTTGTAGCCTTGGAGTCTTTCCTATCACTGCAGGAATTATTTTAAAACAGAAATCTTTACTAACTTAGCAAATTAAAGCCTGCCACTCAGCACAATGGCATTTCCCTCCTTGGCTTGTGAGAACACTGAATCAGGTCCCTTCCAAAATTTCAGAGATGGTTGCCCACCACTGGCACAATTCTGCTGTGTCAGTAAATCCAGGGAACAGCCACAGTGAGAGATGCTCCTGTCCCCATGCACTCCCTGATTTGGGATCCAGATCAACTGACAGGCAACAAGGATGCAGTGACTGTGCATGCCACAGCTGTGTCACGATGAGATTTTCATCTCCTGGGCGATACAAAAGGAGGAATAATGTAATGAAATGGAAACTTTTATAAGGTAAATTTACCAGGGTTTCTGTATCAGAGAAGGGAGCAGAGAGCAACAAGATAAGCAGTGACAAAAGGTCAAACTGGAAGGACCTGATATGAGTCAAGAATTAAACAGTGAGCCCAGAGTTCTTTAGAGAATAAAAATAAGTATTTTATATTTGGGTGAGAGAGGAAATGGGAGAAGAGAGGGGATAAAGGGGGACCTCAGTTGCTGTTTCACTTATTTGGGGGGATAAAAAAGAATAAGTTGTCTCCACTCAGAACTGAAGTGTTTTCACCTCTTCAAAGAATCTAATTAGGACCTTTATGCTCTCATGTACTTATTTTTCTCATCCACAAAACCTTGCTTTTAGTTTCACCAATTTGACCCAAGGCACAATGACTCATCACAGCAAAAGGCTGGACAGCAGCTTTGGGGTTTTTTTTTCAAAGACCTAAATAAACCCTACTCCATCAATTGACCAAGGACGACTCCACAGTAAACCTCTCACTGAAGGCTGTGCGTTGCCTTGGCAACCTGTCTGATCTCCATTGCTCCAGGGACTGGAAATGTGCTGCCAACAGGAGATTTTAGCTAATCAACCCAAATCTCTTAATATTTAGATGATTTCCCATCTGTGGAGAGCAGGCCACGTGCCAATGAAAGCATGGCACCCTCTGAACACAGCCCTGGCTCCTCCTTGACCTGTCATTTGTTGGGTCCTTGTAGGCCACAGGTCTCCTGGCAGCTACCAAAGGAGAAGAAGGATGGCAAGGGACCACAATCTCACAGCTGGCAGGATGCAGGGCCCTCACAATATCCATGCCTCAACCTCTGACCTTTGGAATTAAAATAAAGTTTCCAATATTGGCATCACACACCCCCTGGGTGCTAGTTCTGAAGCTGCTCTGTCTCTTTTTCAGCTCACATTAAATACATCCAGGCACCAGCAGTGGCAAACTGCTGACCAAAAAGGAAAAGTGAGACAAGCATGTGTCTCTCCAGCTTCCTTGATCAGGGACTGCCATCAAACTGTGGCACAGAACACCAGTTTTTTTAAAAAACTTCTAATTGGCAGTGCTAAAGGGGCAGCTTTGGTAGCTAATTTTGTCTTGAAAGCATGACCAGTTATTGACTTTTATTTTTTTTAAAGGAGTAGCCGGACCAACATTTATAATGTTCCACTAAAGGTTTCTGGCCCCTGCATTTAAGCCCAGCCACAAATCCAGACGACCAGTCTGGCATTTAGCAAACCAAGGGGACCCAAAAAGAGGCATGAGCAGCAGGGGGAAGGGAGGAGTGTTCTACAGTCTTGCTGAGACAAGAAATTCTGTGTGGTGGTGATGTGATCCACATCTATGAACAACCACCACTTTCCATCTGACAGCCACCAGAGCTGCATCACCCTGGCTGTGACCTTGCCATGCAATTGCCACAAGAAATCAGGGTGTTTGAGCAGCAGACTTAGAAACCACAGATCCTGCATGGAGTTTCATGTCTCACAGGTTATTTGCTGCCAGATTAAGTTCTGGTATTTCTGAAATTGGCATGAGGGATCCTCAGATGATTTTTGACCTGGTACAGAGGATGTCTGCACAGGAGAAGCTGCTCCACCACAGCTTCCTGGGACCTGGGCTAGCCACCAGCCTCAGGCTCTGGAGAAACAGGATGGAGGAATTGCTGGCATATAACAGGGAGGCCTGAAGCAGAAAGCTACTGCTCATAAAGCAGGGTGTGATTTCAGTTTTTTTTCAGTATTTTGGAAGACTTCTGGGCCTCTGGTATCGACCAAGTGACCTACTCCCTGAGAAAATATGTTCTAACAATAACAAAAGCCATTAAAACAAATGCTTGTAAGGGGTAAAAATAGTCAGCAGTTTCTAGAGTCATGTATTTAATTGGGTGAAGAGCTGAGCAATTACTGCCACCTTCTACCATGGCCCTGGGAATATTTCTCTCTCCACGTAGGTATAAACCAGTTAACCAGTTTCTAGGGCTGTGTGGAGAAAGGAAGGAACTGAAGTCATTGCTTAGCTAACCCGGGGCTCTGTAACAAAGGAGAGGCAATGAAATCCTGCAGGCATAAGGAAGAGGGAAGAAGAGCTCATTTTAAATGGCCAGGAGAACATTCCCTATGTGTGCTTTCCCAGTTTACTGCTCCTAGGTCACACCTTCCCCTAGTCCAGGCACTCCTCAGTTTTACTGAACCTGAGTTCATCCAAAAGCTGAGCAGCTCAGCCAGACTGAATGAGAGATGAACCCTGGTACTCATGCCTGAAATATCTGTCTCTACAGGCCATGGAAAACCAAGAGTGGTCACTGATGTAATGGGGCGCAGGAATGATCTCAGAGAAAACAGCTGCTGTAAGTCACCCTCCATAAAATTCCCTTGTAAAAACAACATGTAGGGTAGGAGCCCAGCTCTTCAAAACCTGGGAGAAGGGTCTTCTCCAGATGGAAGGGCCTTCTCCAGATGAAAGCAGCCACAAAGTTGTTTCAGAGGTTTCATTTGCATTAACAGGTTTCAAAGCATCTACCGAGAGTTTCTTTCAAGCAAAAGCTGTGATGTCCAACTGTTCTCAGGGATAAGTGGAGAGCTGTGCCACTTCAGAGCCAGGAGGAGGGAAGGGGGAAGGCAGATAGTCAGAGCAGATGCAATGGAGATGGACTAAAATAGATTCTGTGCACTTCAAGGGCTTCTGCAGCACCAATGCTCCAGCCCAGCCCATGTGAACAAACATCCAAACACACACTCTGCAAAACACTTGACATAAAGGACCACAAGAATAAAGTGCAGCCTGCTCCTGGGATATTTTCAGACACACTGAGCCAAGCAATGGAATCTATTTACTATTTTATTGGGATCCCTTCAACTGTTTTCTCCCACAGCCATCATGCTACATTAAGTTCCTTTTTCCCTTTGAACCTGTCTCGGTCACAAACACCTGCAAGCACCCATTGCTTCCTTTGCACAGCAATCAGATGTGCCCTCTCCTTAAGAGGAATGCAAATACTTTGCACTTTTTTGCTCATTGTGGATCTAGAATTATACTCTAATACTGCCTTTAAATAAAATCTGGAATGACAGCAGGAAACAGAACAATGTCAAAGCAGGAAACAGAAGAAAAGTCTTACTCCTATTTCATACCTTGCAATTTCCAATATATTTGTATTTCACGAAAACCAAAGCAGCATGCAAATCCAAAGTTAGAAGTGAGGGTAACACGGGATTTTCTTTTCAAACTGTAATTGTCTCCAAAGTAACAAACCAGGAAAGCAATCTTCACACCAAGAAATAGCCCCAGAGCATTCCAAACACGAGACTTACCTAATCACACTTACATAAAGCAGCAAGATGGGTCAAACCACAAATGGAATTTCCCGAGAAAGCTTTGAAATATGTTGTTTATGAGAAAAGTGTTCTTCCTGGGACAGTCTGCTAAACCTTTAAAATCTGTAGTACTCACATGAGCTGGGCAAAGCTGAAGAGAGGCACAGTCCTGAGTCTGAGAAACAGGAGTGGTGCTGGTGTTCTTGCCCTTTTCTCTGCATGTGCTTGTTGATTTAACATCCCAAGGAAGAAGGAACACTGCTGGTTGGTAAACATGTGACAGCCACCAAAGGAATGTGAATCAGGGAAAAGAGATAAAGCAGCCTATACCACTTCCTAAAGGGGTTATTTAAATTCTTCTGCCTCACTTTCCTACTGCTCTCGCCTTATGAATGATAGGTCTTTATTAGTACAATTATGATGCTGACAATTTACCTAAAAAACAAAATTGTCATTCATGTATCAGGAAATTGGAAATTGTAAGTGATTTTCTCTCCTGTACAGAGATATAATTTATTACTTGGCTTAAATTCACAGTCTGGGAATAAGTATTTTGGATCCACTTTGGAAATGTACATTTCCCATCCTGGATTCCCACAGATTTGCAGTAAAAGGGTAAAGTAAGGATGACTCAGTCTAAAACAAAGGGAGCAGCCTGCCCCTTGCACTTGCCATGCTCAGTCAGGGTTCACTTCCCTGAACCCTGCTCACCCTGGGGCCAGGCCCTGCTCCATCTCTGGGGCATCCCAGGCTGGAAGGGCAAAGCTGGGCCAGCAGCTCTGTGCTTCCCAGGGGCTTTTTACAAAGAGGTAAAAGCTGGTTTTAGAGCAAAAGGTGTAAGCACAGCCCTGGTCACAGTGCAACCTTAATTTTAAGGAAGGCTCTGTGTAAGCCTCACATACAGTGAGGGCACAGTGTCTCTTCAGCCTCCACACAACGGCTACTTTGAATGTGCATTTTGGATGTAGTTTTGAATCCCAGCATGAGAAGGGTCATTCCCCCAACATTCAGGGCAAATCCTTCCCCAGTCTCTGTCTGCAACAGGTCTCTCTCTAGTGAAACTGAAGCTCTTTGCAACAATTCATTTATTGATGTAAAAAAAGTGTTTCCAGCTTCTAGAATAGCTGATGTTCCTCACGAAACAGCATGGGAAAAGCTATAAAATAAAATCACAAATCTGAATCCAGCTTCTCACAATGCTCAAAACATGAGAGGGGCTGGGGAAGGAGGACAGAAAATGGGAGGAAGGAAGGGAATACACTATATGGCTACTCACAACCAAAAGGGCTTCTGGCCCCACTGCCTACAGCAATTTGTAAGCTGGCTCTAATCTGCTCTCAGCAGTATCTTGCTTTTCTAAGGCAAACTGCTCCCTGAGGCAATTTTCTGCAGGTGTTCCTAATGCAACTTTTTTTTCCAAAAAAAGAAAAAAAAATAGAAAAAAAGAAAAAAAGGTGTTCTGATGATCTTGTTCCTAAAAGCTGCTACCCAGATAGCAGTCCAGATTGGCATCTTCAAAATAAAAGCTACTTGGAAAGAGCTCAAGAGGAGCAAGAAAAGTCCTTACTGGGCAGACCTCAATCCCCTGGACTTAGGTGAGTCTGGCCATGGCAGAATCCCAATGGATCCCAGCTGGAGAGGGATCTGGCTCCCTGAGCAGAGCCCTGGTGAAGAGCCACTGCTGGGGACACGTGCCTTGCAGCAGGGCTGTTCCCAGCCTGTCTCCTGTCCCCATGGTGGCCGTGCTGATGAGCCAGAGCAGGAGGCAGCAGCTGTGGAGTTGAGGCTGAAAATACACGGGAGTGCAGCAGAGCCAGAGGGAAACACCAGAGGGAAACACCAAGGGAAACACCAGAGGGAAACACCAAGGAAAACACCAGAGGGAAACACCAGAGGGAAACACCAGAGGGAAACACCAAGGGAAGAACCAGAGGGAAACACCAAGGGAAAAACCAGAGGGAAAAACCAGAGGGAAACACCAAGGGAAAAACCAGAGGGAAACACCAAGAGAAACACCAGAGGGAAACACCAAGGGAAGAACCAGAGGGAAACGCCAGAGGGAAACACCAGAGGGAAACATCAGAGGGAAACACCAAGGGAAAAACCAGAGGGAAACACCAAGAGAAACACCAGAGGGAAACACCAAGGGAAACACCAAGGCTGCTGATGTCAGACTCATCACTGGAGCCAACTGAGTGAGCCACTTCCATCCATCCATCGCCCAGGAGGCTTGTCTTGTCTGCTGAGCCAAGGGGAAATTTCCCTGCTCATTTAGAAAGAAGATTTGCAGAGCCAGGCTGCCTGTGCAGTTGGGCACACAGGTCTGTGGGTGCCTCGTTCCCTGTACATTCCCTGTATTTCCAATGCTGCATGATTGAAAATAAATGTCCAAGTAGCAACTCCAGAAGGGAGGCTGTGAAGTGAGTTGCCAAAGAGGAAATAAGCTTCAATAGGGTTTACCCAAGTGTACTGCACCACAGAAGTTGCTTGCTCCAAACTTCTTCCCCATGATTGTTCTTTTATTCCCTTACTTTTGAACTCTTTCCTTTGCAACTTTCTCTGTAGCCCTCAATGTGTTTTCTATGAAAATAGGACACTTATCCACTTCCATTCAAATTTCTCCAGAATTCATCAGGACTGTCACATTTATGGAAGGAAATAGGAGACCATACAAGTCTCCCACTCGGACTCCCATGTGCTCAGCTGCCTTTCTTCATCTCCCGCATGAAGTTCTTACTCTACTTTATTCTTGAAACCTTCCTTTACAAAGTTACAATGGGGGAAAAAAAGCAATCTTCTCTTTACAATGATGTTAAGAGAATAAACTCTCATCCTTGTCAACTCAACACTGCCCTTTCTGTGGTTGTTTTTTCTAGAACTATTGTGCTAAAAGAGCTAGAGCACAATTGTCAGGAATTCAAATTAATTTTCAGATGCAGTCAGTTTTTATTATTATTTGTCAACTACCAGCTAAACTGGAGATATACTCCCTTTATGTCCCACTAAATGTCAAGCTGGTGTTTTTAAAACCCAGACAATGTATTTCACATAAACCTTTACATCATTATTCCAAAGATCAAGCATCCTTTCACCTGGGAGCCACAGGAATGGTTGTTCCCCCAGCAACAGGATGTGCTTCCAGCTTGGCCAAGCAGTGAGATCCCTTTCAGGTATCTCCTGTCCTGGGTCTGGATGAGAGATCAACCCTACACATGGCCCAGTTATGCCAAGAAAAAAGGCTTTATGCTGGTGTGGCTGATTTAATTCCCTCACAGAGCAGCAGCCATGGGATACCTGCCACCTACCTGATATTTTGCTACTCTCGTTGTTCTTTGCAAAACAATTATTGCTGTAGCATTTGCTGGCAGTAAATTTGTCTGAACAAAGCATGAATGTGCAGGGAAGGCAGGATGGCAATAAAACTGCACACAAACACCAACAACTCACACTTCCACTTTGTTCAGTACATTAAGCCTTCCTCAATATTCTCCAGACTTGCAAAAACAAATACATCTCCCAGTGCTTGAACTTAAAGTCCAGTTATTCTCCCTTCTCGGCCACAAGTCTTATTCAAAGGAAATGTAAGACTAAAGAGCAAACTGCATGCATCAGAGTCAGGTCTCTGAGGGAAGAGTCCAAAACTAGAAAAGCTTATGAAACAGAGCTCAGGGTAGTGTACTTCTCTTGCCAAGGCATGAATATCTGAGTGAAACATCTCTGGCACATCTTGCTGAGGTCAGACAGTGTCTCCCAGTACTCCACTCCTCTGAGCCAGCTGGAAGGAATGTGCCTGTGCTGGATAGGTATGAAGGCAGAAATATTTGCATGACACATTTCTGCCCAAGTCATATTCACCTGCTCTCTGCTGACAGGTACAGATGACAAGGTCCTGAACTCCAGAGGAGGTGGAGGAAACTGTCTTAGCAGAAGCAGTGTTTCAATTAAACACGTGTATGGACACCACAGCATTTCCTCACTAAAATTTCCACGAAGCAGCACAGAACAAGTGCCTGAGACCAGACTTGGAAACCAACTGAAATGAGGCTGTGAGGCATTAGCCACAAACAAAAGGGTTACCTTCACCTAGAGTCCAAAATAACAACAAAATCCATGTGGCCACTAAGCCTGTAGTAGAGAAATCTGACCTGGCTTGCTGAAGTATGCAAATAAAGAAGTTGTAGACTATCAAGCAGTAATTTGATCAAATCATTTCCCTGTGGCTGCTCCTGTAGGTGCTGCCTGATGGCCAGGCAGTCACAGTCCTGTGTCCCTGTACACTTCACAAATGGGTTTTTGGATCCAATTCTGGCTTTCACCCCAGGCTTGGACCTCATGGCTCACTTATTCCAGTGGAAGAGTTTCCCACTGATTTAACAGCCTCTGAAGTGGATCTGAGAGGTCCAGTTCACAGGGATTTGCAGAAGTTTCAGGAAAACCCCAGGATATCCCATGCAACCTACACTTATTCTGCTGGTGGGAAGAAGGAAAGCCTGGAGCAGCACTCCATTTAGTGGGATGCACAGGAATTACAGCTGTGCAGGCAAATCAACCCCTAAAAGAAAAGCAAGCAGACATGCCAATTCAAACTCCACATGAGGTGGATTTCCAAAGAAATGCCTGTGTGCACAAGGGTGGTTCAAGTCTACTCAGAGACTTGAAAATCAGTAGCAGGGATTCTGACTTTCTAATTAAAGCTGAGTGATTATTTTTTATATATATGAGAGAAAAATCCAGTGTTGGAAGAGATTGTTGACAGAAATGCAACCAAAACCATTACAGTTGCAAAGGAGATGAAGGAAGGCTGGCACTTCCCAGGAAAATGGTAGGTTTTGATCAGAAATCAAGAAAGAAATCAGTGTTCTTCACCTTGCAACTGAGTCCACAAACTACTTTGTCAACATCAAGCTAAACAGAAACATTTTGGGGTACACAAGACCAGCTTGTAAGCAAGAGTATGGACAAGAGCAGGTCTAAATCTCAAAAAATGCAAGCAAAGCCACAGGCAATGGCTGCATTTAGAGAAGGAACCTGACAGGAACACAAACACTGAGTCAGCACATAGGTTAGGGCAGTGTAGCTTGACAGATGTGACAAAGATACCTGGAACACAGGCAAAAGCCACCACTCCACCATGGAAAGTGATAGGAGAGGCAGAGAGGACAATACCCACCTGGCAGAGATGAGGGAAGCTGAACCAAGTACCCCAGGAACTGAAAACTAAAAAGAAGAACCAGCAAACAGCAACATGTGCATCGATTAGGAACATTACCAAGTAAGAGAAAAATGCCTCCAGAGTAACTTCAGCTAATGAGAATCCTTGCCATGTACAAACACTACAGCCTAACCCCAGCCACGCTGCTAAGCAGCAGTATCAAACTGGAGGAAAAGGAGCAGCTGCTCCCTATACACAGTGAAACCATTTGGAGATGCATGAGCAAGCACAGGCAGCCAAGAAGGAGCTTGAAGCACAGCACTGTTATAGCAAAACCTTGACATGGCACAATCACTGTCATCTGTCCATGCTCAGCACTAGGGAATGGCAGTCAGGGATCTGCCTGCAGCAAACCCTGGGGGTGCTGGGGAAAGGAGGATGCCAACCCAGCCCAGCTCCAGCCTGGTCTGAAACAAGACAGGAGGAGGGCAGGGAAATCAATTCCTTAACGATGGATTTTAGGAGAATGATCCTTGAAAACTTTCAGGAATGCTGAAAAGAAACTCAGGTGAATTGGGGAATGCTCATGCCCCAGAAGATGCAGGGAGTCTTTACTTTGAGATCACCCATGCTTCCAGAGCTGGTGCAGCTCCTCTTATATTGAGCTGGTGCAATATAATTATCGGAGAGAATTGAAAAGAAAATAAAACGGTGAAAAGACAGCCACAAGATTATCAGTGTAGAAAAATGTACAGGGAGGATTCACCACCAGTTGCACAGGTACTTCCCTTCAGGATTTGACTGGAGGGCAAAAAAGGTTGTGTTTTCAGTGTTAGCAACATGCTTTAGGTCATTGAAATGACAAAAAGGACCCAAAACTCTTAAGAGAAAGCCAAGCAAAGCAGGCAGCTTCAAAACAACAAACACAGCACAGGTCTGGGCTCCATATACCAAACAATATGGAAGCAATGAAAAAAATCAGCAGATTATATCCAGGGTGGTGAGAAAAGGAACTAAAAGAAAGTTGGGGTACAGCCAACATTGCCCGCAGCAATTTGGTTTATCTAATTGTGTTAACACTGGTAAGTAGGAGATCTGAACATTTGTTACAAGAAAGGGAACAGATGTGGTTTTCTGGAGCATCAGAAAAGCTCAGCATCGACCAAACAAGAAAAGTGCAGTTTGCTTACCCCCTTCCTGCAGAAAAATGAAGTCAGACTGGAGCTCAGAGGACCAGCAGTGGGCTCATAAATAGGCCTGGCTGGAGAAAGATAAATAAAAAAAATCACCCCCATGTCATTCTTGACAAGGATGTCAGCAGTGGCTTTGTTGCCCTTGGGACAGTGCCACAGCCTCCAACTGCATCCCTGCACTGCCCTTTCCTTCAAAACACCACTGCACAAAACACTTACTTAAATGAGTTTGGCTATGCAGGAGGAGTAAGTGTTTGCAGATGTTTATTCTGCTTTAATTTTATCTTATTTCACAGTGAATCTTCAATTTAAAGCTCCTCATAAATGTCAGTCAGCATCACTGAATGGCTGTTAACTGCTGCAGCTTGGCAAATGAGAACCTCAACTCAAATATCAGGTTCTGCATTTCAGCAGTGTCTAAGTTCAGAAGTTAGCTAGATCAAAATTAAGAGCTTTGGAAAGAAAATACATTTAAAGACTGAAAAATAAGTTTAAACTGTATTGTTTGGCCAATCAGTTTTCAAGTATTTAAATCCAAGGAAAGATGACAGATTTCAGATGAATTTTAATACTATAGTCAAACTCCTGAGCATAATTAGTTAAAGCAGCTTCAAAATTTAGTTTTTAAATTACCATTTAAGGTAGCTAAGTAAAGGATTTTTTATTATGTTTCAGAGATTACAATAATTGAAGTTTACAGTAAATCCACAGAGTTCAATAGAATTAACTGGCTGGAAATCTCAGAGCATAAAACTGGTTTGCAGAGTTACATGTAAATGATTCCCAGATCCTCAACAAGGTGCCAGCCATGGAGAGAGCTGATTAGTCAGCCTTTGATTAATTGCCTGTTACATTAAAGCCAGGGTCAATCTACTCAATTAGGTGAATGTCTGGTGGAGATCAGAGATGTAAATCAAAACCTGCAGCAAAGGCTTCAGTGCAAGAGGAGAATGTTCCAGCAGCTTTTCTTCCCTGCAAGGACCTGTGTCCTCCAGACATCTGGCTCTCCAACCACAGCTGTGGATCATGGAATCCCAGACTGGTTTGGGTTTGAAGGGACATTAAAGGTCATCCATTTCAACTCCTTCCATGGGCAGGGACACCTTCCTCTAGACCAGGCTGCTCAAAGATCCATCCAGCCTTTAACACTTCCAGGGATGGAGCATCCACACCTTCTCTGGGCAGCCTCACCATCCTCACAGCCAAGAATTTCCTCCTAACCTCTAATCTAAGGCTGCTTTCTCTCAGTTTGAAGCCATTCCCCCCTTGTCCTGTTACATCCAAGGCTGCACCCTCTGTGGTGCCACCTCCAAACAGGCGAGGCTGGAGCTGCTGTGGGATAGGGAGAGACAAAGGGGGGACACAGCAAGAAGAGGCTCAGTGGAAGACAAAACCCAGTGGGAAGCTGTAAATCCCTGAATATGAGAAGCAGGAGAATGTCAGGGGAAATGGTGCAATGTGTTAAAAAACCCCAAGATTAAGATTAGTTTAAAACTCACCAGATTTTGACACTGTCCACAGGGTGGCTGGATATGGAGATAGAAATAAGGAATTATTTGAAAACTATAGTTATACCACAGAGACTGGGAAAATGTCTTGACAGGGTGCTGAAAACACTGTATTTTTAGACATTATAAATAACTAGTTAAAAACCTGTAATAGAGGAGCGACTCGTCCCCAGCAACACATGAGAATGGCTACTCTTCAACACCCTATAGAACAAAAAAGAAGCCCACAGAAGTCTAAGTAATAAACCTGGATTTGAAAAGGGAGAACTCCATAAAAATCAGTTCAGCATTACAAGGAAATAGGTGGAAAGGCATAAATACTTCAGGACACCATGTACAGATACTATAGGAAAGCAGCAAGGCACGTATTAATTCAAAATATTTTAAAAGAACCAAAAAAATCAATCTGTTGATTGGGATTGAATGGTAACTTAAGACAATTACTGGTTACAAAGCAAAAAACAGGAAAAAGCTATCCTTCAGAATGTGAACATGATGTTCAGAGGAGGAAAATAAAAACAGGTGGTGAACTTCTGTCAAGTTCAATGTGGAATCATAGGAGGGCAGAGCAAAAAACAACTGTGGTCAGCAATTTTCTAATGGCATAAAAATTTAATTTCAGCTCCTTTTCAAGTGTTGCAGAAACACTTTTGCTTTCCTTTCTGAAAGCTGTTGGAGTCACCAGTGATGGTGTACAAGGAGCACTCATGATGATAGGCCTAGACTACGAAAGGCAAATTTTGCACCAGTGCTACCTGCAGAGAAGCTGAAGGATGTAATTCAGGATTATTTTTACCCAGAAAAGGGATCTTGGTGAGTGCCCAAGTCAGTCACCAAGTTTTAGTTCCTTGAAAATAGCTCAGAGCTCAGGAACAAGGCAAAGAAAGAAACATTATGAAAACTAGTAAGACCACGAAAAGCATTTCCATTACAAATTCATACTACTCTCCTTTCTTCACTAGAGTGTAGAAGTCTTAAAAGACTTCTTCAAAGACTTTAATAGACACACCACATCATAGCACCATGCTGATACAGGCAACTTGAGTAATGAGGGGTCTGCAAGAGCTTCTGCTCAAGGAAAAAACTTAATTTTTTCAAATATAGAGGTAATTACAGGATCAGAGCAGATGGAGGGGTAATAAAATGGGGGTAATAAGTGTTATGGAGGTGGCAAATAAGGAATGAATTGTAACTACACCTTTCTAGAAAACAGCTAAAGGGCACACAGCAAAATGAGCAGGTATTAGGTACAAATCACAATGCATAAAAATAATGTTTTGTGCAACACAAGACTATGGAACTCACTGCTGCAGGTGTTGCAGAGCCTGGAAGAATAATATTTCAAAAACCAAACAAATAGATGGGTTCATCACAGGCCATCAAACATAACCTTTGCGTTAGAAAGTCCCAAGCTGATGACTGGCAGAAATTGGGAACACAAAGACAGACTCTGTTCTTAAATATTCTCCCCAGGTACTTGCTACCAGCCAGCATCAGAGACCTTTGCTTTGACAAAGCACAGCCACTTTTCTGGCACTGCATCACAGATTGATTTCTAGTTTAACTTTTAAAATTATTTTTAAATTTAAAAACAATCTGAGCCCACAGGATTGCAAGATGTTTACAAACTGTAAAAAATTAACTGCTTTGTTTGCAGCTTTCACTCAGTAAGTCAAAGAAAACAACTTTCTTCAGTAGCTTTACCTTTCCAATAAACTTTTCTAACCATTTGCTAATGTTCAGGGGCAGCAGTCCTAGCAGGAATGGTATCTGAAAGCTGAATTCCACTGCTAATCACCCAGCAACTAACAGAGAGCCAGGCCACCCAACCGGTGTGCTGTGTACACAGCAGTCAGGACCTGTCCCCTGGTCCTGCAGCTCACTTTACAAGATCATCACAGGTATGCCACAATGCCAGATCACCCCTAAACCAGGGTGAGGCATTCGTCTGGAATGGTATCTTTATTCATGATGCTTTTCCTGAGTGCTCTCAGTTTATGCCAGGCAGCACAGGGACAGGTCACCCCTCTGGCAGTGGATCCTTTGCCAGGAGGGTAGAGCCAGTTCTGGCTCTCCAGTACAGCAGAGATGAGGAGCTCCTGGGCTGGTTCAAGCAGTGGCTACAAGGATGATTAAGGGACTAGAGCTTCTCTCTTATGAGGAAAGGCTGGGCCTGTTCAGCCTCAAGAAGAGATGACTGGGAGGGGACCTCATCATTGTATTCAAATATCTTTAGGGTGGGTGTCAAGGGCATGCACCAGGCTCTTCTCAGTGCCAAGCAACAGGACAGAGGCAACAGGCACAAAATGATGCACTGGAGTTCCACCTAAACATGAGGAAGAACTTATTTCCTGTGCAATGACTGAGCCCTGGAACAGGTTGCGTAGAGAGGGTGTGGAGTTATCCCTCACTGGAGATATTCCAGAACCATCTGGATACAGCCCCGTGCTCTGTGCTCTGGGCTGGCCCTGCTGGAGCAGGGAAGTGGGACCTGCTGACCCACTGAGGTCCCTTCCAGCCTGACCCATTCTGTGCTTCCATCTACCAGAACACCAGAATCCTCTCCTCCAGCCTGGAGTCCCCTCCATCCCAAGGATAAACACTTAGAGTGGTTGTTCTCCTGGCCAGCAGTGGCAAAACAACTTCCTTCTTTCAGCCCCCACATGTGTGTGTAAGCAGGGGGACACCCAGGAGGCACTGAGAGGTTCATGGATGGCCTTTGCTGCCTGATGGAGAGGTTTGGGAACCAGGGCACGGAGCACCAGCCCAGCCCTGCCCCTCTGGCTCTTCCTTGCCCTTGGTGGGCATGGAAACCACAGAAGCCTTAGTCCATCTTCCATGATCCTTGTGGGTCTCTTCCATCTTGTGTCATTCTGTGATTCTGTCAGAGGCAGAAACCAGCCCAAGAATAACCATTACATTTGGGGGGAAGGGAACTTGGAAAACTTCTGGTTATTTTTTGAATGAAAAACACTCAGTTTGGAGAGAAAGACTTCATGTTAGCCTAGATTCCCTTCGCCTTTCTGGCACAAGTAGGGAAACACAGCCAAGTAATGAAAAAAGAGATGGGGAGGGAAAATGGGTATGGAAGGAAAAAGAGTGAGAAGGTAAATTAGAAAAGGAAAAAGCAATTGGCAGTGTATTCCCCCTCAACTGGGTGACAACAGTTAAGCTTCCAGCTTTTAAATGAGAATTTCTCCCAGAAAAATGACAGTATTTTTTATTTATCTTTTTCTTTGATGCTGCCAAGCTTGGCTGCCAGCAAAATAAGTTTTGAATAAAAATGTTTTGACCAGCTTTGCCTGAAACACTCAATTAGTGGTGAAGGGCAGAGCAGGAATTAGGTGGAGGGGCAAAAGAAGAGGCCAGCAGCTGGGCAGCAAACAAAGCCAGGCTGACAGAGAAGCTGGCAGCACTCCAGCCACCAGGCACCTGAAAAATCTGTGTTCAAGCTAAAAACCCAGCCCTTTATCTCAAGCAAGAGTTATCCTTTGAAGAATGTCCTGTACCATCTTCTCCAGGGAACTCCTCCAGGGTGCCAAAGTCCCTCAGACCCTGCTGGGTGCCCTGGTGAGGTCTGCAGGGCCTGGATTTAGCAACAGGGATGGACAGCACTGAAAATAAATCAAGAGGCTCCTTAGGAACCAGTCATTACAATGACAGTCACCAGGCTGTCTTAATATGACTCCAACCACGCTCCATGTACTCAAGTAACAGCTCAGATATAGCAGTAGGTCAGTCTCTTTTCAGTCCTCAGATTCACCCTCTTCCTTTTTCTAATTCTCTCTTTTATTATACAGTACATCTTTCAGGCATCTCTAACTCAATGCTCCATTTGTTGGCTGCCTGACAGGTCTCAAAAAAGCACATCTTTCCACTTCCAGAGCAATTCTGTTTAATCTTGTATGAAGAAGGTGTATCACTTAAGTAACTTTTTCCACCCCTCATTTTCTGCAGGAAAAAAAGGAAGAAGTTGGAAAGAAGAATGACAGAAATGTTTCAACCTAAACGGGAGCAATTTGCATGCAAATCAGGTTTTTCAGGTGCCACAAAAGATGTGGGTGCCCTGACAATCTGAAGGGAAGGAATAAAAAGAAGGGTGAATTTGACACAAACACTGTCAAGTGATGAACCTGAAACTTTTAGTTTCCTCACTGGGGCAAAGTGTCCTGGAGAGAGTTTCTTCCATACCACCTACTGTATTTATTTTCATTCTCATTGGCACTACCATAGTAAGAAGAAAAACCTATTTCTTCTGTGGGTATGCACCTTCTCAAAGCTCCTTGCATGCAAGAGCTACAAATGTAGTCAACATGAGAGTAGGTGCAGCTGGAGGTAAACCCCAGTGGGAAGTGGTTTTGTTGCAGAACTGGATGAGAAAATGAGTTATACAATCAATAAAGTAGCACCAGACTGCAGAGGAAGAGAGAATCATATGATGTACTAAACAACACCCAGGCATTATCAGCAATAAATCACAAAACTGGGGGGGTTAGCAGGGGCACAACAGGGGTTGCTGAAGCTTCTGAACACAGAGGAGCTGCAGGAAAGACAGCCACCAGCACTTTAGCTCAACCAGCTCCTCCCAAGGGAGTTTCTCCCCCAACAGGTAGCGTTTGTTATCCACAGAGAAAAATCTTTACACTCCAGAGCTGGCACTCCTTGCTCTCACTATGGTTATTTGTACTTTTCAGAGAGAAACCTTTCAGAGACTGATTCCCATGGACATCCAGATTCTTCTGGCAGGACTGAAACAATCTTTTGGGGAAGCTGAAGGCACCAAGCCCTGTGGCAATGGCTTCACATTTGGGACTGCTTCACCACACTGCAAAAAAGCCAGCAATGTGCTTTCATCAGAGATTGGGTTAGGTTGGAAGGGAACTTAGAGATCATCTTGTTCAAACCCCCCTGCCATGGGCAAGGAAACTTTCACTAGGCCAGGTTACTCAGATCCCCACCCAGCCTGGTCTTGAACATTCCCAGGGATGGGGAGTCCACCACTGCTCTGGGAAACCTGTGTCAGTGTCTCGCCACTCACAGAGTAAAAATTTCTTAATTATATTTATTCTAAACCTAGCCTCCTTCTCTTAAAATCCATTCCCCCTTGTCCTGTAACCCATGTCTTTATGAAAATTCCCTCTCCAGATCTCTTGGAGCTGCTTTAGGCACTGGGACAGCCTCAAAGTTCTCCCTGAAGCCTTCTCTACTCCAGAGTGAACAGTTCCATCTCTCTCAGTCTGTCTTGATCGCACTGTGATCAACTTTGTGCTTCCTCTGGGCTTCTTCCAACAGCTCAACGCCTTTCTTGTGTTGGGGTCATTCAAACCAGATCTGTAGCACTGCCATACACAGGCAGACAACATTTTCACTGGAGCCTCAACACCACATTTAACAGTTTTACACCTGAAAACACAAAGAGAGCAACAGAAGAAAACTCCCTGGCTTTGCCTTCCCATGGATTCTGCACAACAGACCTGCCGTACCAGGAGACCAGCAATTAGGTTAGCAAACATGCCACAGCTGCCCTTCACTAAAATCGACACATACCTGGTGTTGGAAAACTTTTACTGAGCACACGTTTTCCAAGTGTTCATTTTCCCAGGCTCTACTTCCATGTTCCCGGTATTCTAATGCAATTTACCATCACTGCTCTTACAAAAGAATTACACCCTTTCTAAAATAAACCGGGGCTATGTGACAGATCTAAACCAGCAAAATGCATCAGAGCAATTAGTGGTTCTGCTGCCTTTATGGCTCTGATTGGAATTCGGATCTCCGGTGAGCAAATACGGTGGCTCTGCATACGGGCTCCATCTGCCGGCACGCTGCTCTCCGGGCTCTGCTCGGAACATAGTAAACTGAAACAAAAACCTACACAGCCATCAATTACATTTTCTTCCCTCAGCCTATGAATTTCAATAAATACACCATCTGTTCATCTTCTGTGTGGGAGTTCAGTCATCTTCTTGGCAGCAATATTATTCTAGAGCAATTACCTGTGTCTTTATCACCTATCATTGTGCTTCATCATCTTTTCATCATGTGTAAAAACCAACCACTTTATTACTACAATTTCTGTAGGCAGCCCGGTCCTGTTAGTTACCATGGAGATGATCTGTCAAAAGAAGTCTACATTTAAAGAAGTAAAAGCTGTGAAAAGGAGGAGGAGAGAAACACAAAGAGCCTGAAATGAACTTGTTTCTCTAAGTCAGAGTTTAAACACAAAAGGCACATCTCAGGCAGCAATGCTGAGATGCCACTAACAGCCTACTTAGGGATCCATCAACCTGCCAATAAAGAGGATGAGTCAATGGCTCACAAGCATTACAATATGCTCAGAGGTCCAAGACTTGGCTTTAATCCCTCAGCCCAGCCCCACAACCCGCTCTTAGGAAGGCTGGTTTCTTATTACGATAAATCAAAAGATAAAGCCAGGGGAGGGAGGACAGGCTGTGACTACAGGCAGTGGCAATTTCCTCCCCAACCCCGGCGGTCACAGGCACGACAGTGTCTCTTACATCAGCTGCACTACCACTACAGTTTATACCCATTCCCGAAAATCTCTTGGAATTCATATTTTTCTTCCCCAACTTCATGCTGGTTTTGCCCCACTTTCTCTCACTCCTTCCACGGATTCCTGCTTAGCTCTGCTCTTTTGCTCCTTCCCTGACAGGCTGCACATTGCTCTCCTCTTTCCATAAACCATACACACACTTGCAGCTGTTCCACCTCTCTCTCTCCAGATTCCCACATATTTTTAAAGGCAGCTGTCAGTGCCAACTATTTACAGATGCTTGCTCCCTCGCCCACCCACATACATTCCCTGCCTTCACTTCATGAAATCCTGTTTTTCCCTTTGAATTTTTTCATCTCCTCCAGCCTTCCAACTCCCATCCTTCCAAGCTGTAATTGCTCTCGTGTTACTGCAAGAAAAATATTAGCAAAGTACAAAGGACTTGCTGATGCTCTGTGTTTCTAGGATGCATCATTAGCAGCCTTGAGCTGAGACACGCCGGGCTGCAAAGTGCTTTGGCTCAATTCATCCTTCTATCCCTGGAAGAAATAAGCGATCTCAGAGCTATCCAATTGGTTTAATATCAAGTACACATGCACTGAGTTTTAATGGTGTGGATTGTCATTCTGAACTGCAAGGGAACAAAAAGTGAACACCTAATATTCTCTGTGTTCACAGCTACCTGCTGTAATTGAATTTCCACAATCTTGCAAATCACAGAAAGACAGCTAGGGATGGAGATAACGTTTTCCAGTTCTCCAGACTTAAAAGCACTTTAATTTCTGTCTGACCACCTCGAGACTCAAGTTTCCTAAGTGCTCATACTTCCCACGGATTTCTGCCTGCAGAAAACTTTCTGCCTTAGATAGCTGAGTCTAAAGAGCCTCAAATTAAGAGACTGCAAAATAGGAGGGAGGATTACAATAAAACATTAATCAGGAAAAGGGAGAGAGTGATTAAAAAAATCAAAAATTAAAAAAAAATTAAAAATAAAAAACCCCTAAGGCTGTATCAGGAATGTGTTTCCAGAGTTCAGAGCAGAAATCTCATGGACAGAACCAAAAATATCAAATCTGAGAAAATCAGCATGGAGTGACAAAATGTGAACAAAACTAGAAAAAGAACACATTCTGATCTCATATCTGATCTCCCTTGAATATTTATTATGAAGCAAAAATTCTTCCCAACTGCCCCCTTAGCAGAAATGCTGTTGAAGAGAAACTGAAACAGACAGATCAGCCACTGCAACAGCTTCACTTGCTGAGGAAATGGCACCCACACACTTTCTTTATCTTTAAAGATATGGGCCTTGTGTTTCCTCTCTTTTCAGATACCTTTTGCAAGCAGGTTGAGCCATCAGCTTCCATATGGTGCTTTACCTTTTACAAGACAGGTCCAAGGAAAGTCACATTCCTGCTCCTTAGCGTGGCGTGCTGCTGCACAGATTGGATGGAGATGGAGAAGTGCCCAGGCTAAAAAGTGGTTTCCAGCATCCTGGGCCAACTTGGGCCGGCGCTCGGTAGGCAAGCTGTAGAAACTTCTGCTTCTGCTAACCTCATTTCCTCCAGCCAAGCCTTCCAGACAGGCTCAGTGGATGCTGACTCCCTGCACAGGATCTCTGTGCCCTTCCAAAGCAGATGCCCTCCACCAGCAGCATCTGTGCTGCCTCTGCCCTTGGCAGGTGCTGGCGGGAATCCGGGACAGACGCTGGCTCCGCTTTTCTCCTCCGCTTTCCTGACAGCTCTGCAGGGACAGCCAGGAGTGCTGTGCCCACAGGGAATGCTGCCTGCCCTGCCTGCTGCTCTGCTGGGGCAGTGACACCCCAGAACACCTCACACAAGGGACAGGGAGGGCAAGGTCCTCATGTGCCACTCCCATTCTCCCAAACCCTCACCAGCTTTGTAAAATTCGCTACTTCTGCTTACTCTTTTGCTTGAGCAGATGTCCCCAGTCAGTGCTGTGTGCTTGCACAGTGATTCTCCTTCTCTAGGGCTCTTACAAGGGTATGCAGGGGAGGGAGAAAGAAAAGCTCTATGGGGCTTGTGGTCCCAGCCTGGCTGCCTACAGCTTGTGAAAGACACGAGGAGCGAGCAGCAGCTGATGACAGACAGGCAAGAATAAAAAGTATAGGATAAAGAATTTCTTCCACTCTTTCCGTTAAATCAAACACACATAAGCCAACCCATTGCATACCTGGCTGGTTAAAAGGGGCAAGACACCCACCAGGAATGGGCCTTGCTGCTCCCTTGACAGGGCAGGAAAGGAGGAGCCAATATGACCCCTCTCACTCCCCTCCACTGAGCCAAAAGCACATTTCCCCAGTGGCACCCAGGAGCTGCTGCTGCAGTGACAAGCCAGATCACTGGTCAGAGCAGGCAGGAATTGCTCTGCAGGCCAGGGTGGCACAGCTTGGGGGGTACTTGCTAAGGGGAACAAGACATCTACAGCAACCCCAATAACATCAGCAGGCCCTGCACCTTCCCAGAGCAGCCTGGAGCACTGCAGAGCCCACACCACTGCCTCTGAGCAGGAGCTGTGCCTGGACAGAGGGCAGAAGTTATCTGTTCACCCCTCAGCAGCAGCACACACCTACAACCCCCTGAACAGCCAGTGTGAGCCTCCAGCTGCGTGCACAGCCATCACCTCCCCAGGCTGGGGTGGGAGTAGACAGAACCTGGGGTTTGGCTGCCTTCAGATGACACCTGCTGTCACTAATGGACACGAAATAGAAGAGTGGATTCAAATTACAGCAGTGAGGTTTGATCCCAATGAGGTAAAAGCCTTTATTTCAGGGTTTGCAACCCTTTTAATCAGGTGTTCTGATACAGGTTAACATCCTTGGCCAAAGGAGCCACCTCTCTGGTGCTATTGGTGGAACAAGAGAAAAACACATTCAGAACATGTGTGTGACATTGTTTTGAGAACCAAAACCTATTTACAAAAAACAGTCCTTGAAAGAGAAAGTTTCCTAAAAGATTTTTCCTTGGGATCAGATCAGCTGCTGACAGGCTGAAAACTCCCTCAGGCTCAGAAAACCATGTCCACAACCTGCAGCCACCACTGCCATGCCCTGTAGTCACCCTTGGCATGATAATTAACTCATGTGCTCAGCAGACATTCATGATCTGGGCTGGTGTTTGGCAACCCAGGTGTAAAACGAGCGGTGGCTGGCCAAAGCAGGCTGGGATGACACGTGGCATGCCAGATGCTCATCCAGCACAAGGTCACTGTTGCTTGATTTTCCTTCACCAGTGGCAACCACATGGTTGGACTACCTAAGTTGTGCTTTGAACTGTCATTTATTCCACACAGTTATCCAGCATCACTCTTTACCAAACCAAAAGGCAGCAAGAACTGTGGGAAAGGCACAGGAAGAGGCTACACACCAATGCTGGTGGCAGGAATAGAAACCAGGACCTAATTTGCCAGTGTGAAGGATTAGGTTAATGAAGAGGTACCATTAACACCTTTCACTTTTTCTTTTAACTTTGTATAAAGCCACAGACAAAGCAATCCCTACTTCTGTGATCAAAGCAGTGTTAATTAGTTCAGTTCACAGCATGTTTCTACCCTCAGCTCAGCAACAGCCTTGACTTGTTCCTTAAAAACTTAACAATAATAGTATTCCTGGCCTCACCCTAGGGCAGCAATTTCCTGGCAGTGCTGGATGGAGTGTACAGTCAGCACTGCCTGGCAGAGGAGCAGAGCTGGGCTGGACTGGATTCAAAGGCAGTGCACGGCTGAGGAGATGGTGAGACAGAAATCATCAATTCTGCCAACAGCCAGGTGGAAAAACAGGAGTTCCCACAGAGATTTGGGGGTAAAAAGGTCAGAAGATCTCAAGCTATCACGTTCCCTGTTGTTCTCATGTCACTTTGGGAATGCACATGCTTTTTTAATGTTCCATATACATTGCTGATTTATTGGCTGTTCTGCAGGGTTTTACAGCTTTTTCATTAAACAGCAATTAGAGCAGGCAGCCAAAGTCAAGTCCAGCCTGTGCACCGAAGAGGCAGAAAGTCCTGAGCAAACAGTTTTTCCTTCCTCATTTTAGGTTTGAAGAAGAAAGTGACACTGGATCTAGCTGATGCTTTACCTTGTGTCTGCAGGTAGCTGCATGCAATCTTAGTGAAAATTCATGAAAATATCATTGTCCATTCCCTTCATGTGGCTTCCTGCCCTTGTTACATACAGACATTTCAAGAAAAGAGTGAAGCTCTGTGCTGACTTTTGCTGATATTGACGCACAGTGCCTGTTTTTTACCCCTCACAGAAATGCAAGCACACAGCATCTGACTTTCAGCTAAACACACCAGCAATCCATTTGCACACTTTATCACATGGCTTCCCACACCAAGCAGATCTGGAATCCTTCAGCCTTCATGTGTCATTTTTTTCCTTCTATTTTAAAGCCCAAACCCCAGTTGAGATTCCCAGACAAGAAGCTGCAAGTCCTCAGGGAGCTCAGAGCATTTATCCTCTCCAGGGTACAGCTCATCACACGAGTTGCTGCCAGCAGTGAAAGACAGTTAAGATTCTCCTGACTAATACAAAAGTACAAAAGTAGCATAGAAATACTTCCATCAAAAGCCACTGTGTATTATTTTCTAGACCAGAGGAATCAAAGTACAGTGACTGCATAGTGTCTGGTAGCTTGCTGGGGGGAAAAAAGGGGACAATTTAAATTCCCAGCAAAAAATAAAAAACAAAACAAAACAAAAGTCTGTAGAAAACATGACACACAAGGAGATACAAAGAAAGGGGAAATAAAAAATCTCTATGGATAGAAGGGAGATCATCTGATCTCTGGATCTGTTAGCTATGATTCATCTGGATGTGGGGCAAAGGGATGGATCTGTGGTCCTCTCCAGCTTTATTTTCTGTGATTATCTGTGCTCCTCAGCACTCATAATTCATGACATGCTTCTGGTGCTTAGTGTACAAAGCCAGCCAAAACAGGACTTGTTTCTCATTTTGCTCAAGCTATAGACTTTCCTCATGAAAATAATAAGGTCTCAGTTTAGCCTGGGGTCCTAAACATCCAAACAAATAAGAGTAAAAATAACCACAACTAAACAACAAAAAAGATAGTAATTCTGCAAAAAAGAAAGTCAGTATTAAGATCCATTAGGCAGAGAAACACAGCATCTATCAAATTTATTGCTTGGTTTCAGGACTTGGGAAGATTCTCTTCATTTCCTGTACCTCTTGAGTATTTACTATGTCCCCGATGAGCTAAGTCTCCCAGAGTCATTTTAATGTCATGTTCTAAGCACTTCAGTGTTGTAAATCATCGATTTTTATCTTCTTCTCCCAATCAATGCAAAGATATTTATGCTGAACACATAAAAGCACTCGACACTATAGAGAAACCAATTACACCCTGCGAGACGTTCGCTTTTGGTCGTTGACATCATGGAATTATCCATTACACTTTGCACATGCCTGCCATTGACAGGAAAGCAGTGTGACCTTGCCTGCCTGCAGTTTGCATCCCTGCAGGAGCTGGAAGCAGAGGTGCCCATCCCTGACTGGGGAGCCCCTGAACTGCAGACTGTGAAAGCTGGGTGGAGTCGTGAAAGGAGAAGCAGCTCTCATGTCAGCCCTGCTCCTGTGCTTGCTGTCAGAGGTGAGGTGCTGACCAGACAGATTTTCTTCTGCCTGCAGTCACCCTTGCCTCCACAGCCCCAGGGACAGGCTGGAAAACTTCATTATCACTCTGTGTTTGCCAGTGCTTCAAGGATGGCTCCCACATCCACCTTCTGCCAGAGTGCCAGGCAGGTCCTTCTGTCTCTTCCCACTCCCACACACCGGGCTAGCAATGACTGCATCAAACTCCAGGGCAGGCACACACTACAGCACCTGCAAATTGTCTATCCCTTGTGGCTCCCATACTCCGTGGTGCTGGCAGACAGGTTCAGGGACTGAGCCAGGAGCCAGCCCTTTTATCTTGGCAAAACTGCAGCAGACTTGTCAAGTCTCAGAGCGATTTGCGTTCGTGACGCCCACCAGTCCCTGTCTTGCACTTTCTAACGTAGCAGCAGCAGCAATTCCCACCATCCCAGCAGAGCACTGCCGAGTCTGTGCTCCCTGGAAAAGGACCCAGCACCAAAGGGCCTCCCAGGAGGTCCTGCCTTCCCATCCTCAGCATCAGCTGCTCACTCTCTCTCTCTCTCTCTCAGCCATGGAAAGGAGCTTTCCTGCCACGCTGTGACTGACAGTGGATGTGCCCTGCTGCCACATGACTCAGTGCTTGCTTTCTCACAAGTTAGACAAAAGAATGTTTCTCTCAGCATCAAAACAGTATTTTCTGAGGAATAAGTGTTGAACAAGACCGTGCAGGAGAGTGCTGTGCTTTCCCTAGCACTGCCACCAACTTTGCCTTTCCATTTCAGGTGCTTGCTCAGATTTTCTCTGAAGATGGCACATGCCTGGAGCTCCAGCAGGTGAGGAACAGCCCTCACAACTTGCTCAAGTGAATTGAATTTGATTTTGAACCTTGGTAGGACCTTCCAGTGTAGAAAGTAATGCCAGGGAAGTTGGGGAGCTGTAATGGTTACATCAGATCCAGACAAAAGCCATGAGCACAGCTTTAATATCAAAAGAAGGAATATTAAACTCCAAATCGTTCTCTCTCCTTGCAAGTGCAAGAATTACAAAAGCAGTGACACCAGCAGAAGCTTTAGGGCCCAGACTCATCATGTTTGCTTCTCTAAGTTCCCAAATGACCCAGCTGAGTGAGGCAGAACTATCTCTCATTAGTAGAACAATTAACTTTCTGTGTGCCTAGGCACTGCTTATACTGAATCTATTTTAAGTTTCTGAACTTTTCCTTAGGTGGTGTTGAGGGATTTTTTTCTTATTGTTAAAGCAGGTAGAATTCAGCTGAGTTCACTGCAGATCACCCCCATTAACAGGAGGCCAAATCACTCAGGGGAAAAAGGGCAGTAGAAAGCACCACGGTATTTAAAATCCAACAACCATATTTTGACTCTCAAATTTTACAAAAATAAAATCCCTTCTCCCTATTATTCACCCACTTCTGAACACCTGGAGCATCAGGCAGGCAAAGGAATGGTGTGAGAGCACCAAGCAGAAAAGATGTCCCTTATCTCAAAGGAGAGTGCACACAAAAGAAATGGTAATGACAAGAACTTGCAGCACATTAATTCAATGGCATTAAGCCCTTTGGCTATCTCCTTTCTCCAAAAATCAAAGCAGTCTGAAATAATAACAGTATGAAATTAAGCTGATTTCATGCTCTTAAATCTAAACGAAGACAGTACACACGGCTTGGTTTTAAACCATAGAGGAAATAACAGGCTTCATTCAGGAGACTGGACAGGAATTTGGCATCATTCTGTTCATCTGCTTTACAGTCATACCTTATTTAATTAGGAAACACATAGGGAAATAAATTGGTACAAACATAAATTAGCAGTAATCTCTACTACAGTAATACCTATGCAGTATTCATCAGGCAGCAGACAGTCTGATTCACAAAGTCTGTTACCAACAGGTCTCCTACTAGAAAATTCTGCATTTTGGTGTCTGAAAACCAAGGTGGTCTGACAGGCAGCTTGCTCAATTCACCTGGACAAACATCAGCAGCAGCAGCTCTTCCAAAAACCATGGAGAAGGTGGATAAGTACTGCTGCAAAAGGAGAAATAAGTTACTGTAGAACTGTGGCATTTGTAGGTCTCGTGTACCTTCTCTTTAAAGGAAGAACTGAAGAAAATAAAGAAAGCAGATAGAAGGGAGAGAAGAAACATGGCTTTTTTTTAAAAAAAAGTATTCTTCTGGAATTAAATATAAGCAATTTCCCTTCCCTCTGGTTGAAATGAGAGCATCTTATTTTTCACCTCAGTTATGTAAAGTCCTCTCTGTTATCTACAGCCCCTCCTTTCCTCTCATCATCTCTAATTTGCATAGAGGAACAAGATGTACTCTACTTAGAAAACAAACAAATACGTATTTCAAAGTATCAGTTATCTAATGCTGAGCCCACATACAGATCTTTTGCATTCACCCAGAGTAACTGCTTGGGATAATCTCCTCTCTCCTGCTGTGAAAGGCAGTCGATTTTAATTTGGAAGAAGTATTGCTGCCTTGAAAGCTGATAGAAGTCCCTGATGTGCTGCCTTACAGATGGGTGTTGGTGGCACAGTCCTGGCTCTGCTGGATTTCAGCTCTGGTTCCTCCATGCCCAGCACTGAACGAGCCCCTGTCCACATGAGCAGCACAGTCCACACAGTCTGGAGACCTGAACTCTCTCACAGAGCAAGAATCCACGTGAAATGTTCATTAAATAACCAGCCAGCCATATACAAGCTGTTTATGGGGTAGCAAGGAGCTACTGACCCCTTGTGACAGCAGGAGCAGACTCCAGGCTGTGGCTCTCGACATCCTGAAGAGCCACAGCCTCCATCACCACCCTGCATTCTGCAGGCAGCCCTGGAGTATCATCAGCAGGCAGGTGTGTGTGGCACATCTGAGCTCCCACCTGAAGTGAATTCAAAACCTTCCAGCACAGGGAAATTTTGCTTCAAGCTGTGCTCTGCTGACACAATGATTTATTGATTTATCTCTCTACAAGGGAAACAGGAGCACATTCAGTCAAAGGATGTGTTGCATTATAAGGCTGTGCTGGAGAAGGGGAGAAACAGTGTGAAAACAAATAGTTTTTATGTGGATTCTGCTAGGTGCACAGGAGGGATGAGCTTTGGTTTGTTTGTTTCCTTAAATTTTACACAAATATCATACTTTTTGTTTTTAAGAAATTAAAACCTTTTCAAAATTTGTACAGCTGGTCTATAATGTTCAGTGTTCCTCTAAAAAGAGGGCTCAGTCTTCTTGGTACAAAAAAATTTCACCAACCAAAACTCTCTGTGAAATAACAAAAGCTACTGCTTAATTCTATCTTATTTTTATCTGTTTTAAGTGATCATCCTGCAGAGTAAGATAAACGTACGTAAAAGTAAAGATAAATTCCTATAAACGAATCCTGGAGGCACTCCCATCACAAGGATGCTGCACTGCCCTCTAGAGCCTCTCTCACTTTCTCATTCCAGCATCCAGGCAAAAATTCTTACAAACCTGGCTCTACAGACACCACAGAGGGGAGTGCTGTCTAGCAGATAGGAGTCATGGTCAATAATTAAGATAAGAATTCAGATTCAAACTCTTCAGGTGGGTGTCAGTGTATTTTGGACAATATTTCACCTGTCCCTGCATCTATTTAGGAAGGCACATCTATGAAAACAGTTATTGTCTTTTAGGAAGGACTTTCAAAATCTGCATCTCCATCTCTTACAGAAATAAAGAATATAACAAAGAGAAAAATAAATATTGTATTTTAAATTATTTGCTCCTTTCCCCGAAGTCACAGCTGCTCCTGTAACTCAGATCACAGGACAAAGAATCTACCTGGTCCTTTCAAGATAGAAAATTGCTGCACTCAGACCTGCTGCATCCAAATTCTGTGCAGTGCTAGAGAAAGATGGATATTGCTCCTGTGAGTGTTTTGCTTTGATTTTAAATTAGTTTTAGTTCCTTTCTCTCAGATTCATAATGAAAGAACCTCCAACACAGCTCACTACCATACCTACATACCCACCTTCGAGCAGCTGACTGTAACAATTTTTTCCATTCATAATCCTGCAAGGAGAGGATAAAAAATACCCTGACATATCAAACTACAGCAAATGTCTGTGTCAGTATCAGATCCTAACAGCCACATGGACACATTTGCATCACCCTTGTAACAGGAGGTGGGCTGGTACATCTCCCTCTCCTCTGGGATTGGCAGAGCATCTTCTACACATCATTCCAGACCTCCAGCTTCACCCCCACATACTGTCCCAACAGCTGATGTCAGCCTTGAAGTCCTGAAAGACACAGCTTTGCCCACAACAGGGGGATGAAATAAAGACCTGTTTGGTTTGGTTTGTCACTGCCCACTGCACAAATGCTGTGGGAGATGATTCATTTCAAGCACGTAACAGGCCACGTGCCTGAAGGGACACAGACACACAAAGTACCCTTCAAAGGACACAGAGATGTGGCTGAGCCACCCTCCTGCTGCCCATTAGCAGCTGCCTGCTGACCTTTGCAGCAGCACTGAGATCAGGTCTGGAGAAGGAGGGCTCTGCTTCATGAGCCACATAGGGAAAAGGGAGCGGGAATAAGGAGCGCTGGGGGAAAAGCAAAAAAGAGAAAAGAATGGCTGCCCATTTGCTGAAAAACATGCTGGGAATTACAAAACCAGGACTGCTGGGACCCTCTCAAAGAGGTTTGAGTTTATATTCAGACTTACACAGCCACAGGAAATGAAGAGGCTCTAGAAGATAGTCCTGGACACTGCCCAGACCAACAGCTGGATTCAGTGGGAACATCAAGGACTGCATTTGTGTATGCCATTTCTAGTCACAGAGGAAAGGAGCACAAGACACATCTCTTAAGAGTTTTTCAGGCTATATGCCAGCGTCTGGAAGAGGACTGAGGTCTCAGAGGAGCATCACAACCCCTTAGTCTCAAGCAAACATGATAAAATAGTCAAGAAGTTGGAGATTCAGGGTTATTCTCTGAGTTTATCTGTTTTGCTAAGCTCCATATCATCTCTGCTGTACCCTGCCCCACCAAGCCTGAGCTTGCATGGAAATTACAGCAAACTAAACTCACGCCATGGCTTGACTAAAGCACCTTGTGTGACACTGAGCCTGCTCAGGAGATCTTCTATCTCCTTTTCTATTAAAGTCAGAAAAGATCACCTGTCTGCTATAAGACACACTCTCCTGCATGTCACAAACATGGCTTTAAAGTCTTTAGCTTCGCAAGGCTCAGTGTAACCAAATCCCTGCTCCCTCTCATGACACAGGGACTTCCCAAAGGCAAACTTCCTCTACAGCTTACTGTCACTGCCCCTCTCCTCCAGACCCCCAGGAGCACCCTCAGCTGTCTCTTAGTTGGGGTCTGAGCTTGGCTCATTCAGAGGCCTCTCAGGTGGAAACTGGAAGGAGCTCGCTCTTGCACTCTCGGGAACAAGATGTGGATGAACAAATGTGCCCTCATGTTTTAAATGCTTCCCAGTCCTCCTGAAAGCATTGTGCTCCGTTGGCTTATCCATCTTCACCTGCACTCCCTTCCCTGCTACTCTGTCCTCAGAGATGTACTGCAGTCTCTGTCCAAGACAAAGTTGGAAAGCTTTTAAGTTGGCCAAAGGTACATCACACTGAGTCACACTCAATTAACTTAATCAAGTATTTCTCTAATCAAAACATACGTTTCTGGGCTGGCAGTTTCTGACTCAACCACAATTCATTCAATCTTAAGGAAAAATCATTAGAAAAACCATCTGTTCTCTTTAAATAGAGGAACTATTTTTGTGTTCATAATGAGCCCAAGTAATTATAAAACAAGTGGAGTGATTTTCAAAAAGAAAAATAAAAAGAGAAGGTAAGATAGCTGCTACCTTGTGATTATTATGGTATTAACACATTTCCAGCCACGTGAAGTCCCGGCCTTCCACTCCTCACCTTATTATGCAACGTGTAACCCATTGTCACCCCATTAGCACAGTGAACGCTACTGGGAGGCGCTGGGGGCAGAGTGCAGAAGAGTGAGATTTGGTGAATGAATATTTACATACTAGAACTGAACACCAGCAGAATCCCAAAGTTAAAGTTCTCAGAAAAGGGTTGATTCTCAGAGGAAATCGGTGACAAGGTCCCACGCAACTGCTATTTTTATGTGCCAAATTCAAGACTTCATTCCTCAAAATCATCAGTCAGTTGACACCTAATCCTAGGGGATCTGACATTTTTTGCATTAAAATTCCCTGGGCACCCACCTGCTCACAGAAACCATGACAGCATGAACCAAAACAGCAGAGCTCTTTCATACCTAATCCTTCTATAACCCATAGCACAGAAACTTCTGCCTACGTTTCCTGGTGAGATCATCTATTACTAAAGAGATGAAGAGATGAACATGTGAGATCATGTGGGCAGCACTTTTCCTTTCCACCATGGCTGCAAGGTGGGCCAGCCCTGAGGCGAATCCTAGAAGGATCTGAACCCCACCATCTTCACTGCCCTGGCCTGTGGGGCACACCTGAAGAATTCTCTCTCAGTGAAGAGTTCTCTCTCAGGATTCTCCCTGCTGGAGCTGCTCCTTCTCAGTGTTCAGTGGGCCAAAGAGAAAGGCCAGAGGAGCACAAGCCCATTTTGAACTCCATTGTGGGAAAGTTTCCTGATCCAAGGCCATCTTGGCTTTTGGCTTGTGCTCCTGTGGGTGCTGCTGCCAAGCACAGAGAATGTGGGCAGCAGTTTAGGAGTCTGAAGGCTTCTCTTTCCAGCCCAAGAAAGGGGCACATTCTCCCTTTTTGCTGCTCTGCCTCTCACATTGGTTGACTTAGAGCAATACACACAGGCTGCAGGGCTTCCCATGGAGACACCTGGCAGGTTACTGGGTCAGTCTGACTGCTGTGTTTAAGGTCTGACAAAAGCCCCTCATGGATCTTGCTGCAGTGTCTGGGAAGGAAACATTCCCTCAGGGTCTCCAGCTCTGGAGCGAGAAAGCCAAGCACAGCTCCCAGTTTTCCATTGCCCTGGAGGGAGATAGGGGAAGTGAAGAGAGTAAAGAACCAAAAAAAGCAAGGAAGCAACAGGAGGGCAAATAGGGAAAAGGGCAGCTCTGGAGATCTGTCCTTGTTCCTTCAGCAGGGCAAATAAATGACTACATACTCTGCATAGTTATTGCTGTGGAAGCACTGAAAACAAATGTGCTCACTAGAATCACTCCTTCACCCCTTGAGATTGCCTGTTGGGAAATCTTTAATCCATTCCTTTTCCTCTAAAAGGGGGACCTGCAGCTCTGTTCCCAGAGCTGCTAGCACATTTAAGTTATTTGGTGTTTTTCTTCACTCTGTAGCACTTGGACTCAAGTCAGCACAAAAGAGAAGGTCAGCTTTGTTTTATACTTCTGTTGCCAGCTTGTGTTTTTACTGGAGAAATATCTGGAAACCAGAGGTAAGCAGAGTAAAGGTCAGAGCACATGGTGTGTGTGCTTTTTGAGATTTAAAACCACTGATTTTTCAACATTAGCTTACAGATTTGGGAGGCCTGGGCCAAGGAGCAAGAGGCAACACTGTCACCTTGACATTTCACAGAGCCTGAAGTGTGTAATTCTTGATAGGACAAGGAGTAATGGCTTCAAACTGAAAGAAAGTAGGTTTAGATTAGATATTAAGAGGAAATTCTTGGCTCTGAGGTGCTCAGACCCTGGCACAGGTTGTTCAGAGAAGCTGTAGCTGCCCCACCCATGGAAATGTCCCAGGCCAGGCTGGATGGGGCTTGAAACAATCTGGTCTAGAGGAAGAGGATGGCAGGGGAGATGGAACAAGATGATCTTTAAGGTCCCTTCCAGCCTAAACCATTCTGTGACTCAGACAAAACCTAAACCAGTTTTCAGAGTGGCAAGGAACAGCAAATCCCCTACCTCCTCTGCCCCACTTCACAGCACATGCCCCAGAAATAGAGATCCAGGAGCAGCACCAAACCAGGACCCACTGAGCTGTACCAGCATGGACAGCACTGTCTGAGGGCTCCTCCTCCAGATACAACTTTCCATTTGTCTTTACTAAATTACAGCTCTCTGGCCATTTTGTAGTTTTGGACAGATCAGATCATGTGGCCTGGGTTCCTGGGTAATGAAAAAGGTGAGGTTGCCAGTATTTGGGCTAAAATGAGAATATCAGAGAAAGTCAAGACTCTGTAACTGCGTGGTAGGACCACTATTTCCCATCCATGAAGTGTCCCTTACATATGGATCTTACATAATGAGTATGTGTAAATACGTGATTCATGCACAATTAGGTGCACATCACATGGTTCAGTCCATGACAGCACTGATACACAGCGTGAAAAACCTGCAGATTGTCAGAGCCCTCGCTGGGAACTGCCTCAAAAAACACAATAGAACTTCCCAGTGCAAATTATGGCAACAGAAATACACCCTAATTTGTTAACAGCCTGTCTTCTGACTTCAGCATGAAATGAGTTCTGCTTCCGCTGAAAAGTCTGTGATACAACAGTCATATAAAACCCAAGTTAAGCTGGGGAAAAAATTATTAATGTTATACTGAAATGCAGGGAATAAACCAAGCAATTCGAACTGCAGAACAAACCCCAAAGCACTGCTGCAAAATGCTGTGAGCACTTGTACATCTCATCTCTTACAACTTCAGTAAAAACTCAACAAGCATTTACTCTGAAGTACAGCAACAGAATCTCCTGGACTAATTTTTCAGCAGGGCTCCCAGCACAGTTGGATCCCCCACATGATGACCAATGGATATAATTGCAGAGTTGATGTTATAGAAATTCTAAAATAATTTTTGTACTCAGAAAACAAAATCATTTGTAACTACACATTTCACAGAGCATGCACATTTTTGTAAGACCTTAAAGGCAAATATCACAATTTCACCAACTAAAATCTTCAACACCTTCATCAAACAATAATAGGTATTTTACCTAAATGTGTGGCTCTGAAGTAAATCATGAGGCAAAAATATCAGCTGCTATAACAAATAACCTTCTAGTCCTTGTGGCAATGAAAAAAAAATGCCTTCTTTCCTTCTATCCATTTCTCTGGAGAGAAACTCTGAAGATTTCAAGTGCTGCAAAACAAGAAAGAGGACAAAATCCACCCACACATGAAGCATTTTTTGTGATTTCTATGGTGATTGTGTTGTTCTTCAGGGCTGACTCAAAGTTTTAAGCACAAAGCATAACCATGGATGTTATGCAAAACGGGTTTCAGACAAGAAACCTTCTTAGGTTGTTTCAATAAAAGTTACTGATGGAAAACATTTGTTCCAAAGAGCCACTAGGAAACAAGAGAGAAGAAATACCCACTCTCCATGCCCCCTGCCATTGTCTGAGAAACACACAACAAATGCTTTTCTGCAGTCAACAACATCAAGACCCCAATAATTGCCTTTAAGCAGCGGCCCAAATGCTTATCTTGAGATCAAATTCACATTACCAGCAGGAATCAGCATTGTGTAGACGTCTTCTATTTGCAGAATCCCTCTCCCCAGACTGGAGGAAATAATGCTTAGGAAAATAGAAAGTACCACACCAGTGAGCAATAAATTATTTTAGAAAGCTCTCTTCTTTCAATTGCAGTGAGACACCAAAAGGGCCTGAGTAGATCCTTGTTAAAATTACTGGGTTTTTGTTCAGCTGCTAAACACTTTTGTTCCAACTCTGCATGCACTTGATTGTCAGGATAACAGGATGGGAAACATTTGGGAGAATTATTTTTTAATTTATGTACATTATCTGAATATGCTCCCTAAACACTTCTGAGATGTAAACCACATTTTGATTTTTATAAGAAGTACTTAAGTGTTTGAAAGCTCTGGTTTTCACCCAAACTAAGTAGTTCTGGCATCTGCAAACCTGTATTTTTTTTTTTTAGAATAACAGCATTCTTAAAAACACGCCTGCCAGCTGTAGGAATAAGCACTATCTGCGAGTTCCCAGATGCTTTCAAACCATATTAAAGCCAATGAAGGTTAATTAGGACTGACTCCCCACTACTTGGAGGCAACCAAGTGTCTTATGTATTTGAGTTACTAAAATAATAATAATAATAATAATAATAATAATAATAATAATAATAATAATAATAAATTACAAAGCACTATAGAAAGAGCACAGGCAAACATGGAGGGGGAGCAAAATCCCCACAGTCTCAAAGTCAACATCAGAGTGAGGTCTGGTCTGGTGGAAGCTGTCCCTGCCCATGGCAGAGGAGTTGGAATCAAATGTTCTTTAAGGCCCCTTCCAACACAAACCATTCTAGGTTTCTGTGGCTGAATCCCAACACAAGTCCCAGCTGTGCTTCCTGCAAGGGCAGAGAGAGGAAGAGAGGGGCCAGAATGGTACGAGGTGCCCTAAGGAAGAAAATAAACCAACCCCATTCCATCCCTGCCCTTCCCCAGTGCCACTCAGGGCCCCTGCGCTCCTCTCACCGGGAGCTCTCAGCAGGGTCACCACACAGCCTGTGCCAAGGCAGAGGTGGGGACTGTGTGCATGAGGAGATGCCAGCCAGCTGCTCCACACAGGCTGCAGTGCAGCTGTCATCCCACAAGCAGAGGGAGGAACAAGTGTAATTTTGTGGGTCTGTGCGCAGGGTGGGCTCTGTTGTACCCTCCCAGGAGCCCTTCTTTGGCTGAGGCTGTCTCTGTCCTCCTCAACCTGTCAGCTGCTCCTGATGCAATCAGAGACTTTGTTCTTGAGATCCTATCTCCTCTTGGCACTGCTTCTCTCAGGACTTCACAAATGGCATCTTGTCTCCCTCATACCCACTGACAAGGCTGCCACAAGGTCACTTTTCATTGCTTTAACCAAGTCCTGCAGCTGCTGATGGATGGTATTGGCAATTTTGACTGTGTTTACCCATCTGTTCAGTCCTCCAACACAAAGCCAATCTGTCTGAAACATGAAAAGGAAGGCATCCAAGAAGTTCATTCCAGACAGCACAGATAACTTAACATCCCTGAGTGATTAAAGCATGCCTAACTGGATTTGATTACAATCACTGGGTGTGTATAATATATAATATATAATATATAATATATAATATATAATATATAATATATAATANTGCAATATGTAATATGTAATATATATTATATATTATATAATATATAATATATAACATATATTATATAATCTATACTATATACTATATGCTATATGCTATATACTCTATTATATATAACATACAACATGTAACATATAACATATAATATTTTTTATATATCATATATGACATATGATATATGATATGTTGTAATATATAATAATATACACCTATAGGCTGGGTGTCTGTGTATCTGGTTGATAACCATATTCTCCTCTGATTGGGAATTTATCTCCCAAAATTACACAAAGAACAGTCTGTGCAAAGTCAGAGTGCCTAAATAACAACCAACCCCACCAATCTGTAGAGGCAGTGGCTTGCCAGCTCTGAGACAGTTTAGACTCAATCCCTGGCTGGATAATTGATCAAACTTTCTCTGTGCAGAACCAGAGCCATCAACAACAGATCACACAAATGGGACATGAGCACAAAATCTCCTTAATGACTATTCAGCCCTGTCAGTCATGACATCAACCTACCTAAGGCACATCAGAGGCTGCTTTTCAAAATAAAGCTGCCTGATGTTTTTAGAAATGTCCCCTGATAATTATGACTGCTCCTGTTTACTTAAGAGATGTCTTTACAGCTGAGCAGTGCCACGGAAGGAGGTGCCCAGATGGAATTCACTTGTTTCCCACGTGCACAGGAAGAAAAAGAGCACTCCAAGGAGGCCAATAAACATCCCAAACTCCTGCAGATGGGTCCCTCAGGAAGTGCTGGCATCATTACTTGGAGCAAAGGCAAGGCACAGTGCTGCACTTCCCAAAACCTGACACATCTGGAAGTGCTCTCACTGCCCCAACGCTTCCAGCACATCCTCATCCACACCAAATAATTACCCCTCTGCACTGAGCAGGGCCCATTCCAGGGTGACCTGAGCATATTAAACCAGTGCTACAGCTGTCAGTAGCAAGGCTATGGGGATGCATTCGGTTTAAGGCACCCTGCAACCTCAAAAATATTTGGTTTGGTAACTCACTTTTGTCTTCAAACCTCTAAAAATGTTATTATAAGCCTGGCTGTAGGATTCACAAGTCCAGCAGCCCTTTAGCTTTTGAATGCTCTCTGCATCTTTGAAACTGCAGCCCCCCCACCCAGTTCTTCAGTGAAGCCTTTTCTACCCTCTCCTCCAAGACAAATAAAGGTGCCTTTCCTTGTGAAAAACAAACTCTCCTCAGAGACAGCATCTCTGGAGAATATCCTCCCCATCCCTCGAATCAAAACAGGAAGGAAACAGATTGTAAATATTCTCCAATTTACTTTGAAGTCTGACTATGTATCTAAATGTTTTCTCACAGGGACAGGTGCATATGCACAAATACAGGCTCTTTGTGGAAGTACTTATGTTCCACATATTTAGAAAAGAGCATACAAGTGCAATCAATATTTTCCACAAAGCAGACGTTTTTTTAAGATTTGCTTTCAATGCAGCCAGATGTGATGCAGGTCTATTATTAGCAAGAATTTAGGCAATGTTACATCAAAATGAAACAAGGAAAACCAAAACCAAGATACAATGACATGAACTTTCAATATACTTCCAGTATTTGAAAGCTACTCTGAAGAGTCATATATATGTTTCCTCTTTTAAATATATTCTCTTGGGAGATCTTTGATTTTAAAATATACAGAATGGTCTTAATATTATGAGGATACCATTAAATCATGAAATCATTTAGGCTGGAAAAGACCTCTAAAATCACCAAGTCAAATGAGCACTGCCAAGGCCATGTCCCCAGGTGCCACATCTACACCTTTCAATCCCTCCAGGGATGGTGACTCTACCACTGCCCTGGGCAGCCTATTCTGATGCTTGACAACCTTTTCCATTATATTTTTTCCCTAATATCCAATCTAAACCTCTTCTGGCACAGCTTGAGGCCATTTCCTCTTGTCCTATTCCTATTGCTTGTCCCCCACAGAGCCTGACTGCCACCTGGCTGTCCCTCCTGACAGGGAGTTGTAGAGTGAGAATGTTCCCCCTGAGCCTCCTTTTCTCCAGGCTGAGCCCCTTCAGCTCCCTCAGCTGCTCCTCATCAGACTTGTTCTCCAGACCCATTCCCAGCTTCCTTCCCTTCTCTGCACACACTCCAGCTCCTCAATGTTTTTCTTGATGTCAGAGGCCCAAAACTGAACACAGGATTTGATGTGCAGCCTCACCAGTGAGAGCAGAGGGAAAATCACTGCTCTAGTCTGGCTGGCCATGCTGTTCCTGACACAGCCCAGGATGCCATTGGCCTTCTTGCCCACCTGGGCATACCTGGCTCATGTTCATTGCTGTCAGCACCCCCAGCTCCTTTTTCTCCAGGCAGCTTTCCAGCCACTCTGCCCCCAGCCTGTGGTGGTACATGGGTTGTTGTGATCCAGGTGTAGGACCTGGCACTACACCTTGTGGGCTCAGAATATTTGGCTTAGTCCATCAATCCAGCCTTCTGCACCCCTCTGCAGAGCCTTCCTTCCCTCCAGCACATCAACACTCCCACCCAGCTTGATGCTGTCAACAGCACACTCAGTCCCTTCATCCACATCATCAATAAAGGGCTAATCAGCACTGGCTTCTGCACCTTTAATTAAAACCATTAAAAATGTAGTCAAATGATCCACAGTTCTGTTTGGCACTGACTTGAACTGTGTCCAAGCTAAACTCATTTCTAATTGAGCTGAAGCCATAGTTACTGGAAACCAAATTTCCTTCACTTCTGATCCTTGAGCCAGCAGGAACAATTAATTATTTAGCAGTTAAACCGGGGCAGACAGCTGTAAAATGTATCTCTGATCACCTCAAGTCATCGCTGCTACCTCTTCTGGCAGCCCAGAATCACAGAGGAAGAGACTTCCTGGCTCTTCTGCCCTTCTCAGAGGAACAGCTCTGACTCAAGGACAGAAGTGGACACTACCTGAGCTCTCAGGATGCCCCTTCTCCTCCCAAAACTCCCCAGACAAGAGAATCCCCCAGTCCTGCTGATGCAGCCACCGCTCCATACAAGTACAGGAAAGGCTGGTACCTGCTGAGGTTGGATATAAAGCCAAACAGGACAATCCAGATTTTCCCACTTCAATTAAAATAATAGTTCATATCTAGGTGGAATTTAATACAAGTACACCAAGTCCACGGAATGTCAATCTATTCATTTTAACTTCAGGCTTCCCTCCAGTCTTTTCATTTCAGGTTATTATTTCTTAATCAAAACATTTAGCAATTTTCAAACAGAGGAGGAATCAACTGTCAGATGTGGATCCTTGCTTTAAAATCTAACTCAGGACAGATTCTGCAAGGTAGAAGTGTACTATTACTACTCTAAACAAACCAGATTAGTTCCTAATTCAGGCCATGCTGAAGCACCAAATGACTATGTTGTGGAAAATCCACAACTCCACCCATGGGCCTTGCCTGAGATGACCCTTTCTTAGGGACACAGCCTTGAAAGAAAATGAGGAACAGCAAACACAAAGGAATATCACTAAATGGCAAAAGAAGGAGAGAAGTTAGACTCCTGATTAAGTCCAGTCTTTTTAATAAAAAGCTCAAGCCTAGGATTTTTTTTTTCCCCGAGAGCTTATACACTGCTATATGCCATCCTGGCATCTCTTAAAAGCTCACATGATTTTTTTTACCCCAAAGCTGGCAAAAGATGTAGCAAAATCAACCTAGTAATCTTCAAGAAGCACTGAAGATATCATTTTTCTAGTAAATCAGGAGGAGACTGCCAGGACTGTGTCTAACATCAGCAGTTCAGGTTCAGCAAACCTCTGGTGCTGTGATCTGAAATATTAAGGGAAATACTTGGCAGCAGCACCACTGTCACAACCACGAGCTGAGCCAGGGTGGGTCAACAACATCATCAATCAAAACAACACCCTCATCAATCAAAAATCTGGAGGCAATCATCCCTCAAATAATTTCTATTATACTGTGGGAGGAAAATCCAACAACTCCCAGGCTCCCAGACACAGACAAGTCCCCCATGATTACAAGAACACCTGTTCTTCGTCAATATCTCAAAAACTGGCTTTCCCATTTCTTTATTCTTCCTAAAATTCGTGTCTGTGCATAGGAATCCTTTCCCTGAAGGGCACACAGGCAGCACACCCCGCCACCACTCCCTGGGAGATCCGCGGGCAGCGGCCGAGGGGCACCGCCCGCAGCCAGCCCGGGGAGGGGGACAGCGACCCCCGAACCTCCTTCTCCCACCCCGCCGGCCCCCGCGGCGGAGACTCCCCGCCGTCCCAGGGGCAGGGCTCCCAAAGCTGGGCCCATTTTACCCCTCCGTGCCCGTCCCCGGGGCCGTCAGCATCCCTCAGTGCCCCGTTCCCATCAGCATCCCTCTGCCATCAGCATCCCGCTGCCATCAGCATCCCACATCCCGCAGCATCCCTCTCCCGTCAGTATCCCGCTGCCATCAGCATCCCGCTGCCTCTCCCATCAGCATCCCGCTCCCATCAGCATCCTTCTCCCTCTCCCGTCAGCATCATCCCGCTCCCGTCAGCATCCCGCTCCCATCAGCACCACCCCGCTGCCCGTNGCCCGGCGCGGGCAGCGGGGGGAGCCGGGCGCGGCCGCGGGGTCCCGCGGGGCTGCGGGAGGGAGCAGCGCTGCCTCTGCCGGGGCGGCACCGGGAGCCGGGGCTCTGCCACATTTCACCATAAAATTCAGCTTGGGGAGGGTAAGGGCTTCGATGCGTCTCCCAAAATGTTGCACCGTGTCTTTTCGTGGGTCCTCGGGACTGGGCTGAGTGGTTGGTAGCACATGTGAAATACAACAGGCAACCCCCAGCCCTGCCGGGATGGACAGTGACAGCTCGCAGCCCTGTCAGAATCACCTGCTCATCAGGGTGCACTGAGCCTCTCGGATTTAATTGCTACCTCACTTTTCAAAACCCACACAAAACTCTCTTTTAAGAAAAAATCGAGTTATTCCCCAACTCCAATAACCCTTAGCAGCTGAGGGCTGATTCTTATGTCCTGCCTTATTTCCCACATTTGGGTTTACATTGCTGTGACTAAAGAGGAAGCAGTTTGGTGTCACAAAAACTCAAGCTGCTGAAATATAAGGTTTCTATTACAGCCAAACTCTGTCACAGGACAGAGATTGACCCAAGGGCTAGGAAGATGGTGAAGGGCCCAGAAGTGAAGCCATATAAGAGCAGCTGAGGGCACTTGGTCTGTTCAGCTTGGAGGAGACTGAGGAGAGACCTTCTCATAGTCTACAACTTCCCTTTGAGGGGAAGTGAGGGGCAGGCACTGATTTTTTCCCTGGTGCCCAGCAACAGGACCTGAGGGAACGGCTGGAGCTGTGTCAGGGGAGCTTTAGGTTGGATATCAGGAAAAAATTCTTCACCCAAAGGGTGGTCAGGCACTGAACAGGCTCCCCAGGGCACTGGTCACAGCACCAAGACTGGCAGAGCTCAGTAAATACTTGGACAAGGCTTCCAGGCACATGGTGTGACTGGAGTTGTCCTGTGCTGGGCCAGGAGTTGGACTTCAATGATTGTTCTAAGTCACATGCATCTCGGGATTTTCTACAATTCTAAGTGCTAGACGCAAGACAGAGCTTAGCACATTTTTCAATTCCTTGTAGCTGATGAAGTTCCAAGAATACCATTTCCAAATATTGGGCTGCACATGGAGGAGGGGAATATTTCATTATCTGGCTTAATCGGCTGCCCAGATTTGAGGACCAAGATGAAAATGGGCTGAGGAAGTCACATAACAAGATTTGTAAAATATAAACAGGCAACTCCAGATGTAGAATGAACTTCAAAATGAAACATTCCGAAAAGAAGGGATGAAATATCAGTGTCATTTGAAGAAACCTGCTATGCATGTCTCATGTGATGAGAAAATACAAAAACTCTGCATAGGATCCTGTTTCATAAGACACATGACACAAGAATAAACCTCAAAGCATCTTTTAGTCCTTTAGGATCAGGTCTACCTTTAGAATCCTAAAAAAACCCCAAAAAACCAAATAAAAAGAAAGCAGACTGCTTTTGATTTTAGTCTGAAAAAGAAAGAGCTTAGAATGAATGGAGCAGTCTCTACAGCTTTGTGATGTCTTTATGCAGATGGTGATTAATTAGCTGTTCTCTGTGCCCACTACAGCAGAGGTGTGCAATTGGTAGCAACACAAATTTACTCAGTAAGAGAATTTCACAGTTAACAATTTGGCCTTATAACAAATAGCAGAATCCCTTTTACTGTAGGGTTCTCCAGTTATGCTAGAGGTGATACCTACATTGACACTAAGCTATACACACACAGATCTCCACTGTCATCTATAGCATTTGGAATTTTTTCATTTCACTCCCACATTGCTGTTTCAACTTCAATTTGAAGGCTGCAAAAACCTCCAGACTGAGCACAGCTTACAGGAACATTCCAGAGCTGGTATTTGAGCTTAATTTTTCTAGCCTTTTGCACTTACTTTGACTTAATTAGACTTTATTGGTTTCTTTAATAATAAGAATAAAAAATATATTGGATACTTTCACTTAAACAGTTTCCAGGTGTTCTGGAAAATACTGGACATGGTACTCAGTGCCATGCTCTGGTTGACAAGGTGGTGATCATTCAAAAGTTGGACCCAGTGATGCCAGAGGTCTTTTCCAAGATAATTGATTCTGTGGTTCTGTAAACTGATGTCACCTCTAGGTGTTTTAGGTTTATTTTGCTTTTCATCACCCACATTATCCTTGCAAACACTGAGCACTGGCTCGAGCCTCCACTAAGAGGATCTTTCAGCTTTGCCAAAGAAATGGTGATTACTTTTGGATGAACAGACAGTTGTGCATCTATCTCAAGAGAAGCTTCAGCCAAAACATATGTATTTATTTCTGAAAACTCTTAACAACATCCAGATACACCCTGTCATATGGCCTTATTCCTATCCACCAGCACACCTGGAAGTTAGCTGGCAATACAGAGATTAAATTTCCTTGCAGACTTCAACTACTGCAGTAGTGGCAGCTACAACCAGGAGAGAATTTAGATCTCAGAAAGCCTACTACTATTACTATGTCGAAGTCCAGAATTATTGTTGAGAGATTTTTCTTAATGACAGCTGCTTGCTTCAATGAAGCATTTTAGGAAGTCCCTCTCCTGTTTTCCAAAGCCTGTAATTGCCCATCAGACTGCAGCAAGGGACTTTTTTCTTTTGAAGATTACACCAGCATTGTGAAACTCTGTTTACAGCTGCCTCCAGATTCTCAGGATTGCTGCTTTGAAACATCACCACGTATACAGTCAGCAGTTCCAAGTTTATTCTTAATCATGACTTCCATTTTACATCTATGTAATTTTATAAACCAATTTCAGAATATTTGTTTTCATTACTACAATATGAAAATGATGGGCATGCACCCATCCTCGTGCCTAGCCAAGCCTTTGCACACTTTGTAAATCATTGCAGAGGATTGCAGAGGACCAATGTCACTGAGTATAAGAAATTGTGACAAATTCCACCCCCTACTCAGGTCTTGGGATGGCAAAAAGGTATAAGGAGAGGCAAACTAGATGGTCATGTTATGAGAAAGTGCCACTGCAGGGAACAGTATTAAACATGGTACTGAGCAAAAATAGTCTGATTCAGTTTCCCTTTGAGGAGAGTCTCTTCTGGTTTCTTTGTACCTCCTCACCAAACAGTAGGAGAAGAAATGCACAGAAGCAGGGTTTGTGCAGGTAACAGAAAAGCACAGGCATCATCACTGTCAGAAAACCCAAATAAAACCAGGTACTGATACATCCAAAATACTTAGAGCCAAACATGAGTCCTTTTAAGAAGACCACATCTGAGGCATGTTCCATCCACAGGCTAAGCCCAACCTCAGGACAAAGAGTGCACTGGAAGAGTGAACGACAGACCAGAAAAAAAAGAGTAGAAATTAAATCCTTGTATGACTTTAACTGTGTTGTTACCACTACCAGGATTTTTAATCTGTGCATTAGTATTCTTTTTTTATAATAATTAGATCTGGGCTAACAATGACCTTTGGATTAGACTATCAAGAGTTCAGTTACTCAACTGAATACTTGATCAGTTTACAGTGCAGTAACGTGTGGCTTTATTACAAAGTGTTTCCCTTTTTCTCTTTAGCAAGGTTGAGTGCAACACCAGCACTTTATCATCAACTTTTCCAGCACCCAACCTCTTTGTCATTTTAGCCCATTCCTCCTTGCCAACCAACACATCTAATATGGAAACCTTTTATAGTAAAACCATTTGCATCTCCATTTAAATGTTTTTTTCTTCTAGGTAAGAGCACTTCAATTCCTCTGGCCTTTGAGAGTCATACTACCAAACTAATTAATTTAATTTAGGTTATTTTTGTATTCAAAATCTTTCAAAGGTCTAATTTATCTTTCTTCTTATAGAAAAGGACACTTAACTCCTTTAGCCTTTCTTGAAAGAAACGGTGATCAACTGGAGAAATTCCAAAACGAGTAACTCCACGTTCTTCTTAAACTGTTGTGGTCAGATGGGGATATTTAAGGCTGCAGGCTCCTAAGGCTGAGTGACACAAATTCTGCTGGTTTTAGTGTTTACAGGAAACTCCAGCTGATGATTCTCAGTGCATTTGCTTTTTCTGCTGCACTGTTGCCAAGCAAACATTTCCCCACACTGCCTGTTCTCAATACTGAGATCTGTGTTTATTTCCACACCCATTTCTTTCACTCCTCTCCAATTTATAGGGACCATTTTGAATTCCAGTCCTGCCCTTGTACAGCTTAGGGCTATCTGCAGAATGAATAAACACCTTCTACATCTCTCCATTTGAACACACAGTAACACCAGATCTGCTGGAGACAGGGCACAACAAAGAGCTGATCAGCAAGTCCATTTCCACATGTGTGGGATCAAACCATGATAAGCAGCGAAGTTTACACACCATAAAATGGAGAAAGTCAACCATGAAAAATAATTTATTGTACTAATTTTCTGGTGTTCAGAGATAAAGGATTACAGACAAGCCTTACATGAGCCTTCTCTTTCCATCTCAGCCAGGTCACAGCAACTTTGGTCTCCCACAAGAAGCATTCACCTGGTGAATAAAGGCATCAGGAGACAGCTGAAGTATCCCAGTCACTACCAGTATCCCAGCATCACCAGTGGTTCTGGTCCCAGACACTTTTTATGTTCAAAGGTATCCAAAACATGCACTTGCTGTTACCTCTGACATTTTCATTTTGTCACTAAAATCAACATTAGTGCTTCTCCAACTGGATCCTCTAACGTCGTCTTCTCCACTTGGGGAGAGATACTTCTGAAAGGAAATAAAGAGAAGGGTTTGTTTACAAGCTTTTAAACCCATCTTCCCTCATGGGAATTGTTCAAGTAGAATTAATTCTATCCAGCACAGGAAATTAACTAGATGACCTCTTGAGATCTGCCAGCCCCTCTCCCCATGTTTTTTAAATATGAAAAAAAAATTTTCTAGATTCTACAGCACACTATCATTCAAAGTGTCAACTGAAATTCCATTGATGAATATTGTTCCAAAACTTATTCCATCCTAAAAGCTTTCTGCTCCTCAACATCTTTCAGATTTTGCTGTGAATTTGACAAATTAAATACTCACAAAGTATCTGAAGAGACTGCCTATGGGTATTTCGAATGCTTCAGAACTTACCAGAAAATTCTGAAAAATTGAGAATGTCCCAGATTTAGAAAGAAACTTTTTGTCCATAACAAGTGGACAAGTGAAGGGAAGGTAAACAAAGTATAATATTAAATGCTCTATGGCACCTTCAATCTGACCATTTAAAATTTAATGAATTCCCACTGTCTACAAATTAAAATGACCAGAGAATGCAATCTCACTTCAGTGTTGAGATGCTTCTTTGCTTCTAAAAAGAGGAAATATAAATACACAATGTCACTAAAAATGTATTTTAATATATTTAAATGTATTAAATATCCTTCCATTGCATACAATTTTGGACAGTAAATTAACTGCAAGAGATTCTTTATACTGTGCCATGCTCTCCTCAAGCAGCTGAGAAAAGACCCTGAAGCTTCTGAGTCGCAGAACAGCTCAGTACCACCCAACATCAATGCTTCTGCAGAACAACTCCACAGTAAGCTTTGAGCAATTTGATTTACCACTGCTTCCCAATTAAAATTACATTTCCAGTAACCTGAGTGAGAGCAAAGCCATTCACTCCCCTGCTGCAGTTCCCAGAGCCCTCCCACAACAATGTCAGAGAACTTTCAGTACAGCAGAGGATGCTCAATCCATGAAACACTGCCCAGCTGAAACTAAGTCTAGAGAGGAACCTTCTCTCCCCTCAACAAAAGTGAGGGCGGTGAGGGCAATTCTTTCCTAAGTTCCCAGAGTTACCAGAACAGGCATCTTCTGTAAGTGGGTGACTGACCAAAAAATTTACTTTTCCCTATACAATGGAACTCAAGACAAACTTGTCTATCAGAAGAATGAGACTCCTTTAACCTGGACCAATTTTAACTCTGAACACACTACCATGAAATCCGTGAAAAAATTACTCTCAGGATTTTGCCATGGTGTTTCAAAGTTGCCATTTTCCTGCAACAATTTGCAGGCTAAAACCAGATCTAGCTTTTGCAAGGCAGCAAGACATGGTCCAAAATATCAGCTTTAGTTTTAGAAAAACACAGCAGAGGGATATTTAAAGGCAAGTCACTGGTTTGCTGGAATTCCAATCGTTGTACCTCCTTCATCTGAGTCCTCTTCTGTGATTATGGGCATCCCAATATGCTGAGTTACAGCTTCCTTTGCCACTTGCATTTCACCTGCACACAGATTTTAAGAAAAAAATGTCAGTTTGTTTTTGGTTCTACATCCTTCATCCAGTAGTTAAGATTGTTTACTGCTTCTCTCCTGAGATGCTGTCAAATCCTGTAGACAAACCTACTTTTCACAGTACCTTCAATATGGCTCACTAAAAACCCTTCAATAACAAGTAATTAACACCACCAAATTAAAGGAAACTAATCACCAACTCAGTTCAATAATTCTAAATGCCCTTAGTGCTCCAAAACACTTCATCTACTCTTTTTAAGTCAAGCAAAGGCAACACTTGAGCCTAATGCTCATCTCTGAAGAGGGAGTAATTTCCTCAGTAACTTTTTTTCCTTAGCAGAGGCTAAGCAAGTCTGAAAACAGAGTTTGGAACTTTGAAATTAAATCCTCATCTTCAAAATAAAGATAATTCCAAAAATAAAGACAATTCAAAACCATGTTACTGTTTAGTTTCATATAATCTATAACAAAGTAAGGAGTCAACAAAAAATTTAGACAGCAGAGCACCTGCTGTCTAAAAGTAATTTCCCGCTGATCAACAGCAAAATTTAACCCAGCTAGCAAAGTAATGGATAAACTTTTTTATCTCCCCAGGTTCATGGATGCAATGGAGAAGTACCTCTAACTCCTGAAGAACCTGCTCTCCTTGCTGGCTCTGGTCTCCTCCGGGTTCTTTTACTTCGACTTGGAGACTTGCTGGACCCTGACTGAGAGGATTCCAACTGCACTTGACGATGTCTCCTGGATTTGGAAACCTGAATGGCACAAAAACAGCTGAACTTCTCCAGCCAATCTTGCTGAGGGTCACTTGACAAACCAGCAGGGACCAAAGCATCAGCTTGATGTCAGGGTGAAAAAGGGATAGGAGGGGAAGGAGGGAGGGAAGACTCCCACTAGTTGCTGTTCTTCAGTTTTAACAGGACAATGCCCTTCTGTGATTTAATGGATGTATAAATTAAAATGCAGATAATGAAACATTCACCAATTCTCAATCCATTCTCTGTTACTACCAACACTAACATGCTGCATCCCTCTACACAAAAGAAGCACTTCCAAAGACTGCTGCTCTGTAAAGCCTCCTTACCATCATAATTTGCTTCAATGCACATTCACAAGTCTGGACTGTTATAAAATCCAGAGCTCTGTTTCATGTAATGACACATTTTTCTATATGAGATTTTAATAAACAGAGAAAGTTGAGACGTTTCTCACAGTACTGCTAAGAAAAAGATAAACCAACAATATTCTTTCAAGGGAGAAGCTACTGAAAGTTTCCAAGAATTTGCAACTGACTTTAAACTCCCAAGCCCCATTTTCACAGGCATCTTCCAAGATTTCAGTATCTAAAATCCACGGAATCTGAGCAATTAAACTCTCAGGTATTTTTATACATCTTCTTAAACTTCCATCTACTTAGACAGAATGCAGACATTAAAAGATTCCTGGTAAATGAAAATCCCCCAAGCACAGGCCTTATCTGCATTGTTCCATAAATCTAGTAAGAGCTTTGGGTTTCCCTGCTGTGTTAGGAAAACTAGAACATTCAAAAACTGAATTACAGAGTACAGCTTTAACTCATTCCTTTTTGACCCAACATTTACATTAAACTGGTAATTAGCACTGTTGTTGAAAAATAAGTACACCCCCATCATCAATTTTCATACCCACCTCAACAACTGCTGTGTAAGACCTGTATTTGATTCTGGCCAGGGCATTTGCTCTTTCAGAACCCTGTAAAGAAACAAGAGTCCAGTCAGAAAAGATTCTTGTTCTATTAAAGCAGTACTGAAATGAGATATCACATCAGGCAACCGCTTGAGCAATATCTCACTACAGCTGTAACTCCATAATTAGTTTTACATAATTTCAATGCTACCAAAATGGTACTTCAAGAAAAAGAAAGTTCAAATTTCATTAAAAAGATGAAGGATAATTTTGATTGCCTTCACCGTTACTAAACACAGGAGGAAAAAAAATCAAATTTGAAACTTCACATCTTACTCAAACTCAAAGTTGAAATAAGCAGACAAGTGCAACATGAGACAATTTTGTAGCATAAAAAATGAATATTGCCTCTAGCTGAAACTCCAGGAGGGAGTCTAAAGGAGTTTGGTTGAGAAAATACAGCTCTTTTCCCTCCTTACCTGAGAGAGACTTTTAATTGTGATCATCTAAGAGCTGTCACAGCAGTAAATGCTCACAGCTCAACAGAAAACAATGTGAGTTAAAAACAAAACCAAGCCCCAACAGCTATCCCTGGAATTTTTTTTGACACAATCAAACTTTGATCTACACTGCTTAGCCTGAGATCTGAAGTCAATAAAAGTAGTTGTTTCCTTACCTCTGATTCTAGCAAAGTCTCTCCTTTCATTTTATTTTCTGTTTCCTCAGTTTCTTTAGCATTTTGGAATGATTTCTGTAGGGAAGAAAAGTGTTCTTCTTTAAATATCTGTCACATACAAGACAGCTAAAATCCAAGAACTGGAAAAAACAAGACAACTATTTACACACATGCCCATTTTCTACATCCACCTTACACTGTGGCCTTTGATCCAGGAATATGTTAGAGGTGGTTCATGAGGTCAGACCTTCAGGGCTTCCCCCTTTGCAGTCAGCTGTGGTATGCCAGAGGCAAGACCACCCACCTTTCTTCCATACCACGTCTCTGCCTCAGGTTTCACACATTCCATGCCTCCAGCGTCAGTTCTTTCTCCTTCAGTCCAAGATTTACCAGCTCAGAAGTAATCACACCTAGAAATCCAGTTCTTACACGTTCCCCCAACCTGCTAAGTCACCACAGCATAGTGGTTGGTAGTACCTACCATTCTGCTCTGCTGCCATTCCTGATGTTCCAAGGTTATGTCTTTGAGATTAACCACAAAGTCATCTTTTATCAAGCTCAGGGCCTTGTCTGGCTGGGATTTATCAGCTGAAATGACACACTTCATTTTCTGATAGTGGTCGTGAATATTCATCAGTTCCTGAAATTATTTTTAAAAAAAAAAAAGTGTCTTTCAGGAAAAAAAAATTCCAGCAGTAAAGCAGTATTAGTCCTCAATGTACAAACCTAGAAACCATTCTAAGGAGACCATTGGACCAGGAGGAACATTAGAAACAGATTCTGGTTAGATTATTTGAGTTTTAGATCCAAGAAATACTGCTCAACAGAACTGACTCATCAAATAAGCTAAAGAAAGGGTATCTTGTATTATTTAAACTAAGAAGGTCTTTCAGGGCCACTGTTCACACAAGGTTCATTCTGATACTGTGGTTTATTTTCATCTCTTTGGAGGAAACATTTTACTTCAGAGATTTCTGTAATACCACAGTCAACCTTACTGATACACATTTGCCAGAAATAAATTAAAAATCTTGAAAAAAGGTTCTGTCACTGAGTCATATAAAAACCTTTACCTGGCTTGAATTATTCAGGTTCTTATCATATAATAAAAAAGCCCCAAGGTTTGAAAGAAGAAATAAAGGTGAGAGAAGGCTATGAACTTGCAGATGTAAATTCCTATTACAAGTATAATCCTCTAGCTGCAACCTGCAGACATATCAAAACAAACACACTCTCCCCCATTTTCCATTTTTCTCGAAACGACAATTAGCCATTTACATTCTTTTACATCTTTCTGAGGCAAAACCACAAAACATTAGAGCATGTATTTAAAAAAAAAGGTACCATAATTCTTCCAAACTAAATGCCACATTTCTGAGTGCCTGGTAAAATTACCTTAGTCTATGTTCAACAAGAGACTGACAAAGGACAAGACTGCTGATTAGAGAAGTTACAGCTCTTGAACAACAGAGAAATTAAAACAAAACAAACCCTCATTGATTAATCTGTAGTTTAAAGGTTACTGTACCTCCAATACATCATTACTGATGAGGCTGTTTACTCTATTACTCGGGTCCTTAAATTCTTCTTTAAAATAATTTTCCTCAATCTTCTTCTTAGCTCTGTAGGACAGCTAAAACAAGACAATGTTTGTAACCTTAAAGAAAACTTTAAATGGAACCTCCTCTTGAAAATTCCTACTGCATATCCATCAATCAGGAGATGGGAGATACTGAAAGGCATAAAACCATTTCACCAACAGCAGCATTGCTGCCATATGCTCAGAGCCAGCACTTTTCACAAAGTATTCTCTAGTTAAGAATTTAATCCAGCACCTAGACTAATTTCTGGTAAGACATCTCAAATCTATTAGAAACATTAGACACTGAAAAAACATTTTCAGGTGAGAAGGACTCAAACATCCTCTAAGCTTTTCATCACCTACCTATGTGAAGTCACACATAGTGCAATTTAACACAGCCTCAAAGCTGAGCTAACCATGAGTGCTGTTGAACTGTCAGGCATTGAAAGCTGAGGGGTTTTTTATTTTATTTAAAAATAGAAGTCATTAATGTAATAACTCACTAGCTTTGGCATTGCTGTGAAATGGAAGGCTCTGGCAAGTCGCAGTCTCCTAAAGACATAGGCTGCATCATAATGCAGGGATTCAAGCAGATCCTGCTGAAATTTCTGGATTTCAAGCCAATCCTTGAGTGCGATTCTGATCTGCAACAGAAGTTACATACTGTTAAATCAGTATTTCAACCATAAAAATTAACTGAGCTGACTACTGTGATCTTACTACAGACAATACCTGGACGTCCAGAGCTGCAGAAAGGATCCCACTACAACATTTGTTACTACTATCATCATTTTATGCATATAAGATTATTATACTTTCACTGACAGTGACATGGAACATAGGTCCATTCTGACGTTTGAAAACATTCATTCTTCCCATTCTGAAGTGTGTGAAAAATAGTCTGGCCCTAGGACACTCCTCTTCACTAGTGATTAGGGAACAATACTCATACCAGGTTCTGCTGACACTGAAATGCTCATGAATGTTCTCCTTCCCTAATTTCTTCCTTTCTCTCCTGTCACATCCACTCTGCTCACTTCATCTTCTCTCTGCTTAACTTTCTTGATAACTCCTGCACCCTCTTATAGCTGCTATCCAGTAGTGGCTTTTAAATTGCCTAAATTCATCGTCATAAAAAGTTATTGATTTCTCTGAGGCCAAAATATGAGACATCATGGCATCATTGCAGACTACTCCAAAATCAGTTTGTTATTTAAAGAATTTGGACTCAATTTTGCATGTGCACACAACATATATCACAAAGTTCCTAGGCAAACCACTTTCCCTTGCATTGAGTTTGTAATTCCTTTAGATATTTGTCTTATACCCTAAAAGCAGCAAGGAGAGTGTCATTCAGGCATATACCCTCTCAATCTATTTATGAATTCCTTTTCTGGTTAATAGGAAGTGGAAATAATTCAGTCAGTCTCCGTTCTGTTGGAATTCTAAAGAGTAACTCAGGCTGTAATGGGGTTTTCACCCTACAGCTGATGAGCACATTCTCTGTCGCTGCCTTTTCCAATAGCTTCCAGTCTGGCTTTAAGTATTTTTATTTTAAGAAAGGAAGAGGAAATGCCCTAACCATTTATGATGACAAAGCAGACAGCAGCGTACCACATATCTTATGCCTAGTATCTCCTAAGAATAAAACCTCAGGAACTATTACCTTTTGTTTTGGCTGACAAAGCTGAGCATTATAAAGCCCATAGAGAAGGTACAGAGCACCAACTCGGATCTGGAAGGAGTAGGGGGGCAAAAAGTACTGCAGGGCCACATCTAGAGTCTTCTTTGTGAGCTTATTCCTCTCCAAAGCTCTCATTCTACCACTAAAGCAAAGTAAGAAAAAAACGGAGCATGTTAAAGCAGGTAAATATAAAACTGCAGGCTTCAGAAAAATCCATAATGCAGAAACAAGCTTTAGATGTTTTAAAAATATACACTGAATGTCCTCAGCTGGAAGAGATCCACAAGGATCACGGAGTCCAACTCCTGACCCTGCAGAGAATCACAACCCAAGAATCACAACCTGACAGAGTTCAAGAAGAGTTTGGACGAGGTTCTCAGGCACACGGTATGATCCTTGGAGCATCCTGTACAGGGCCAGGAGTTGGGCTCCAACTCAGGATATTCTATGATTCAGGGAAATATGCAACGCCCTGCGATCACACTTTTAAATCTCACGAAGACAGTACCTGCGGAGTTAGAGCTCAAATCACACAGATTCCAAATGCACGAAATACACCGAATTTAAAACTCTTTTCCATCATTACCGAGGGACTGATGCTCCACTTTCTTTAGAGCCCAGCCAGGCAAGCCTCTCCCTAAGCCAGGCCTGAGGGGGCACACAGCTCACCCGCACGCCCCTTAAGGCTGGCCGTTCCCGGAGGAAGCTGAGGAGCGAGGACTGCGAGGGGCAGCGGAGGGGACGGCGAGGGGCAGGTGCGGCTTGGCCTGAGGGGCGGCTGGGAGCCATTCCCTCCCTCACTCACTCACTCACTAGAAGACGGTGTGGAAGCGGCGCTCCCGCCACAGCTCGGCGAAGCGCTCGAAGCGGACGGTGTCTGCCTGCTGGAAGGCGCTGAGCAGCTCCTCGCAGTCCTCCTTCAGCCCCGGCACGCCGCTCATCCCGCCGGCCCCGCGCTCACCCCGGCGGCCGCTCCGCGCATGCGCTCCCGCCCCACAACGGCCCCGCGGCGCCTGCGCGGGCACCCCGCGCCTGCGCACGGCGCGTGCCGGGAGGGGCCGCTGGGGCTGCCCGTGAGGAGGCGGCGCTGCGCTCACCCCTGTGCCCCTGTGTGTGCTGGGACCCCGTCAGTGCCGGGGGCTCGCTCTGCTTGTCCCGGGTGCTGTCCCGCTCGCCCCCGCCGTGGAGGGCGAGCCCGGTCCATGGGGCAAAATGCCTCTCCGAGCAGCGCACCCCTGGGTGGTCCCGGGGCGCTGCCCGCGGGGATGAGCGGGTTCGGGCGGGACGATCAGCGGTGGGTGCGCTTGGGCAGGCGCCG